>CM043119.1:70357697-70859524 GCA_023701765.1 Hylyphantes graminicola
TAAGACAAAACTAGAACAGCAACTTGGCTATTTTTAATCTGGTTAAAGTAGATTTCTGTGTTAGTTTTTGGCTGCCTATTTCTAGCCTCCATTAGGAGATTTAACACTCCTTAAAAGTATAAGTTACCACATGGTGCTGTCTCACTTTTCACAACGGATCAGATTTACTGTATGGTAACCCTTGGTGAACTTTCCAAAATCACGCCAAAAGTGCGTATTCTGGCGACTTTTGACGTCTCGCTCTCTATACTGCGGTGATAAATAATGGTCAGATAGGATTGCCGGAAAACGTCATCGTTGCGAAGTCAACGAATTCGAATCCTCAGTCGAAGTCAGACCGGTTGCAGCAAAAATTTATTTTTCGCCAATTCCAGAATTATTCCCGCCAATTTCCGTAGTCCGAAAAACCACGAAGGGTTACCGTACAGTTAATCTGATCCGTGGTGCAAAGTGAGATAGCACATGTAGGAACTTAAGGGGTCAAAGGAGTCTTAAAAATGTGCAAAGAAGGAACTACAAAGCAAAGTTTGATCTTTCATGTAATTTTTTAACTACTCAATGATTAAGTATAATTTTTTTATCTGTAATTCTATAAGATTTGTTTATTATAAAACAAAATTTAAAATAAATGAAACTTTAGCCAAAACTAAAATAAATGATATTAAACATAAAGCTATTTGAACACATTGTGATTAGGCTTGCGCGGCAAATTGTGAGGTCAAAATTGAAAAAATGACCAGGAAAATGACTTTATATTGTACAAATATGTACAAACAAAGACTTGTACCTAAAATCTCAGCACAATTTTAATTAGATATTATTTTTTAAAAATTTTTAAATCAAAATTTTAAAATTTTTATTAATTTTTTTAGAAAAAAGTTCTTAAAATAATTCTTAATTAAAATTGAGCTGAGAATTTAGGTATAAGTCTTTGTCTGTACATATTTGTACAATATAAAGTCATTTTCTTGGTCATGTCTTCAATTTTGACCTCAAAATATGCCGCGCAAGCCTAATCACAATGTGTTCAAATAGTGTTATGTTTGTCATTATTTATTTTAGTTTTGGCTAAAGTGTCATAAATTTTAAAATTTGTTTTATATTGAGTAAATCTTATAGAATTATATATAAAAAAAATTATACTTCTATGTTGAGTAGTTAAAAAATGACATGAAAGATCAAACTATGCTTTGTAGTACCTTCTTTGCACATTTTTAAGACTCCTGTGACCCCTTAAGCTACGAACTATTGAATATAACTGAGGGGTATGTAGCTGCACAACTCGCACTCTCCAAATTATATAAATATGTTACAGGGGCCGGCCCCCTTCAGACTTTTGATGCTGGTAAGTTTATAATGGGACGAAATCGCCAATAAGGGAGCCGGCCACTATATCTTAGTTAAGCTATGGGGAATGTGAGTTTTGCAACTACATCTTTCAACTGGAATGTATCTTGCCTGCCAAAGGTGTGCCAACTAAAATGGCTATCCCTGATGTGAAACCCATTAATCCAAAGGAAGTGTTCAATCTTCTTATTCCAACCAAGTCGACTAATACGACGGGAGTCAGGCACACTAAACCACCTGGTAAGAAAACTGGGACATGATTTTCACAGACATTTTAGAAAACTAAGGGGAGTAATTTTTGTAAAATCATTAGCTTAAGGGGTCATAGGAGTCTTAAAAATGTGCAACGAAGATACTACAAAGCAGAGTTTGAACTTTCATGTAATTTTTTAACTACTCAATATATAAGTAAATTTTTTTATATATATAATTCTACAAGATTTATTTAATATAAAACAAATCTGAAAGTTTATGAAACTTTAGCCAAAACTAAAATAAATGATATTAAACATAGAGCTATTTGAACACATTGGGGTTAGGCTTGCGCAACAAATTTTGAGGACAAAATTGAAAAAATGACCAAGAAAATGACTTTATATTTTACAAATAAGTTCAAACAAAGACTTATAACTAAATTCTCAGCTCAATTTTAATTAGAAATTATTTTGAGAACTTTTTTTCTAAAAAAATTAATAATTAATTTTAAAGTTTTGATTTTAAATTTTTTTTTCAATAATTTCTAATTAAAATTGAGCTGAGAATTTAGGTATAAGTCTTTGTTTGTACATATTTATACAATATAAAGTCATTTTCTTGGTCATTTTTTCAATTTTGACCTCAAAATTTGCCGCACAAGCCTAATCCTAATGTGTTCAAATAGCTTTATGTTTAATATCATTTATTTTAGTGTTGGCTAAAGTTTCATAAATTTTAATTTTGTTTTATATTAAATAAATCTTATAGAATTACATATAAAAAAATTATACTTATATATTGAGTAGGTAAAAAAATTACATGAAAGATCAAACTATGCCTCGTAGTACCTTCTTTGCACATTTTTAAGACTCCTATGACCCCTTAAGGGGTCACAGGAGTCTTAAAAATGTGCAAAGAAGCTACTACAAAACATAGTTTGATCTTTTATGTCATTTTTGAACTACTCAATGTATAAGTATAATTTTTTTATATGTAATTCTACAACATTTATTTATTATAAAACAAGTTTTAAAATTTATGAAACTTTAGCCAAAACTAAAATAAATGATATTAAACATGAAGCTATTTGAACACATTGTGATTAGGCTTGCGCGGCAAATTGTGAGGTCAAAATTGAAAAAATGACCAAGAAAATGACTTGATATTGTACAAATATGTACAAACAAAGACTTATACCTAAATTCTCAGCTCAATTTTAAATAGCAATTATTTTTTAAAAAATTTAAAATCAAAATTTAAAAAAATTTATTATTTTTTTTAGAAAAAAGTTCTTAAAATAATTGCTATTTAAAATTGAGCTGAGAATTTAGGTATAAGTCTTTGTTTGTGCATATTTGTACAATATCAAGTCATTTTCTTGGTCATTTTTTCAATTTTGACCTCACAATTTGCCGCGCAAGCCTAATCACAATGTGTTCAAATAGCTTCATGTTTAATATCATTTATTTTAGTTTTGGCTGAAGTTTCATAAATTTTAAAACTTGTTTTATAATAAATAAATGTTGTAGAATTACATATAAAAAAATTATACTTATAGATTGAGTAGTTCAAAAATGACATAAAAGATCAAACTATGTTTTGTAGTAGCTTCTTTGCACATTTTTAAGACTCCTATGACGCCTTAAATAATGATAAAAAAAAAACAAATACAATTTTAAATTCGAACACAAAAGGCGCGGTTACATGAGCCATCGAATCCATATAATGCCGAAATCCCCATTGGAGGAAAAAGAGGTCGAGCAGGATTTCTTACCCAAATGATAGTCTGTGGCCGAATCCATGGTATGAAACATCAAACCCTCCTTCATTGGAGGGTTTGTGAAACCCCTCAATCAACCCTGCAATTCCGATTATGTCTGGGGGAAAATCCCCAAGAGGGAAAAATTGCTGAGTTTTCTCTTCAATCCATGGATTTGATGGCTCATGTAAACGCGACTAACAATACAGGTTGGTGCAAATAAAAGCGGCCCCGGTCTAGAGATAGGAATACACTGAATGCTTGGCGAGAAAATCACTTGAAGCCGCCTGAAACCTGTTTTTGCATTGATTGGATCTTATTAGACTAACAGACTAGTGACGAGTTCAGATCTTTGTTCGTACTGTATGAAGACGTTCCATAATGCAAATGTTGTGTTTTGCAATCAATTTAGAATGTTTTGTATTAACAAAAACGAAAAGGTTCGATTCTCAAAGATAAATAACGACCGAAATCAACTTTTTTTTATCAGCTCTAGAAAACCTTGTTTACATTTCATTTCAACTAACTTCTCAAACCGTATCGCAGTTGCCGGCAAATAATTCGCCAAGCGTTTGTTTAGGTTTAATATTGAAGCAACCAATAGCTTCAGTTAGCAAACCTGTTTTTGTATTGGTTTTTGACTTGGCAACATTTCTGTCGTATTCTTATCTCCACGTTGGGGCCGCTTTTATTTTCACCACCCTGTAGGAAACTAACTGGTGATTTTTGTACATAGATTACCATGAATAATACTAAATAAAAATACAATTTTAAATAGGAGCAACAATAATATAAGAAAGTACAATATCTCACCGAAGGTCAGTCCAAAAACACAACAATAAATGGCCATCTGGTAATACTTGTTGATGAAGACTGTCGCAAAATGGGAAAGTCCATTGACCATCAGTATTGCGTTGAAGATGTGAAGCCTTGTGATGGTTGTCCTGTCAGCCCAAAATCCGAATATCAGTCTCCCCAGAGTATTGCACACTCCGGTAATAGCTAAGAGAAAACTAGCTTGTTCAGGCGTGGCCAAGCCAAGCTCGGCCGTTCTTTCAGGCACGTAGACGAAAGGTATTCGAATACCCAGACATATTAGGAAGTTGCCCAAGTTGTAAACGATGTACGCATAGTTCGAAAACACGGAGAGGTCTATGATGTCCCGAACCATGTGTGCAAATCTGCTGCAACGGGACTCGTCTTCGAAAAGCAAAGAACTGGATGTCTGCCCCTGTTGGACTTCGACCGACTCGGTTTCGGTGGTGTCATGGCTGTCGGTTTGAGTCGCTTCTTGCACACTGACTTGCGATGGCAGAGTTTTGACAGTGGTCTGGGTTTCGGTCGAACCAATCGGTGTCACAACTCCCCCTTGAAGAACATCAGCCATGGACTCTGACGCGACCGTGCCGGGAGAATAGCCGAAGTCGCTGTAGAGCATGCTGAACACGGCGCAGTTCAGCATCGCCCCGGCTGCGATTAGCATGGTCTCCTTCCAGAAGCCGTAGTGCAAGTTCAGCCACCCCATGAGCGGGGCCAACAGCAGGGATCCGAATCCAGAGCCGGAGAAGGATATGCCAATGGCGGTGGCCCGATGCTCGTGGAAATGAATGCCAAGGATAAAGACGCTCGAAAAATCCATTAGTCCGATACCGAAACCTAGAATCAAAAGGCATAAAAATCACGTCAAGAACATTGTTTCCAAATATGTAAAATCCAAATGAAGAGTACACGGGAAAAACCGATTGATTTGGCAGAGAAGTTCCCTTAGCAGGCCACTTTGGCGATGATAGCGAGCGATAGCCTAAACTTGTGTAAATAAACCAGTTTCTACCATAGATATCACAATTAAAGTAATAGAGTAGCAGGTCACGTGACCTCCAATGCTAACGACGGGACGCGCAAGGAGCTCCCAGAAGAGCCCCAATAAAGTCAGTGTTGTGGGTCACGTGATATGCCACTGCAGTACTTTAACTACTATCTCTGTGATTCCTAGATACCAAGATTCAGGCGATTGGCGATCCCAACGATTGGACCAAGCGAAGAAGAAAGAGAGAAACCGGTTTTCTGCCGCCAAGCAGACAATTGCGGGCGTCCCCCTAATAAATCAATCGGTTATTCCCGTGTACTCTTCAAATGTGAAAAGTACAAGGGAAAAATCGCTTGATTTCGTAGAAGGCTTTCCTCAATCGGCCTCTTTGGCAATGATAGCTAGCAATCGCCTAAACTGGTGTAAAGAAACCGGTTACTCGCTTTGTTTTTCCTTTATGGCAACTCTTATTCACACCAGAGATCAGTGGACACGAGTCTGTTTGCACCGCGAATGAAGAACCGAAAGAAAAACCTGCTTCCTGTCGACAATGTCCGCCAAGCAGACACAGTTACGGGAGGACTCCTAATAAATCAAGCGGTTCTTCCCGTGTACTGTTCATGCATTCTTTTAACCCTTTCGCTACGAATGATTTTTGCGTTCGCGTAATATTTCATAGGAATAACATTATCCAATCATTAGTTGTTTGGGCGTTTTGTGGCGTTTCAGTAAAGACAGGGTTAATATGTAAAATTAGTTCGAAGCAGAAACATAAATACAAGCAAAAACTGCTGACGATATTACAGCATTCTTTGAATACGTCCTCAAACTGAATCTCGACTGGAAAACCTGAAGAAAAGAATGAACTACTACTTTATACAAATACTAGTTCGTTCTTTTTTGATGATCTCTTATCTCGACAAGTACTAATTTGAGGAAAATATTGGACTTCACACTACAATTTTTCGCTGACATTTGGTAAAAATGTGCCAGTAGTCGCCAGTATCATTTTATTTATGTCGCCAGTCGTGCATGGGTAACATGATTGTAATGTTTTACAATTAAAAATGTAAAAGGTGACGCTAGGTGAGTTATATTTCTACATTTCGACAATACGTACCAGAAAATAATCCCATAGTCAGATACAAATACTCTATTCGAGGCATCACTAAACTTAAAAGAATTCCCGAGGTGGCAATCAACGATCCAGTTAAGCTGATTTTTCTGCAACCAAATCGATTGACGAGGCAGCTAGCAAATGGACCTGAAAAATGCATATTATTATATGCAGAGAAACTTCTTAAAGCCTTCATTACTGGTGTACTCATTTTCACGCCAAATGTGTCGACAACTGTCCAATGTCGCCAAACAACGCGTCAAAGAGCTAAATGTGGTTTCAGGCAGCAAAATTATATTTTAACTCCAAATACATACAAAGTAAGCTCTATAAGGTTAACTTATCATTGTTAATCTAAATAGGGCGTCAAATGCAGGTTAACCATGAATTTAACATATTCAGCGGGTCTCTAACCAAGCACACAAACTTAAAATATATGTCAACCAACCAGCCAACATATTCGTATTCGATTGCTATGTGTATTTAACTCACCTGTTATGTAATCCATGCCTAGTAATATAGACTCTACAAGTGACGTAGCCGCATTTGAGCTATTAAAATATCTATACAAATGTCCATGAAATATGCCAATGGAAAACAGAAAACCGTCGTATATGACACTTATCATGAAAGAGGCGAAAACGTAAATCCATGCCCATCCTTTGTCCACAATTGGCGGCTCCATTATTAGATGGTTGGAAATCGATTTATAACTTATTAGGAGGTTTTCTTCAAGGAGAAATAATTAAAATAAGATGTTCATTATTTTAGAATATTTAAAGTACTGCAACGCGTTTCTTATTGGCAATAGCACAAAATACAGGAAAACCACAACTTTAAACGTTTTTTATAATGAAATGTGATTCGTAACATAAATAATATTTATGTACAATGTACTATCAAAACTGATGCCATTTTTATTAATAAAATGCTTGTTTAAAAAATTCAATAACCGTATAACTGTACTTTTGACAAGTAATTTAGGATTTCGTCGTATTTGCGCACATAGATGTCCAACACTAAAATAGTTTTTAAAGTTTTTTTCTACTTTTTAAAGATAATCAAGCTTTCATTCAAGCAAAGACAAGGTATTTTAATTTTATCTGCCGTAGCTAGCATAGATATAAGTTTTTTTTTTTTTTTTTTTGTTATTCAAAATTTCTTTTGAACTGTGTTGCATAAACTATCAAAACAAATTTTGATTTCGAAAGTAAAAATTTTGAAGTTATATTATTTTAAAACTGACAAAAAAGTAGAATATTAAAAAATATCTATCTCTGTAAATGAAACCAAGAAGAAAACTTAAATTATAAGATACATATTAAGAAAATTATCTTGTCACTTAAGGGGTCTAAGGAGTCTTAAAAATGTGCAAAGAAGGAACTACAAAGTATAGTTTGATCTCTCATGTAATTTTTTAACTACTCAATATACAAGTATAATTTTTTTATATGTAATTCTACAAGATTTACTTATTATAAAACAAATTTTAAAATTTATGAAACTTTAGCCAAAACTAAAATAAATGATATTAAACATAAAGCTATTTTAACACATTGTGATTAGGCTTGCGCGGGGAATTGTGAGGTCAAAATTGAAAAAATGTTCAAGAAAATGACTTTATATTGTACAAATATGTACAAACTAGGACTTATACCTAAATTCTCAGCTCAATTTTAATTAGAAATTATTTAAAAATAAATTTAAAATCAAAATTTAAAAAAAAAT
The DNA here is from genome assembly GCA_023701765.1 of Hylyphantes graminicola. NCBI lineage: Eukaryota > Metazoa > Arthropoda > Arachnida > Araneae > Linyphiidae > Hylyphantes > Hylyphantes graminicola. The sequence goes on from CM043119.1 coordinate 70,365,651, forward strand.
TATCAATTTTTTTAGAAAAAAGCTCTTAAAATTATTTCTTATGAAAATTGAGATGAGAATTTAGGTATAAGTCCTAGTTTGTACATATTTGTACAATATAAAGTCATTTTCTTGGTTATTTTTTCAATTTTGACCTCACAATTCCCCGCGCAAGCCTAATCACAATGTGTTAAAATAGCTTTATGTTTAATATCATTTATTTTAGTTTTGGCTAAAGTTTCATAAATTTTAAAATTTGTTTTATAATAAATAAATCTTGTAGAATTACATATAAAAAAATTATACTTGTATATTGAGTAGTTAAAAAATTACATGACAGATCAAACTTTACTTTGTAGTTCCTTCTTTGCACATTTTTAAGACTCCTTAGACCCCTTAAGTTCCCACTTGTGCTATCTAATTGTTGTGAAAGGATCAGGTTTTTTGTACGGTAACCCTTGGCGTGAATTTTTCGGATTTGGTAATAAATATTTTTTTTAGGAACCGTCTGATTTCAACTGATGATTCGAATTCTTGACTTCGCAACGATGAAGTTTTCCGAACAAACGGTACTAAATGAACAAACACGTTTTTCGGTTCTCCCTCGTGTAGCTCTAATGCGACGATAATTCAAACCTATTCTAACCTATCCTATTATTTCGGTTGGGTTTTCGGCCGACATTTGGCGCGATTTTGAAAAGTTCGCCAAGGGTTAAAGTTCAGTAAATTTCTTCGTTTTGAAAAGTTAGATAGCACATGTGGGAACTTTAGTGACGATCTGTTGCTTGCGATATAGATTAGAGTTTTGTTTTTAAAATTCGACAGCAAATGGCAGCACCACCATTTGCGTAGATTAGTTGCTCTGGTAGTCTGAAGATGGCAGCACCACAATTCGCGTAGATTAGTTGCTCTTTTTGTCTGAAGATGGCAGCACCACGTGAGAAATAAATCAGGAAGGTTCAGGAAGAATAGCCTACTTTCCTGTTAGAAGTTATTATAAGTGTGTTTTGCAACCAAATATGCTATTTCATTCTAAAGGTTAGCTGTGGAGAAAAATAGATATTTAAAGGTTTAATAAATAAAGGCAAAACAAATGGCTATGACTGCATCAACTTTTTCCGAAGTCGAATAAAGGATCGGGTTCTTTTTTCTTGAAATGGAAATATTTCTTTTTATGCCACGCTCTTCTAACTGCGATGCCATTGGTTGTTTTGTCTTCTTTGAAAAAGTGTTGAAACAAGCTCATTAGTTCCTTATAACCTCACTCGCTCCGAACTGTGATTTCATTGGTTGTTTTGTTTCATGTGGGAAAGTGTTGAAACACAAGCCCATTACTATGCACATATTGATACGGAAATTAAATATATAAAAATACTGTTAAACTAAAGAATCGTGGCCGGATTTGGCGTACTTTCAAAAATATCGCCCGGTCGAATGACAACAAACCCCAGCGTGCTATCGGCCGTAGCGGTAGCTCAGCGCGCCACAAAGCACACAACTTTACATGTCGGAGTTCAAATAGTAAGTGGCTATTTTTAATTGTTGTGAGAAGAGTGGATCAAAGGTAAAAAACAAACTCTGCTGCATCGGCAATTTCTCTGGGAAAGAATGTATTGACACCTAATAGAATATATGAATATATTCTATTAGGTGTCAATAATAATTCTATAGGCGAATTATTATTGACACCTAATATATGACGCCTAATAAATATAGACACCTAATAGAATAATTTTCGCTTTACAGATGTAAGGATTTTTATAAAACCAATGAAGGCAGGGGTCAGGGCCTGTTTTAGGAAATCTCAGACTATAGACACAACCTATTTTGGGGGCCTCGTTGATTGCCACCTCGTTGTTTCCCTGCATATAATAATATGCATTTTTCAGGTCCATTTGCTAGCTGCCTCGTCAATCGATTTGGTTGCAGAAAAATCAGCTTAACTGGATCGTTGATTGCCACCTCGGGAATTCTTTTAAGTTTAGTGATGCCTCGAATAGAATATTTTTGTATCTGACTATGGGATTATTTTCTGGTACGTATTGTCGAAATGTAGAAATATAACTCGCCTTTTAAATTTTTTAATTGTAAAACATTACAATCATTTTACCAATGCACTACTGGCAACATTAATAATATGATACTGGCGACTATTGGCACATTTTTACCAAATGTCATATATTCGCCTATAATATAATTCAATATAATAATTCTATAGGCGCTAGCGCGTGCTGAGACAACAATTGAATGACCGCAGTATGAACAACATGACAAAAGAAACTTTAACATTGCTAATTTCGCCCTAGTAAAAAGTTGCCATAATACCAATTAGTCGGGGTTCCCAGATTTGACGTAAAATATCGGGCAGCGATTCTTTATAGTTTAACCAAAAAAAACCTTACTTATTCTATTATTTTTAAAGTTTAATTCCCAAAACTCATTCTTCAAATTCGACCAACAGGAAGAAACAGTCGCCAATAGCCTTCGTGTAGCTCTAGTGCGACGATAATTCAAACCTAACCTAACAGGAAGAAACACGCGTGCATTAGTCATGTGACGCTGTTTACTTACTTTCTCGTCGTCAATATCACATAACCATTTACAGGTCGGTGGGTTATTTTGACAATGCTGGACTTGACCTGGGACCTTTCACATGCAAGCAAGCGCCTTACCTTGATTGGACCCCTGCCTTCATTAGTTTTATACAAACCTTTAAAAGTGGTGAGATGGGTGGGTAGGTAGGTGGGTTTGAATTATCATCGCACTAGACTACACGAGGGCTATTGGCGACGTAATTTAGAACCAGTCAAGGGACGAGCCGACACCGGAGTAGGCACCCAACGCATCAATTAAGGGCGACCTCGTACGCAACGTTGGGACTTTGGAGCATATTTAAAGTGCACTCCCCTACACGGGGTATTATTCGTCAGACATTTTTGGCTGCACGGGACGTTTATAGGTCGGCAGTATTTTGGCGATGCGGTGACCAGACCCGAACCTGGAACCTTTCGCGTGCAAGCAAAGTGCCTTACCTCGACTGAACCCCTGCCAGGGCCTGCTCTTCCGTAAGGCTTGTTAGGCCCGGGCCTAGGGCCTCCAAATTTTAGGGGCCCCTAAATTTAAGTTTCTATTATGCTAAATGCTGTAAATCCCCAGTAAACTAAAAGAAATTCGGATACACCGCTCAATTTTAAGTGAGAAATTGACCTAATGTAATTGTTTTGATCGATGTTTGTAAGGAAGCCTATAAAATTGTATCAAAAATTTTATACATGGGTTATATAGCACCATCATTATTGGAAATCATACATAAAATTTTCCGTAAAGAGGCCCCCAAAATAGGTTGTGTCTATAGTCTGAGATTTCCTAAAACAGGCCCTGACCCCTGCCTTCATTGGTTTTATAAAAATCCTTACATCTGTAAAGCGAAAATTATTTAAAATTTTAAAAAGAATTGATTGTACTCAGTTTTAAATGATAGTTCGATGTAGATAAATAAGAACTCTCTTGAAATGTTTAAAAATATTCTGGTAACATTTTATTTGAGCAATACATTAGTACCATACATTTGACATTTTTACAAAGAAAATTTTTCAAATAACCCTACAACAAGCAAACAGTAAAAAACCAGTGATAGACATGAAGATACAAATTATGTACACATCCGAAGAAGAAGCTATCTAATTTAATAACAATATTTACATTGTGCTTTGCTTAGTTAATTTTATAAAGTGTTAATTAGGTATTCGTTGTATGTTATTCTGATTCCAAGACTTTGTTTGTCATTCAGGTTTTCGATGGTTTTTTTTTTTTTTTTACATTAAGTAGAACCACTACAGTCTGTTTAATACGGCATTTTGCGAAAAAAAAATCATGCAAATTGTTGATACTAATGTTTTAAACTATGTGTTCAGATGAATGTTCAAAAATTTACATCCTTACAAAACACTTCCCAAGAAAATTTTTAAAATTTGATGTCAATGAATGTTTACTACAATTGGGTTGATCGAAAGTATAGACCAGGTGTTCCTAACCGGTGTTAAGCGTGAGTAATGTGAACAAAATCATGCAATTAATAGCATCTGTAGGTATGAACAGTGAGCCACAAATGTATTACTCATTATTTTAAATATTATTTTAAAAAGAAATTTTTAATTAACTTCTGGCTCGAATGTAAAACCTAGTACCTTTGATCTCCCGACAAGCTCCGCTATTTTTTTATGATAAGTTCCATACTCCAAAGGTTGATATTTAATAAGAGGCAAATAAGAACTAGTTTCGCAGTACATACTATGAAAGTATATTTTGTATGCTGATTAATATTTTGATGAGTTTGTACTATTTTTTTTATCTGTATGTTTTTAGACCAATAGGTAATAAATAAAACAGTAAATTAATGCCATTAAATAATAAATTAATAACCATTAAAAATGAAGTTTTATCAGCAATTTAATTCAAAAAGCCTTTGAAGACATTTAGAAGAGTAAATATTATACCTTTATTAAAATATTTAAGTCTGGTGGTACGCAGGTCCAAAAAGGTTGGGAACTCCTGGTATAGACCAAAAAACTTTGAGAAAAATGAAAACGGCTAGCGCGGGAAAGTTGCCTTTTGGCTATGTTATGTTTGAATTATCGCCGCACTAGAGCTACACGAGGGATATTGGCGACGGGCGTCATATTTTAGAACCACAGTCAAGTGACGAGCCAACACCTGAATAGGCACTCATCGCAACCATTAAGGGTGACGCTTTTTGGCTAGATTAGTTTGAATCATAATCACACTAGAACTACACGATGGCTATTAGGTCGGCATAGCAATTTAGAACTGCAGTCAAGTGACGACCCGACTCATAGGTAGGCACCTAATGCAACTGTTAAGAGCGACATTGTAAGCAGAGTTTGGACTTAGGAGCAAATGTTTGTAATGTAGCAAAAAGTATGCACTCCTTCTACACAGGGCATTATTCGTTGGACATTTTTAGTTGCATAGGCCGTTTATAGGTCAGCAGCTATTTTTGCATGCCTGAACCTGAAAACTTATGCATACAAGGAGAATGCCTTAATCGACTGGGTTCTCCAGCCCCCTTTGTTCTAAACAAAATGGTGGTTTTATGATGCTAAATTTAATGTATTGGAGAAAAACTACAAAAAAATCAAAACTTTATGTCCCAAAGCTCCACTCAGACCTAAAGTTGGGAGCAAAATATTTCACGCAATTGTCATTCTATCACTAAAAGACAACTTTTCTGCACTAGCCATATTCATTATTCCAACCTAATACATAGTTCACTTACAATGTTTCACATTGGTTGACATACATGTGATATATCGTATAAATCTCTATAAAGTTATAACATTAACCACACAAATAACAGTTCTTTCTTAATAACTCTTAGTAAATGTCATACCGATCCATAAAATAGTTCCCACCTTCTATTAGGTGTTAATACATTCTTTCCCAGAGAAATTGCAGACTCAGCAGAGTTTGTTTTTACCTCTGATCCACTCTTCTCACAACCATTAAAAATAGCCACTTACTAATTGGACTCCAACATGTAAAGTTATGTGCTTTGTGGCGCGCTGAGCTACCGCTACAGACTCGAATACTCAAAAAAGATTTCTTTACAATGAATTACTTTGGACGTACAAAAAATTCATTTAAAGAATGACCAAGATAATAGGAAGTCCAAAACCTTCAATTCTAGAAGGACCAATAGAATAAGTATGCTCTCCCGTGAAGTAGATAGATTATTCATTTCGTCAAGGAGAAATAATTAAAAAAAGATATGTTTATTAGTTTAGAATATGATGTGCAAATTATTTTTATTTTAAGAGTTAAAATTTGCAATATTTTAAAGGTTACAATCCTTCGCAAGAGAAGTGCTCAATACATTATCAATGAGAACCACATTTGAAAGTCATAAGACTAATTTATCATATACTTTATCATATACACAGAACAAGGTCAAGATGCAGTAATTAAAATTGCATTCAATTATTTACTAGCACTTTTATGCATTAAAAAAATATTGGGCAATATTTTAAAGAAACTTTTAAATGAGTTGTAAAACATGAAACCTTAAAAAATATTTTTTTAAAGTTAGATAACAGGTCATAACATAATTATAAATGTTCAATGGGCGTGTTTCACATCTAAAGTGGTAACATTTTCACTTACCCCAAAAAAATACTGGGAATACATCAACCATTATTAAATCTTAATATGTTATAACCATAGATTTAGAAAGTAGCAGATATGCCCATCGATTTTGCAATCTCGTACAACGCAATACAAACCCCGCAATTGTGTGATGAAGCCCCTTTTCGACGTTTTCACAATGCATCACGGGATACTGGTTCACAAAAAATGCTTTTGCCGAAGAGTTACATGCAATAAAAATTGCATTTTTAATATACTTCTTTTATAAATATATACCTCATGTCTACCAGAAATTATTAATACATATCCAGCTATAAACTTATGCTAGCAAAACTGGTAAAAAGTTTTAATTAGTCAATATTAAATATATATTTTTTGTTAGTCGAATTATCTTATGGTGCCATCTGGTGGCTTAAGGCATGCCATGGGCAAGGGCTTGCGAACTGCGTTATGGGATACTGGTTCAAAAGTGGCTTCACCCTTTTCGCTAGGGGCAGATCTGCTACATTCTATATCAATGGTTATTACAGTTCACAAACTTTGCCACACTTTACAAGTATACAACAATCCTAACAAATATGACAACTCGAAATTTTTCACATTCAATTGCTATTAACATGCAACATGCAATTTAAAAAATAATACTTTTTTGCAATTTTATCAACAAGTTATTTTAAAACACTATATCCTGAATAATACAAACAAATAAAAGTGTTTGTAGGGTCATGGACATGCTTCATCACGAGATTGTAAGAAGTAATTCACGACTTCTTGTCAAAATAAAAGTAAAAAACATTTTTAATTAAATATCAGTAAAACTAAATCAATGATACAAAAGTTGAACAAGAACTGTTTTGTGCAGGGGTTCCCAACCGGTGATACGTGTACCACTGGTGGTACGCGAGAATATTTCAGGTAATATGCATGACTGATATGAGCAACATGATGCTATCAATAGCTTCTGTATGCATTTGCAGTGAGCACACAAACCTATTACTCATTATTTTAAAAGTAAACATTATTTTAAAGAGGAAATCTTTAATAAACTTCTGGGATTTTGCCAAGGTGTACTATTTTTTATTTGTATTTATTTAGACCTATAGGTAATAAATAAAACTGTAAATTAATACCATTTTAATCTTTTTATATCTCTTTTATTGTAAGCATGTTATAAATAAACAAATATCATAACCATTAAATATGAAGCTTTCTCAGGAAATTTACTACAAAAACCTTTGAAACCTTTTAGAAGATTAAATATTATACGTTTATTAAAATATTGAAGTCTGGTGGTACGACAAAATTTCTCAAAAAGTCAAGTGGTATGCAGGTGCTAAAAGGTTGGGAACCCCCGGTTAAGTGCATTAAAAATTAACATTTTTTTGTGTACTTCGACCTCAATAACCAATTTCAAATTAGGTTGGGTTTTTACTAAGGCCAGTAGGAACTGTGAATAACTGAATTAACACACTGCTTGGTTTACATTTCCCACTGAATATACATATTTAGCTGCACAATAAAATATCCTTTTCAAATACATTAAAATTAGTTGGTCTCTGATAATAAAAAAAAACTGAACAGCATTTATACTTACACAAATACTAAATGTCTACATAAGGAGTCCTTAATTTCAATTACTGGTGTTGAATGAAAATTAAGGTAAGTCAATTATAATAATTAAATATTAATTAAAAAGGTAACACTATCACAAAATAGAAAGTTGAGTCACATATTCCATTGGTAGTATCACATGAGAAATCACAATGCAGTTTATGAAAGGACACTTGTAAACAACTTAATAACAGGGTTGCCACACTTGTTGGTAAAAAAATCAAGGACTATTTAAGGACTTCTTAAAAATATATTTCTCCATTTTCAAACTGTATACTCGAACATGCAACACCTAAATTTAACGATAGTTTTAAAAAATTCATTTAGAAAACGACTAAGGACTCTAACTTTCAAATGAATTTAAATATGTTAAAAAATAACCATTTAATCCTTTCAGTCCCAGTGATGCCATTTGGCATCATCATTTTCAATATTTCTTTCAAAATGTTTACGTCCCGCTATGACATCCAAACACACATCATTCGATTCTTCACACTTTGTTCTATCAGACTAAATTTTACTTTAATCTTAATAGAAGTCAGAACTACTATTTTTTTATTTAGAAAATAGTCAGCAAGCGTTTCTCCTGATTTTTGATAAGTTCACTTCAGTTCCACATATTTAAAACACAATTTAAACTATTTCGGTTAAAATAATTTCTAATTTTTTTTTAATAATATGGTCAGATACCTTAAAATATATAACTCGAAGTGTTTTTAGGTAATATATATTTTTTTATTTTGTTGTTTTCCACAGTTAAAGAATTTGGGCATTGTTTCAAAAACCATATAAAAAATTTTAATGGATTTTTTTTTCTTATGGAATTCGTATATTTGACCTAAAATAAGCTTATTTTGTGAATATCAGATGTTTCTGTAGTGTAGTAAATTTTTGGGACTGAAAGGGTTAATTATTTAAAAAATCAACCTAAAATCCATGCTCTGCCTTCTTGGATTATAAAAACAATAAATAAAAAAATAAAAAAGGAGCCGATTCGCATTGAAAAAGTGTTTTTAATGAAGCCAAAATTAACATTTGCAACACTTCAAGATAAATACGTCAGCCCCGAAACATTAAGGACTTTTCAAGGTTGATAAGGTTTTTTAAGCACCTTGAAAACCAAAGGTTTTTTTTCCAAGCACTTTTCAAGGACCGTGGCAACCCTGTAATAACAACATTTGAACTATGCACGTTTGGTGGGCACTTCATACTTGAAAATTACTGAATACATGTCTCCACCTAAACGAGTGGCCAACCATTGGTTTTTGACAACAGCAGCCTTGATGGATTCACAGTTGAATTGGGCATTGAGGTTGGTGTGCAGAGCACGTCCCATTCCTTCTAAGACAATCAAATCTGTGCCATTGCTCCTCATTGCTTCTGCGACTTCAAGATTTAAACGGCTGAAAATATAAAAATAAAAAATTAATTGTTAAGAATTTTTAATACATGTATTCATTATAATGTAGAATGTAATATTTTAAACTTTTCAATTACATACAATACAAGAACAAAAACAATAACTTTGTTCGCGCTTCTTCGTAGGGAAACAAATCTTAAACAGAGCTTGAAACTGAAAGATTTCTTCAAAAATAAGAACATACTTCACAAAATTGAGAACCCTTTTTATCAGTGTAGTTCAACATTTTAGATGTTCGGTTTAGTTTTGATTTCATAAATTGCATACAAAGGTTACCCGGTGGATACTGACGACCGGCCTCGTACTTCAGGACCTCTATCAAGTAAAGAAGCCTACCCCTAATATGGCAACTAACACATCCTCATATAGACATCTTACACTGTGTCAGGACTTTGAACTTTACAGATAACAGATAGATTTAATTTTACAGATAGATTTAATTAGGCTAGTGTACACTGGTATTATTTTTAGATTCTAGCTACATTTTCTGTTCAGATGTAAACTATGTGAGCAACAAGGAATTGATTCGAGATCAACAGAAGCTCAGCAAGTTCCTGTTTACAGTAAATTGCAATATCAAAGATGACAACTGTCCCCAATACCCAGCACCTTAAGCTATTGTTTTGATTTGTGCATTTTTTTAAATATATTCCATATAACATGCAGCTTTAGCACAATCCATTGCATTATTCATTTTGGTTCTTAAATTAGCTTCGCTTTCTTTGCCTTTTTATTGGTTTTTTTTTTTTTTTTTCATTTGTGGTGGTTATTACTTGCATGTAATATTACTGAGCAAATAAAAATATGTAATAACTAATAAAATAATAAAATATGTAGGATACATATTTTACTCTGTAATTATAAGATTCTTTCAATTAAACTAATTTAAAAATTCAAAAAAAAAACTTCCTTAGTTGAAATTTATTAATTTAGGTAAGAGCTTAAAGATTACAATTGTACAATACCTTAGATCGAGACATGGGGACCCTTGACCAGAATCAAGAATCCTCAACTGACATGATGTAAGGGCATCCTTGATTTCATCAACACAGTTGGCTGCTTTGCGTATTAATACTTTTAATTCCTGGTATGTGACATCATTTAATGCTGGTTTGGAATTGGCACAGAGAAGTACCTGATAAGCACATTTGAACAGTTAGAGTCATGTAGATTTTATTCCGATTAGTTCTTAAAATGCAGTTGTTTGTTTAGAAAAAAACAGGATTTTGTAAAAAAGATATACAATAACAAAAACTTATCTACTAAAAAGTGATATGATTTGCTGAGATAGTTGAAAAACTTGGCATTGAAAACATTATTTTCTATTCGAATAACTAATCTACAAAAAAAAAGATCAGAAGAAAAAATTGAGGTGAAATTTTTTTGGTAAAATAATTAAAGTACATCATTAAAGAAACTCTTAGATTCCTATCATAACTTTATACTTAGAATCATCAACTCTAACATACTAAATACAAATGCATAATCCATAAAAATTAAATACAACCTCCGAACTGTCTCATATACTAGATAGAAGCAACTAGGGGAAAAATGATAAGATAACATGGTACATAACTACTAAATATTACTAAAATGCTAAAGACTCCTCCTGCATTAATTACAGTTTCTTCAAATAAATGCCATTTCCTCCAAAAAAAGGTTTTTGTCATTAGATCAAATTTGAAAACAAACCACAGAAGACAAATTAAATGTTAAATTTTTTTTTCAACCTGTTTATAATCCGAAACTAAAACTTGTCTTATTCTCACTAAATAAAAACTAATATAATTTCCATAATGAAATATTTGCAGTTGCTTGAAATTGAAATGACTAAAGAAAGTTGCAAAAGTTCTTGGAAAAAAACCCGCTTAATTCATTTGAAATTGTCTTAAACTGCAAATTTGTTATTCTAAAAGATTTTATCATTGTATCCAATTTTTAAAAAAAACAGTTAGAAAACTGATTAAATATGTTTTTAAAAAATTAAACCTATATGTTCTCAGTAACAAAAATTGTCTTATTCTCGTTATATAAAAGCCAAAACCAATTTTAAAAATGACAAATTAGAATATTTAAATGGATGAAAAACCTACCTTAGTTTTTCTTTTAAGAAGCTCTAGGGCAAATGGCAAAACTCCCAACACCACATCCATTCCACTGTTGTCCACAAATATGGCGGCACATTTGTGAGGCTCACCCTTCAAACGGTTTAACCACTCGTCTAAACTATCTTCCAGCCAAGGTCTCACTGAAAGAAAAAATATTGAAAAGATAAATGTGATGTTCTAAGCTAAACAAATTAACAACCGGGTGGTTACCTACAAAATCCCAGAAAAAAAGTTCCATGGTATTTCCATGATTTCCCTGATACTTTCACGAAAAATTTCAATGATTTTACAATTACCTAGAAAACATGCAATGCACAATTTAATGCAGAATGGAAAATTTAATCTAGACATTGCAGGAATTGAGACTTTCCGGATTATGGGTTAGCCAACCTTACTTTTCAACATTTCTGAAAATCTGAATAAATTTAGAGGAATCATGTGATCAGAAAATCATTTTATAGCATGGATTTGTGAGAGAGATTGATCCTTCTTCCAAAGATTGGTCCATCAGTCAAATCAGATCAACCACAATATATTTTTTCTTATCAAGTGTCCGTTAGTGGTGATCACAAGAACCAAAATCTGCTGTTTAAGTAATCCAAAATGGTAAAAATTCCCTGCTATTTTGCAAAATTTGCATGAGAATTCCCCAATATTTCCAGAATTAGGAAGTTCCCTGATTTCCAGGTTCTGTTACCACCCTGTACAAAATTGAAAAATCAAAATGAAGAAGTTTTTACGCAGTTGTTTGAGTAACACATTGGTTAACACATACTATGTTAAGTTGCTTATGAGGTAAATGAGTTGGTTTTTGAAAAGTATCTAACATACTTTTGAATTATCAATTAACCCACTAACAACAACTTTGTGAATTACATGAACAACAACTTGATATTTGAACAAAAACTTTTAGCAACTTATCTTCAAGTATTTTAAATATATTTTTTATAAAAGTTAGTTCTACATAAATCCTACAAGTCTATGGTCTTTACATTTTATTTTGTTTATTCACGTTAACCCAAACACGAATCCCACTTCAATGCCATCCATCATGCCGTTCAGTCAACCATCTTCAATGAGCTTATAGTCAACAATACTTGCTTTAAAAACATTACAAGTCCATTTTAATTACCTTGAATTTTCTGTTTAGCATCAGAGAAACTGAAATCTGAACTCTCCATTATTTTGGCCACTTCTTTCGCACCCCAATCGAACATGTTTCCCGCCAGCAGCCCGGCCACCAGGGCAATTTGCTTCTCTTCCCAGTCCATGGCATTCAAGTCATCCAGGCGGGATTTCAGCATTTTCAGGGCCAGCTCGTTTTCAAGGCGTTTTTGCTGGTCAAAAAAGATTCGTTAAAATTAAGTTTATTTAAAAATACAATATAATAGTTTTGTACTTAAGAAAAGTATACTTATATTTATGTGAAAATGTTTATAAAATAGATACAACAAATGGGAAAAAAATGAAAGCTAAACAACAACAACAAACACTGTTAATATTACTTCGTCGGGTTGACAGAGCATGAACAGGGGGTGTTTCCAGGGTTGCCACAATTTTTGGTAAAAAAAATAAAGGATTATTTAAGGACTTCTCAAGCACTGTAAATTAAAATATGCAATGCCTTACTTTCACAATAGCATTTAAAAATTCATTTAGAAAACAAATAGGATATCTATCTTTCAAATTAACTTAAATATAAGTTATAACATATAATTATATAAAAACTATCACATGATTAAAATAAGAAGTTTTAATAGTTCTATTGTAAATGGGCTATTGTAACTTTGGCCCCGAGATTTCCAAGCTAATAACTTTTCATGAAATACACTCTTTAAAAATGTGCTCGTTGTTTTCAATTAGTGTCAACTCTGCCTTGACATGAATAAACAAATAATCAAGAAGATAGTCAGTACTAAGGTTTTATGTTTTGCTTGAAATAACCATTTGATAACACTGGCAATAAACCAAACTTAACCCTTTCAGTACCAGTGATTATTCAGTACCTGATTTCAGTACCAGTGATTCAGTACCATTTTACTCCAAAAATTAGTAAAATGAAATAAATGCAAATAAATAATTAGTATTCTTTGTAAACATGTTTATAATAATAACCAATAAAACAATTAAAGAAATATAGCAATAATTGTATACTAATGCATAACTTATTTTCTCTCATCTTTCAATAATTTTTTTATACAAAAAAATAAATCTTTGAACCTTTTTAATCACATTAACTTTAAATTTCATTGGAAATATATTCGACACAGTGGCTATTGCTGAACTATTGTAATAAACTCAGACTAAATAATTTTTTTTTAAATTTATTCTAATATTACTCTAAAATAAAAATTGGCATGGCTTACTTGTAAGTACGGATCAGGGAAATCAAACTCATTTAAACAATGCTCTCTCATATCCAATAAACTTCGAACAGTTAAAGATCCATAGGCACTAAATGGAAAGATTTTACTTGATAAATGCAACTTACTGAAAGGAGTTAAATAATTAGTGTGTCTGTGAATGAAATTTTTAAAAAGTATTCAAATGATTAAATCTTGGGAATGCTTCTAAAAGTATGAAAAGAAATATAATCCAGCTTTAACAATTGTTAAATTTTATTTATGTTTAAAAAAATTGGGAGAAAATGAAAATAATTGCTGTTTGCCATTATTAGATTTAAGGTACCGCCAAAACTCTGATAGAAACTAACTTGCCAAAAAACATTCTTACACATGATCAGGGACTACAAGTATAATTATAGAAAAAATAGTGGTCAGTAATAAATATAAGAAAACTTAACACCACCACAAAAAAAACTTATATTAAAAAAAATATTAATTAAAAGTGCAATTCAGATAATTGATATTTTTTTCAGACTTTACAATAAGGAATGGGATCAATTTCCTAAATTTATAACTAAGATGAAATTAAATAATGCATGAAAAAAGGATACCTAAATTTAAATTATTTAAATATTAATTAGGTATGTTTGCAGTTAATAAAAAAAATTGTAAACACAAGATCTAATTTCCTGAAAATGCTATTTTTAGAAAATATATTTTTGAATACAAATTTTGCTTTTATATTACACAAAACACAAATTACATTATGCTCCCTAAAAAGCATAAAAATTGACCGTAGTTCAAACATGTTCAAAATCACTCCTTTCTCAAACGAACTTTAGTTGCTGTATTCCCATATGATATGAAATGATTACCTAAATACTTTTTTTAAACAGCAGTTGAAAAACCAAGAATAATTTTCGTAATAAAAAACAAATTTACCAGCCACATAAATTTAATAATTTATAATGAACTATGAAGGAGGAACTAAAAAATGGTGCACTTAACTTTAAACTTATTAAAATAAAATAACTATATAATAAAAAAAATTACATACCTTGTTAGTGACTAAAAAATAGCAAAACTCTGATTATCCGAAAATCGAAAAAAAAAAACTGGTGATCCAAAAAAATATCCTAAAACTCAGCTGATTTAAAAATTTCAAAACCAGCTGTACAAAAATCATGAAACTCCAGCTATTCTAACATTATGTCCTTACAATTGTTTTTATTATTTAAAGTAAATAAGTTCTGGCTATTGTATACTCAAAAATCACTACAGGACCTTAAAAAATATTTTAAATCCAGTGATCCTCGAAATGGGGGGGGGGGGGGGGGGACTTCAGAGATCATATAATCGAGAAAAACTAAACCAAGTCATGTTTGATTTTTTTTTTTTAAATATTGAAGGTTTCTATTTGTGAAAGTTCCGAAAAAGGATTAAATTTTCTTCAAATACTTTTCCAGTCATTTGATTAAAGTAAACAAGAGATAAAGGAAAAAATAGCAAGAAATGTTTAAATCTTTTAATAGAAAAAAGTGACATGTTGTCCATGGACACTTATTAGCCTTAACAATACAATTGGTTATTAGGAAGATATATAACTAAAGAATGAATACTTACAAAGGATGAGATCTCAAATGTTGTAAACGACTCAAATATTTTTCCTTGAAAATCTGTGCTCGATGGTTTGCATCAGGTCGGTGCATTTGGCTTTTTATGGCTCTGTCGACAAACTGTAAAACAATAGTATCTTAAGTCTTAAGAATAGGTAAGAAAACAGTTAACTAAGTTGGGACAGATGGCAAATTAATAAAAAAAATATTTAAAGAATAGATAAGCAGTGTTCCATAAGTTTAAATTTAATTTACTTAAAGGACTCATAGCGTTTTTTTTTTTTTTTTGAAAACTAATTAGCATCAAACAAAAACAGCTGCTAACAAAAATGTGAAGTTTTTAAGCAAGATTTACCTTTAGTGCAGCATTGCAGGGAAAAAATTTAAAAAATATTAAAAATTAAATTATAATTAGCACAGACAAATTCTTTCACTCCCTTTCCCAGAATCTCCACAACTGAATTCTTCCATGAATAATTAAACATTTTCAAGGAATAAAACAATAGCAGACACTTCAATTAAAAACTTTTACATTTGAAATGCAAATACGAATTCATTTGACAAAGAAAACCTAAAATCCTACAGTTAGTTAAAGCATGAAAAGCATTTTATATGAACAAAATTACCTTGTCAATTGCATTCTCAAAGCAAACTAGCCAATAATCTCTGGCATCTGCATCTTGGGTCAAATCTACTGTGTCCGGTACGTAATCTGCCGGTTCTTTTAAAAGTGGACAATGGACAAGCTGCCAATCAAAACGATCAATTTCCAACTGATCAATCTGTAAAAAAAATAAGCTTAATGAAATGCACAAATTTAGATAAAACAATGTTTTACATTCAATGTTAAAAAGTTTACCTTATAGTCAGAGTGTTTCTACTCCTTTGTTTTAGTTTACATCAGCACCGACTAATTATCTATTCACTATTTTGAAACAAAACAATAACACAATTTTAAATGTCCAGAAAATGTAGTATACATTCTCACATTTAATTTAAAATATATTTAACCTTAAAAAATCCTTGGTTATCTAATGCGTTCTATGAGCATTGTCGAGTGACAATAGTTAAAGTGATAAGTTTTAATTTTTTAATCTTTCTGGAATTATATTAGTTTTTTTATTAAAAAAGCTAAGTTTTTTTTCTGTGTGTTTCTTTCTGTTTCACGAAGGTTGGGTACTATCTTTTCTTTCAATAGAACTAAAGCTGTTCTCTGTTCGTAAATCGCATTAAATTGCTGTCCCACAAACCTGCTTAATTTCCGAGCGCAGGAAAGAATATCACCTCAAGTTTTCTAACAGTGCTGATGTTTGGGTAAGTAATGCCTTTCATAGTTAAAATTTAATTGATGACAATAAAGTTTTATAAATGGCAGGAATAAAAACAAGTTGCAAGTAAAAAAATGTAAAGTAGAACATAGCAGGCGAAGCAGCTGCACATTGAGAATGAAACCAAAACAACCAACGAAATTATGGAAGATCAAGAATGACAGTTAGAAAGTTACGTCATGTAAAACAAGCCAATGGGGTTGTTTCACGGTGAATCTGGCAATAGCTCTGTGGTTTTGTTTTCCTTACTCTTGAATTATTTATGTTGGTTGGTTGACCTATATTCAGGTAAGTTTGCTTAGTCAGCACACAAACCTGATTATATCTACCAACCGACATAAAAGTAATTCGAGAGAAAGGAAAACAAAACCACAGATTCACTGTGAAACACGTGTGTGTTTGTCTTCAAGTGAGAATTTTTTTTAATTATTTTCACACATTAAAATAGTTTTATTGGAAATGTTTCTGGCAATTTATTTCAGTTTAAATACAAATTTTGATAAGTCTTCCCTTAATGTCGTTTTTCTTACCATGGGGTTACCTGTATTGGGCTGAGATGGCAAAGGGCTGGTGAGACCAGAACTCCCAGCATAATTTTCACACCATGAGTACTTATCGTTATCTAAAATGACAAACAAGAAAGAAATTTGAAATATCAGAAAAAGCTGTAGCACACTGAGAATACTCAAAATATGAATAAAAATGTGTACACTTAGTTAATTAATGATAAAATAAGAAAGAAACATAAAATACCATGAAGAGCAGTAAGTGCTGAGAATAATAAAAGTATACATAAATTTTATCCTGTTACCAAAGATCAAACCAAACATTTTAAGAGAGAGAGAGAGAGAACAAAGTTTTAAATCACCAAAAACATCAACAATAAATAAAATTTAAGTCATTAGAGAGCAAATGGAAGTTTGAAAATATCTTGAAAACACAAACAGCCGCTTCAAGACTTTGCTTTATTAAGTCCAAAATGGCTCCATGCTTTTTAAGATCTCTTAAAACTTTCATTTGCATTCTAATTACAGTAAAACTTCTCGCGAGCGACCACCCTCCGTTCTGAAGAAAATCGGTCGTTGGGGGAGGGTGGTCTCTTTGAGAAGTTTCATCACTGAGCTGCTTAAATGTTCAAATTAATTTTATAAACAATGGTTTAGTAGTAAAAATTATGAAAAGTATACAATTTTTATCATTTTATTAAGTTATTTTATTTATATCCAAAAACAAGGTCCTATTTTTTTTTGCAATACACATTCAAGTTACAATCTTTTAAAATAAGAAGAAATCTTTTTTTTTTTTTTCGATTTTTCGGAAAGTACCTCATATTTCAATTTGTTTTTTTAAGTTTTGTAAAAAGACTATTTATTGAAACGTCTTTAGTGTTTCGCAAATTTAAATTTCACTGGTGTTACTCCATTCTGTGAGTTTCTTAAACTCCTTGAAAATTATGACGCACGTCGCCAATAGCCCTCGTGTAGCCTAGTGCGACGATAATTCAAACCTACCTACCTTATCTACCTCTTTGCCATCAGCGTTAGCAGCTTGCTTGTGTGACAACGATCAACCCTAGTGATTTGTTTTTGGAAGGGCGTTTCCAAGCGTTGCTGAGGCTGAGGATATCAATGTACATAATGGGTCCCTACCTTACAATTGTTAACTGCAGTAGAGTGAAAGAAGCTTCCTATTGACAACTTGGACAATTCGTGGAAGGGTCTATCAAAATGATCCTTTTAACAGCAAACAGGGGAGAGGGCTGAATTTGTTCCAATTTTTCAGGCTGGTGAACCTTCCGCGCACTAATATGGATAAAGGTAAGTCAAAGGACGAAAAGGGCAAACAATGACCAGTAGCTGCGGGAAAGCAAGACTTCTTGGAAAAGTGACCCCCGGATGAGACCTGTAATGTGGTCGTAACCGGAGTTTGGTCTGGTGTGTCCGAGAGGTATTTTTAACATTAAGAGGGGTCATTAGTGATATCGAAACTAATATCTCACCACAAGCTACGCAAAAGCAGCTTTCAGTAGGTGGAGCTTATCGACCTCCTCACTACCCAAATCCAACCAACCACAGAACTGGACATCATGATTGACTGCGTCAATCAAACACATTAGGGGACAGAGATTTAAACCCTCCGTATTCCGAGAAAAAGCTGGAGGCATAACATGTGGTGCATCCAACCTAGGGCTACTTTCTATGGCCCTGCATCCAACCCCTCTTTCCTTTGTTCAAGTAACTGGAGAAAGATAACAAAACTTGTTTTTAGTCTTTAGGTTTTTCGCATGGCCAGGCGAAAGTAGAGATTTGATAATTTCAGTCGTCGGTCCTTGTTAGATTAGAAATTTCACGCAACAAAATATGTGTTCGTTTTTTCGATAATTTGTTTTTATCGTTTTCATCAAAAAGCTATTTTTAGTCTCCTTTAAAAAGTCATGAAACAAAATCATTTCTGTTGTTTTCTTTCCTGAAAAGGAATACTTTGACTTTGTTTTGTTTAAAAAGTTATTGGCCATAGATATTTGAAAATGCCATTAATAATTAGTCGAATTGCTACATTGATGTAACTCATATCATACGGCAGATAATCATTAGTAGACAATTAGAGGAACTAGGGATGTAAGGACATAGTAAAACTTCAACAACAATGTAGTAAAATGTTACAACGTTAAATGTTACAAAACAAAAAAGTAGTTTCCGCCTTGTAATCGACTCATTCTTGTAAAGTAGTGCAAACCACTACCGTTTGATTGAAGAATTTGAAAGTATATAACGTTCTCTCATTTTATTCTGGTTGGATTGTGGACAAAGAAAGTCTCCTGCTTATGGCTCTAATGGAGAAATTTTAATTGTCACGAAAAATGCAGGACATTTTTTGCAGTTCAAAAACCAGGATATTTTACATATTTTATGACTCTTTGAAAAAAGTAGGACAAAGGTTAAAAAGTATTGCAATGCGAAATGCCGTACGTATGGTTCCCGTTCCCCAAATTATACCTTGTACGAAAATTTCAATAACTTTAAAACCTTAAACAAATCTATGGCATAATCCTTCGCGCATACGCGATTTTCTCAAAAACCTTATTATGACATTCGACATATACTTGGAACTCGTTTCCCAAATTTAAATACAGTTGCTCTGTTTGTTTCTGATCCTTCTGAGCTGATCCTCTCATGAAACTGCGCGAACTGTCCGGCCTATTTCTGAAATCAAGGAAAAATTGAATATTGACCAGCCAATTTACAGCTTCCTTAGCCAATTCGAAAAGTGGCCGAATTCGGGTTTTGGTCGTAACATTTACACATTATTTCTTAAAAATTGTTTTTTGTGCAATTAAATTTACTTATTTAATTAATTTTCATAAATTAAATACATTTTAAATTTATCTTTAGACTATTCTCTTAATCTTGTAAAAAACTGCATTTACAATAGAAAATAAAATTAAAAATTAATTTTAATTAAAGTAATTTAATCAAAAATAATTTTAATTAAAAAAAAGTGTCTGCTAATATCCTTAAAAAACATCCTGGACTACCACATGCAAAAAACTGTTAGTTGATACTCGCCCCATATGCGGGGTAAATTTTCTCAGACTGCCAAAAAGTGATTGGGGTAAATATTCCAACTATTGTTTTAAAAAGATTTAATGCTTTTGAAAAACATGGTTTTAAATTTTTACGCAGATTTTTTGTAGACTAAAATAGCTCAAAAGAGTATACCCGGAATAACTTATTTAAACAAAAAAAGAAGCTAGTTTCTTATAATTGGCTATACCAACTTCATTAAAGGTCATTATCATCTGGAATCTCTTTAAAATTACATCTCAATTTAATATCATCTCTTTAAAATTACATAAAATGTCCTCTAGTACGAGTTCATTCAGCTTCCTTTTTCAGTACTATGCAGACAACTTTGAATCTGGAGCATTTTTTTTTCATACATTTCATATGATGAAAAATAATTTGGTTTTGGGAATATGTAGCTTAATTTACAAAGGTTGAAGCTTTTTTTTCTAAAAGCCATTGTTGGAAAACTTGCTGTGAAATTTTGAAAAACATGTCCCGCCGTCATATTTTGACTTTAATAAAACCTTGACGAGTAGAATTTTAAATTATTTTGGAAACGGATGTATAGTTTAAGTAGAGAGAAGGGTCACCTTTTATAATGCGCAACAATAAAACTGTAAGTTTAATAAAATTACGTTTAATTTTGGTTTGATAGTAAGCATGAAAATTCACGCAACGTTGAAATTAAAAAAAAAACCAGCAGTATAACGAAAAGTTTACAACACTAACTGAGTAAAAATTATTGTGGGGTGACATAAAACGAGTTGCTTCATAAACCAAGCAGCCGTTTGACGCCTCCTAAAAGGCTCTTTTCTTGTATAAAGCCTGGTGGAAAACTTACCCCGAGAAAACTGATCCCAGTCTCTTCTATAGTAATAATATACTGTATTATTATGATGTTCATTATATAAGTCGATTAAAAATTGTATTTTCTGTACTAGTGTATTTAACTTGCTAAATTTCCAACTTTGAGGTGGTTGGGGGCCCCAAATGTCAAGTGCCTAGGGGCCCTGGGTCTTTAAATCCGGCACTGACACTTCCTTATAGGTTTGTGAACATAACGATTGTAAAATTATTACAAGGCAGATCTTATTCGTACATCGTAAAAACTAAATAAATATACAACGTATACGAGCTGTATACTAGCATTTTGCCAGGTGTAAGTTAGATGCAAAATGCAAATTAACAAATGTGTCATTTATATGAGATCTGGTCTTTCATATATTATTCTGAATAAGCACAAGAATCTTTTATTATTTTTTTAAAAAATGATATGGTTTCACGGGATCTTTTTAACTTCACATTATTTATCTGAAATACGCATATATGTAATTTCAAACTTTTAGTAAGAAGATGCAAATACAATAGAGGAAATGTGTTAATTTAAACCTCCAATATACAGGACAAGAAGGGGCCCGGATGGCCGAGTGGTAGGCATCGCAGGCCAGCAGTCTGCGTGCTGTAACGGGCGCGGGTTCGATTCCCGCCTTCGCCCTGGGTGTATTTTCTTCTCTTTGTGACAGTAAAAAATCTTTCTGTGTCTGTCTTACTTGACGAAGACTTATAAGCGGCTCACTGAGCAAGCACACAAGTCGGAATATATATGTAAAATACCCTACCCTACCCCTACAGGACAAGAAAGCAGCTCTTGGTTCTCATCACATCCTTTGTTTGTTTTCCTTCCTAAAACGAAGGTGTGAATAGTGATAAAGAAAAGTTTTTTTATATTTAAAAGAACACACGTTATAAATATCTTTCTCCTACACAACACAACCATATGTTATGTTGTGCAATTTAGCTATTTTTTTAGAATTAAAAAAATATAGAAAGTAGGTATTGACATAGTGAGATCCATCTGTCAGTATTCTCTCCTACTTCCGATTTTGGTTCTATCCGTTGGATGTTTTTTTTTTCTTTTTGTGATGTAGGAAATTAGAGACTTATTTATTTTTATACTTTTTGTCAATCGGTATGTACGTGCGGACATCTATACCAGTCTGATAACAGTCTGTCTAGGGGTTGGTTCTACTAAATATTAGATTGCAATTTAAAATTATTTCTTCCAACCATAAACTAGTTATTTTCATTCTATAAACAAAAATAACTCAATAGAAGAGTAATTATTACAATTGCTCTAGTGAATTGCTTACACTAAATAAAATACGTATCAAAAATTGGCATTTGATAATATTTTAAGAAATTCTTGGGGGTAACCAATTATCAATATAATTACGTGCTCAAATGAGGGACCGAAATTCAGAAGGAAAATTGCGGAAGCTATTTACCTGCCCAGAACCCGTCCAGGACAAGTTTTTCCATTTAGCGAGGCGACAATAATCGCTAATAGTTTGAATTTAAAGTATAATTATTTTTGATATTTTTTAAGCATTGGATTCGCTCTTCGAAATTTTACTTTCTGGTACTCTGCTGCATTTTTTCCATGTGAATGCAAGAAAATGTCACTAGACATTTAAGTAAGTAAGAGTATTTTTGTAAAGAGACATTTTTAAATATTTTTTGTTCCGCTTTCTTTTTATGATGAAATGCTCTATCAAGGGTACGTAACTTTCCATTTTTAACATTTTTCTTTAAATCATTAAAATGTCCGAGCAGTTCACAACATTTTTCTTGGTTCTGCAAGAACCAAGCAAACGCTCTTTCGGAATTTAATTTAATAGTATTTTTTTCTGAAAAACTTTAAGTTTATTATTTCACTATTTATATAGCTTATACACTAAAATTATATTAAAATAATTTTATTTAAACTTAAAATGTAAGATAAAAGAACTCAGAATGAACTAGTACTCTTCTAATCAAGAAAATGAATCAAACAGAAGAACAAAACTATCATTTCCTGATTTATGCGATTCCTACATTTGGCATCAAAACCAAATCAACTTCACTTTCTGAGTTCGACACTTGTAGCTAGTAGTCTGGGCTGTGAAATAGAAACGTCGAAGAACGCTATGAGTTCAAATGACAAAGCACTAAGAAAATACAAAATAAAAAGACCCTCGCACTCGCAACTCGCACCCTCAACCAGCGTCTGCGGTGCGTTTTTCTGCGAAATTCTCTTTTCAAAGGTGGAAAAAGTCCCCCCCCCCCTGGCCCCCCACACTTAAGACCACATGTGAAGCTTCCCCGTCCTTGATAACGTACTGTCTGAACTAAATGAACCCTGAGAAGGGGAGGTTCTTGCGGGAGGCGTGGCTTTGCACAATTTTTTGGCACTTGTTTTCACATTTAAATTAATATCTTAGGTTCAAATTATCCAATTTGAAAGTTTAAAGTCAAGTTTAAGACAGAAATGTTCAATCTCGGAACCTGTGGATTCACTTTTTTAATATCTTGTACTCAATTTTTAAAAAATGAAGTTAAAGTTAACTTTTTATGTAATTTTTTATAACAAAAATTTAAAGAAAAATAACATTCATGGAATTGTATATTTAAGTCAAATCTATCTAACGGCACAAACCGCGTGAAAATATTCCAATAATTACTTGTGATATGCATTCGAAAAGTGTCACGATTTTACCATAGAGTTACTATTGAGAGACGACCGCTAGGTGGCGTCTGACGAACCCTCTTAAGCGTATAGGGGAAAAAATCGGGGCCTTGAAAAATTGCCCGTTTGCAGAGGTGGTCGCTTAATAGAGGTGGTCTCTTGTAGAAGTTTTACTGTATTATGCTATTTAAAACTCTTATAATAGCACAAAGGTTTTGTATTTTTTTATGCATTGTTAACGAGTTTAAATAAATATCACAAGAAAAATAAAACGTGTAGTTACAAAACTCACATTCACCAAAGTACAACTTAGATAAAGGGCCCGGGAAACAATCATTGGTAACTTTTGATAATGATAAATTCAATCGGACAAAAGTCACCAATGACCAAACTGGACCATATACCTTAGTTATGCTTTGGATGATGAGTTTCGTAACTACACCTTTCAAATCTAACATACCATATTCTTCTGCCCCTTTTAAAAATGCTCCAATGGCAGTCAGATAACCTTCGTGACGCAAGAACAAGGCTTGTACTTTTCCCTAAACAAAGTAATAAGAAATAAATTAGAGAAAATATTGATAGTTCTAACTCATAAAATTACATTAATTGAAAAAATATACTTAGTAATTCCATATATACCAATATTTCATAATCTACATAATATGCGATTTACAATTACAAATATACCTAAAGTGATAAAATTATGTTTTTTTATATATAGTTAGATAGACTATAGAATGGGGAAATATAATTTTTGAAAAGTTTGGATTAGGGAATACAAAACAAATTTTTAGTATGAAATATATTTATCATAGACTTATATAAGTTATGAATATTAAATGCTTTATCGAGAATTTATAAATACATGTATGATTAATATCATGATACAGACACGTATATCATAAACACAAATATGATTAACACAAACTTTATTAGCCATTACTAGGAATTTTATACTTTTCCGATACTCATCTAACTATTGCTTTAATCTGTGCATTATTTTTCAAACATATTTTTAAAGCTTTTATAAAAGTTCATTCCAAAAATTGTAGGCAATTAAGATGACAACAAAAATAAATTAAAAACTTATTTTAATTAGTCGAACCCAAAAGGCAGTTTTAATATTTAACTAACTACATAAAATTACATTTTGATATTGTATTTCCTAAAAATAAAGATACAAGAATGACAAATAATTTTAATGAAAATATACAATCACCTTGCTCCAATAGTTTATGGCATAAGAAATTGTATGCATGCTGAGGTAGTGGGCTCTCAAAAAGTAGCCCCCAAAGTATACTTTCCCCAAGTTGTGCATCATCGCATAGAGACAGGCCAGCTGCCCAATATCATTGCTGATCATGAAGAGTAAACTGCGGGCAATGTCCTCTTCTGCAAACTCACCTGAAAACAAAAATATTCGTTCATGAAATAAAGTGACACCTTCTTCATAGGAGGAGAGCATACTATTTGTGTAGTTAATTCTAAAAAGGAGATAGATAAGACATCCCTATTTTTATTAATTCATATTAAATATTCAAAGTAGTCTAACGTAAGCCATTACAGCTCTTAAAGAGGGAGTAAAAAGTCCGCCAAAGCTCACAGAACTTCACATCTCGAGGTATTATTAGAAAATCCTCTATTGTTAACGGTTATGAGAGGAGTGGATCAGAAGACAAAACAAATTCTGCTGTGTCTGCCATGTCTCTGGGAAAGAATGTATTGACTCCTATTAAAGCATGGGAACTGTTCCATGGATCCGCAAGACATTAATTGAGAGTTATTAAGAAAGAACATTTAATATAACCTTACAGAGATTTGTAAGATATATCACATTAATTTTCTTACCCTATGAAAAATAGAGATGTTAAATAAATATTCAATAACTTTTTAATAATAAATTTTAGAAAACTTTTTTAAACCTCTTCACTACTACAACGTACACAATCCATGTCCCTGTCCTTTCAATATGATCATCAACAACCAGGATGTACACTGTGTATGTCATCCAATCTACAGTAAACAGCTGGAGCAACACAGCTTTGCTAGTTTGATCTTTAGACTCTTAGTGGAGAAATTAAGCCTGGGACTGAAGGGGTTAATAAAGGCGTTTAAATTGTACTTAAAATGTTTAACTTTAGAGAAATTTCAAAATTTTAATGTTAGTATCCATAGGCACACTGTATACAATAAATTGTATGCTCTGTTACTTATGTTGTTTTTTGTATCAGAAGACAATTTTGATTAATGGACTATGCATAAATTCAGGGGTAATCTAAGTACTTAAAATGAAAAATTCAGTTTTAGAGGCATTACAAATAATTATCAAACATTAAATTTTTGAAATAACATTACACGAAAAACTTATTTAAAATATACTTGACTCATATACTTAAAAAATAAAGCTGTATCTGCAATTTTGTAGAATTCAGTCAGAAAATCACATGCATTCATATTTATAATATTCAAGCAGTTATTACCCGTCACTGATACAAAGAAGCGACTATTACAGGATCAATATATTTTTTGAATATTTGAAATTCATGACAACATACATTTAATATAATTCCTAAATTTGAAAAAATTCTAAAGTGTAATATATTGTAAGTAATAATAACTACATTTGCACGTTTAAAATCTGGTTATTTAACCAGAGTACTTTTCAACACAAAAAGTAATTATATTTGACACAGATCATTAAAACTCATTCTTCTAAATAGGTAAATTGTGGACAAATCTAGTTTAAGATGAAAGTTAAGCTAACCAGGGTTGAAATCCTCGTCTTTTGAAGAGTGGATAGCTTTACCAAAGCTGCAAGCAATCAAATCCCTGGGCAATGCTATACCCGAGCAATCCCCGCCATAGATATCTTTGACCAACATGTCGACGCCTCGGTGATCGCCCTTTTCTGCCATCTGAAGGAGTTCGTCAAAACCCTGAATAAACAAATTAAAAAATAAGTTTAAAACATGCTTTTAGATACAAAATTAATTTGCAGAACTTGTACTAATTCAATGAACAAATTTATCTAAAAACTTTAGTTAAAGAAACTAAATATAGGTATTTGTATGACTGAAATAGCATATTATAATAGCTATTGACTATAGAGCGATCTTGAAGTTTAATTGACAATCTTTAAGCCATCCGATCATTAGCAAAACACATAATTTTTAAATGTAATAATTTCATTAAATTTTAAAACTTAAAGCATCCGAAGAGCCATTTAATATACTACAGATTTATATAAATCTGTAAAAAAAAAATGTAAGAAATTAAATGTTTAGTTAAAGATTTTAATTTAAATCTCATACAGTGAAAAAGATGTACACTTCAGCCAATTTTCTTAACTATCTGTGGATAAAATGCAACTTACATATTTTCATTTTAAATCTAAACTTTTGTCATTAGTTTACCTTTGCTTTTGTTAAGAGTGATCCTAAACCCCAAAATGTTCCACCACCCATTGCAGAACCTCCTATTCTTTCAAAAGAAGATTCTGATTCGACCTAAATAATAAGAAATAAGAAAATAAATTTTGCATTTAAAATAAAGTTTAGAAAAAAATTTATGGCATCCATGTTGCACATCAAATTTTCAAGCAAGCACAATATCTGGAGAAGTCAAGAAAACTTTAAGTTCAATTATATATGCTCACTTCTTAAGGCAGCCAGGCTCACTATTTGCTGTAGCACACCGTTTGTTGCCAGAAATTTTTTTTTTACTGTAATTAGGGATTTTCCAGGTTGCACATTGAAAAATTCAATGAAAAAAACTCCTCTTTCAACAAAACACAGGCTACAAGCAAATTCGGCACAAAAAATTTTCAGTGTTGACGACATTTTACAAATGATAAATATTTTCCTACCTTTTCACATTAAGGATTATAAACAAATGAAAATATTTTTTAACTACCTTCATCACACTGACACCAGATCCAATATTGACCAGTAAATATGGGTACATATTTGGTTCAACACTATGAAATCTGTACTCAGGTGTCAAATGTCGACTGTATTCAAATACTTCATCTGGAATATTTCTCAGTACGAAATTGCACCCTTTAATCAAACATTCCATTTCGTCTTCTTTATCTACCCTGAAAACAGTTAAAAGTACAATGTATTCCAAGAAAAATTGTTTTGCAGTATCATTACATTTATTAAAATCCTTAAAACAAATAATTCAGTACAAATTTAAAGTAGTACAATCAATAGTGAACACAATTTAAAACACAATAAACATTATTTAATATCTACATAGCAAATATAAATTAAATACCTCTATCAGTACAATAGTTGTGGTTACACAAATACTGATAAATATTATATATAGGAAGCTCAAAATTTCAACAATATTATCATTCAGGGGCATGGATAGAATTTTTTTTTTATTTTAAAATATAATTTTTAAAAAATACATTCGTTATTTAAAAGAAAATATAAATTTACCTTGCACAATTATTTTGAGAAAAAGTGAAGTCATAACAAATTATAAATATCAGTTTAAAACCTAACTTAAGAGTGAAACTAATACTCAATATAACATAAAATTAGACATTATCTTCGTTGATATAAACCCTTAAAACATACCCATAAATAACCTAGATTTTACTTTTACAGAAATTTATTTGTGACGGGTCCTTTAAAATAGCGAAATTCTTATTTAACCCTTTCAGTCCGGATAACAATTCGGCATCATTATTTTAGAATATTTTTTCTGATCGTCTATAGCCATTTATGATGTAAAAAAACATGTCAGTTGATTCCTCAAACTTTTTTCCTCCTGCAAAATATTTTTTAATAATCCCAATAGATGTCAGTCTTATTATTTTTTTTAAATTATAATCAGAATAATGATAATGATGCCGAATGGCATCATTGGAACTGAAAGGGTTTAACAAACTACTAGTATTGTATACAAAGAATCTTACATCAAACCTAGAGTCCTTGTTAAGATATCTGTGTACTTATATGCACCTCCACCAGTTGCTTTGATACTTTTTCCCTTCATAAAGTCAGGGGATCCAATGAGATTCTTGCGGATAAACTGTAGGCACGATTCAATGTGTTTTGTTTCAAATTTTATGAAGTGTAGTCGGGCAACTTCGACATCAGTTTCGAGTACTTCATATTGTGTATCTGCTTTATTCTGCAATATAAACAAATCTTATGTTTATTGGTACAATAATGAATCAAAATACATTCAAAAGTTATGAAAATGCTAGATTTTAAAAAAATCAGTAAAAAAATATTAAGAAAAAATAATAAAAAATTTAGTTTCCATAGCACTTAAAATTCTTTTCTATAACAACATGCAAAAAAGTTCACTTTTTCATATCATATTCATTCATAAATCGTTGCAAAAATGACACTTTACTTGCTTACATCACTTACAGTAGCCGAAAATGGGTCTTTCGGCACAAGTGCAGTAAAGTAAATAAGAGTATCTGATTGGTAGAAAAACAAAAGGATGTCATGAATATCTCCGCGGAAACTAAATGGTCATGAAACTCACTTATTTCTATTGGTTCATTATTTTTGCATTTTCTAATCTCCATGGAAACTACAAGTGTTACAAAAATTATTGAAGGAAATGAAATTGAAATAAGATAAAAGTAAGAACACAAATTTCACTCCAAACAATACTTTTCTGGAAGAAGATTCACCGAAGCTTCCATAGCTGCTTTTTCAATTTAATCTGGAAGTTGGTTAAACATCATTTCAAATTCATTTTCACCCATGTTCGGTAGCACTAATTAATGTAAATACTATTTTGATTCAAAATAGAAAATTATTTTACAACTTATCTTTCGCTACTTTGCATTTTCGAATATCTCCATGGAAACTAAATAAATGATGTCATGAAAATCACTCATTGGTATGAATACTTTTTTGCACGTTATTATAAAAAATATTGTAAGCAAGCATGCTCCAAACATTACTTTATTAAGCTCTTTTCATTATTTCACTCGACCTACGGTTAAAAGCCACTGGCTTAATAAAGTATCATTTTCGGAACTAGTTACTTAAATAACTATTTTAAAAATTATTTCCTTGTTTGTGGCCTGATGCTTTGCTACTTGGAATTACTTTCTATCTTATGAGTAGCATTAGATTTAAAGTGTTACGAGTCCTACAAGTAAGGTTAGGTTTTGAATTATCGTCGCACTAGAACTATATGAGGGCTATTGGGGATGGGCGTCGTATTTTAGAACCACAGTCAAGTAACAAGGCAACACCTGAATAGGCACCCAACAAAACCGTTAAGGGCGACATCTTAAACAGCGTTAGGACTTTGAAGGATATTTAAGGTGCACTCCCTTACACAGGGTATTATTCGTCAGATTTTTGGTTGCACAGGCCGTTTATAGGTCGGCAGTTATTTTGCCAATGTCTCCACCCGAACGTGGGACCTTTTGAATGATAGTCGAGTGCCTAACCGACTGGGCTCCCCGGCCCCCCTACTTTTAAGACCTATTAAAGGAATCTAGTTTGATTATATTGACATCACACATCCATTCCCATATAAGGGGAGGTAGACCCACCCTTTCATCCCTTGAGTGGGTTGATAAAATGGGTACTAAGCATGCTTGGGAACTAAACACTGAGGGTTCCGTGTGAAGCTGGCCATCTTACCGGAACATATGGCTAGTAACCCAGAAGTCTGGGTCACAAGAGCCAAAATGAGCACGCCAGGCCTTGGCAAAGTAATGGGCTGTTGCGCCAAGGAGTTTAGTTTATAACATCCATTATCTTTTATCTGTCAGTGAACAAGAATTTTTGTAAACATTAAAGCAACCAACCTTGCCAAGCCTCTGGTCTGTTGTTGGTCGACAAATTTTTTGTATTTGTAATAGGGACATGGGATATTCTATTTCTTTAAGAACTTTTTGTTCAAACAAAATCATACTTACTTGTGAATCATCATCATCGAGAGAATAAAGGGCTCTTTTGTAAGATACGGTAGAATAATAAGCTATCTTTGTCAACGAACCACCTATAAAAAAAGCTCTACTTTATATAGGTAGTAGAAAAGTTAGTTATGTTGGAAGTGGTTACACAAAAAGTACATATTATAATGCACTGCAACTATAAAACTTGCATCTTATGTATTAATATCAGCATTTATTAGGGGAATTTTTCGAACATACCGATGTCAATAGCGAATCTCTTGGCATTTTTCAAATTTCTAAACACATCATCTTGCTCTGGTAGGGTAATGCTCCCTGCTTCTTTTTCAGAACAACTCATTTTGGATGCTCCCTAAATTTAAATTCAAACCTTTAAATTTACAGAAAAGACAATTTTATTATTATTCTAGAGATGGACATAGTTTTCTATTTTGGACAAACAAATGCTGGAAGCTGGAAGTAAGAAGTTTAAGAACAAAGTATTGCAGACGAGATTATGCGATGATAAATAATATCTTTAAATTGAATTCAATAAACTTATAACAAGACAATAAATCGGCAGTTGCCTTTCAAAAGATAACCAGTTAAGAAAAATAAAATTTATAAAAAAAATTACAAGGGAAATTTGACTTGTCGACAAGCTGGTTTTGTCAAAGCGGTCATAAAACTTTTTTTTGCCAGAGGAAGTTTTTGTTTGTGGTTTGTTTACAAACGTGATATCGCTAATATCGATATTTCCATCGTTTTCAAATAATATGTAAATTTTGGCTTGTATTTAATAAAAATAAACATAAAACACTTTTTAATTTCCAAATTATTACTCATAGTGTCTATAAGATAAGTTTTAATTTTTTTCCCCCCCTTCTTTCGTTTAAGGCCCAATATTTTGAAACAGCTCAACCCAGCACGTATGTAAGAGTTAAGAATAAGTTAGAGATGCTTCTAATCAAAAATCAATTGAAAATATAGTTTGCCAAATGAAGCTACTATTCGCCAAATAACCTATCAGCGAACTTTATGGCGTTATTTTTTAAAGTGGACTGCTGAGCTTTTCTTACGTGGTGTAAATTGAGATTTTGTGCTACACCCTAAAAAAGCGCATAAGAGACTTTTTTTAATTTTCAATTAACTCTTTTTATATGATAAAATAATTCTTTTTTCATGGAACTATCGTTGAGTGAGCGATTTGTTTAGGGTTACTTGGCATCTTTCTGACGGCTCACTTTACTTTATCGCCAAGCATCTCTATCTTCTTCTTACCTCTATGGACCATATGTTTTGATTTGACAGGCAGACGCAATGGGCTGTAGGGAGCCTAGTGGTCAAAGGGTCTCAGCTTGAGATCCGAAGGTTGAGAGTTCGAGACCCGGTCGCCACTGAAGACCTACCGAGTATATGCGGAGTACGTGCTCGTAAAATCTGTTGGGTCCGAAAGTCCTGTGGTCGGTCATTGCGCAGTTCACCATGGGTACAGGTTCCTGGAGAAAATTTCCCTCCCCTTCAGGGACATGTCTAAATTGTGGAGGTGGCGACAGATGGCAACATCTGTCATATGTGTATGTGTGTGTCTTGTGTTGTCCTACTTGACGATGGCTTATAAGCGGGTCCTTGCGACCAAGCACACAAGCCTGAAAATATATGTCAAACCAACCAACCAACCAACCAACCAGGCAGACGCAAGTGCGTGTTTTATCGGAATTAGAAATCATTCCCCGGTATTGCTCAATCCATGAGTAATTATGTGAATATATGTTCTCTGAAAAAACTTGCTATCTGTCGACTCTTTACTAGTGATTAATCTATTTTTGATTAAACGCCCTTTCTACCAGGGACAATAAGGGAGTTAAGAGAGTGTAAATTGGAAGTGAAACCTAAGCGATGTGAAAGCATGATGATGCACTTGTTGAATACCGGCTCGTGTCAGTAATTTTTTTTTCATTGACATTCATTTGTTTCTATAAAACAATGTCTTCGATCTCAAGTGGTGCAAATGTTGTTCAACCTGACAGTCCGATTTCATTGAGACGGTTTAATCTCAGACCTATTCCACCTAGAGTTCAGCAGACATGGTTCGGAAAAGTAAGTTATACGTTAGTCTTGGTGGGTAAAGTTTATGTTGTGTCATGTCATATGATTATGTGACATGTAAAAGATCCCCTGAGTACAGGCCCTGTTCTAGGAAAACTCAGACCAGGGCTGGATTTCTAAATAGATTAAGTAGGCTGTAGCCTACAGTGGCAAGTTTTACGAATAATTAAAGCGGCATTCGGCATAAATAATTAGTATAAATCAACTAATATTTTAAGAAAGAAAAAAAATAGATATTTGTGTAAATCGTAAACGCATATATAGTAAGTACTTATATTTAATAGTAAACATGAAAGTTGCGAGGGCAATTGCACAAAGACAAATAGTAGTACAGTTAAAAAATTCCCCTATTATTTCACTTTCGATTTAGAGTGTGCATAGACTAATAAATAAGTAGAAAGAAAAAGATAGTCAAGAAAACTATATCTGGCAATAAATCGTCTGTAGCCTACAAGCGGCAAATCTTTAAATCTGACTCGGACTGTAGGCACAACAAATTTTGTTTACCCCTTTACAGAATATATTTTGTGTATGATTGCCCTTAAAGATAGTATCTAGATAATGATACGCTAGTTGCTCGATTTATCATAGTTTTGATTCCACTTTATCATCGGCTTCATTATATATTGTCGGATAGAACCAAACATGTTAGGTCAAAGTCAAGCTAGAAATAAAGGTAGAATATCTCGGAACATTTTAAAATTTACTGTAATTTTGGAGGCCTACAGCATTTAGCTTATTATAAACTAAAATTTAGGGGGCCCCTAAGCCTGGTAGATCAGGCCCTGTCTTAGTGCCAATTTTGCATGGGTTCTCTTGAAGCAATTTAACATCCACCTATAGCTCAGATTCTTTGCTATATGATTATTTTTTATTTCAAATGTAGACTGTAAAGAAACTCCTAAGGCATCAATTGTGAGTCAGTCTAGTCTAAAACTTTGAGTACACATGCACTTTTGATAGTATTTTAAAAATATCAATGGTTTTTTAAAACTATCATATTGTACAACATTTACTCTTTCATGAAATGTTCTGTATGACTTTTTTGCATTATCAGGTGCTTAATACTAGACAAACAAGTTTTAATTAAATAAAAATATATAGTGCATTTACAAAGAGTGGATTAGATAATTTGTGTTGGCTGATAAGCACAAAAATAGTTTATACTATATTATATATAGTTAACACTTTACAGCTACCGGTAGCGGTTCAAACATACTATGCCCTTTAACCGCTCGGTTTCCCAAATGCCCTCATGTAGCTCTGACAAATGACAGTGATTGCGCGCTCTAGAAGGGAGAGTGTAGGCTTTATAGCCCATTACCTAACTCGCCAGAAGAGACACACAAAGAAGGACAACACAAACACATTGACAAATAACAACATTTATTGACAAGCACAAACATCCATGCCTTTACCGGGATTTGAACCCCAGCCCAGCAGCTCCAAAGGCTAGTACACTAACTACTAAGCCGGTGGGCCAGCTCGTGTAGCTCTAGTGCTATGATAATTCTAAACTAAACCGACTTGGTTCTGACCCGATCCGACCAATCTAATACACTGAACGCTTCTGGTCTAGAGCGATCCGCAGTACTGGACAACTTGAGGCAGATCGGTCCTGGATCGAGGCGTAGACTAAACACGGCCCAATCTAACCAAATCTAACTGAAAGATCAAAAGTAGATTAATCGACGACCGGTTGGTAAGCACTGGGGAGCAAACGTCAAATAATCGACTGCCAGTCAGTAAAGTGTTAATGTTGATTTTCAGTTTGCGGTACCTTTCCAGTTATAGGAACAAATGCACTGTGACAAGTGAAAGCAGAATATAGTGAATAAGTGCATAAACATTGAAAATGTTCCTGTTTATAGTAGTATAAAAAAATAAATTTATTATTACATGTTTTTTCCCTAATAAGCTTCAAGTGTTTATATTGTATTTTAACCCTCTGAGATATAAGCAAATCGACTGGTTTTCACATCATCACATCATGATATTTAAATTAATTATTTTAACTGATTTTTTTTTTCCAAACATAATGTTCTGATGGTTATAAACAGCTACTCCATGTTTTCAAATTTAATAAACTCATTAAATTCATAAATTTAAAAAAATCATGTGTTTTATTAGAAAACTGAATAGCCATGTGTTTATACGTCTGTTTCGATCAGGGTTAAATCATTTTAGCTGGAAAATGTATGTGTAAAATTGCATTGTTATTCTACAATAAGTTTAACTAAGTTTAAAATAAGAGTTACCCTTAAATTTTAGATTCGAGCTTTTAACACATTTACTGTATTGGAATGGATTTACCTGGGTGCTTCCATAGTAGCTCTCACCGCGTCCCTTGGCCTGACCATTCAGAGGTTTACTGTTGAAAAACCCAGTGAGAGTGATTTTACATTTGGTCTCCTATTGCTGCTGACCACAAGTAATGTGAATTTACTATTTTTTAAGATATATGTTTTCTATTTTCCTATTTGTAATGCTGACCATTGCATTCCCTATATCTAGCTGGCTCCCATGTAGCTATAACGTTAGGTTGATTAAACCAAAATGCATTGCAGATATGAAGAGCTTTAAGACATTAATAAAAATGCCATGGACAGATTTAATGTGCAGTAGCCTATCATACTATTAAAGAGTCCAGGGGAAGAATATAATAAACATTATAAAACAACCGCTTGATTGCATAGGAATCTTACTACGCAACCAGGTCTGCTTGGAGGATGTTGGCAACAGAAAACCGGTTTCCCCCTTGCTTCTTCTCTCACAGTATAAACATGGGACTCTTGTCTGGCATAAATCAGGGTAGCTGTGAAAGAAGCAAGTGAGAAACCGAATTCCTTGCACTAGTTTAAGCGACGACTCACTATCATCGCCAAAGAGGCATCATGCAGTTAGATTTCTATGCAATGAAGGGGTCATGTTGGTCTGACCAATGGACTGAAACTCTGCTTCAATGCACCCCTGGTCTATGTGAGCTGAAATGGGCACAGCAGGCCTGGTCCTCCATTAGCTTCTCTCCGCTGAGTTGTTTTTAGTTAGTCATTATCAATCACGTGTAGGTATATATATATAAAGATAGACCTTTTCAGTATTAATAAAAATACTTAATGCAAATGAAAGCTTAAAAGTTATTTTTTCTATTCAATGGAAATTAATTATTGAAAAAACACTATCCAAATCATATGATTCTCTGCTAATTAAGACAAAACAATTTAGTGTAAAAAGAGAAAAACTTTTATGGACACTTATATTGAACTCAAGCATTTATAAAAAATATTCAACCCCTGTTCTTATTTATGTTAATTGCTCCTAATAAACAGAAAACGGGCACAAATGTGACCATTAACTAGGGTCTTAGATCTTCTAAGACCCTTGTTAATGGTCTCAACTGATGTAGAAAACCTTCTAAGTTAGAAGGTTTCCTACATCAGCTGATATGTTTACTAATGGACCTTAATCTTAATATGGAGAATAAAAAGTTAAATTGTAAGAGCATTTGAGCCAATTTATACAAATAACTCTTCTTTGGCAGAGTTGTTTACATTGAGTAATTAGAGTTATCAATGATATTTATATTGAGTTTTAAATGATTTAAGCTTACTACTAGATATCTTAGATAAGATATCTTAGGAGATATCTTAGAGGCCCAGTGGCTTAGTGGTAGTGCTTCGCATTGCCACGCTACAGGTCCGGGGATCGAGTCCCAGATTGGGCAAGGTTGACTCAGCCTTTCATTTCTTAAGTGGGTCGATAAAGTGAGTACCAAGTATGCTTGGAAACTAAACACTGGGCAAACCCCGTCCTGTATGAGGCTGACCACCTTACCAGGACATATGCCTAGCATCCCAGAGCCGTTGGTCACGAAAGCTGAATTGGGCGCGACAGTCCTTGGCTCAGTAATGTGCTGTTGCACCGAAGAGTTTAGGTTTTTTTTTTTTTACTAGACATCTTATCTTTGTCTTAAGAGTTATCTCTTTTTTTTGTTATTTTATTTTGTTTGTTATATTTTGTTGTAGTTTACTCTTGAAAGTCGAGAGTTATTGATTTTTGAATTTATTTTCAGTATTTTGCTACCACTACGTTATACACTCAATTTTTACTGAGAGATGGGACGAACTGCTGGTGTTTGTTGTCAGCAATGTGATTGTAGTGGTGTATTGTATTGTTAACTACATAAATCAAGAACGGACAGCAATAAAGTTGGTAAGAAGTTTTGATTAGATTGTATTGTACTTTAAAAAGTTCTAATACAAATACAAAAATTGTCGACCAACAACAGGCCTAAAGCCCAGCAAGGTTGGTTCAAAATATATGTAATTCCTTACCAGCTGCCAATAGCTATCGATATTCTTCTTAAAATCTTCCATTCTCTTCGAATACACAACGTATTCTGGTAAAGCATTCCAATTATTGACGACTCTATTGTAAGAATAATGTTTCCTTACCTCCCTTCCAAAGAAAGATTTATTCATTTTCTGACCATGTCCTCTAATCTGGCTATTTAAGGTAAAACCTAAGACCTCCATGTGTCCCTGTTTTATAAACTCGAATAACTGAATTAAATCGCCCCTTGTTCTCCTATTTTCCAGGGAATACATGTTTAAAGATCTTAATGTATTAACATAATCGATACCTGATAAACCCTTAATCATTTTTGTTGCCCTATGCTAAACTTTTTCAAACAACTCCAAAGACTTTAGAAACCAATCTGTCTTAAAGTTTTTATTTATTTTTATGATAAACAAGATAAAAAGAAGTTTTAAGGTTCCTTTTGGACTTAAAATTCCCTGAAGATACTTTAGAAACTATGTTTTTTTTTTAATGTTTTACTTATTCTGGAAAAACTATTTTTTCTGTCACTGTAATATTGTTTGAGTCATTAAAAAATATGTGTGGACAAAGTTCATTTCAAATTCATCAAGTTTTTTTTAAATTAAATTATATTTATATCAGTTATATGCATTTAATTAATCTATACAAATGAAGGGTGTAGCTCCGAAACTGTCTTTTTCCAACATATAACTGAGATGTATAGTAGAGTCTGTTTATTGGCGACTTTGTCCAATTGATTTAACAACTTCAGTAACCGCCAATGAATAGGCTGGACTCTATATCTTAGTTATACTTTTTAAACTGAGTTTTGCACTGCATCCTTCAAATATAACTTGTATTTTTAGAAAAGTTTGACAATTTATAACTATTTTGTTATTATTTATGTTTTAAAGTAGTATTAGAAAGTCCTTACAATTTTAATTACATCCAATTACATAGAACTACGATTAAATGCATGTTGATTGACATGTTTTGTACTAGATAGTTAGTTTGATGTAATATAAACCATTTGCACCTATTTTTGTGTTACTAATTATAAATAACTTATTAAATTATGTTCATAAGGTTTATCATTAAAAAAAATAATTTTTTTGATAATTTTTTTTCTTAAATTTTCAGATTCGTTTAGGTGTTGTGTGTAGCATCGGGCCCTTCTTAATTGTGGTTGGTGTCATTCAGTGCATTCGATACTGTCAGTCCAACAACCTGATAGTCAACTCTGTTGGCGGTCTCAGCTCCCTTCAAAAGTCATGCCGCCTGTATTATATTTGTAGCTCTCTATTGAAGTTTGACTTACAACTTCAGGTTAGTATGCTTTATTCATAATTATAGAGCTTAGTGAAAGAATGTGCTAAGTGACAGTTTTGAAAATGCTGAGATTTTTGTGTCAATGAATGTTATTTTATCCTTTAAAGATAACAAGATTCCCCATTTCAATAAATTTTAAGTTAAGTATATTTTTTAACGCTTGTAAGTGCTGTTTTTAATGTATCTAAGTGCAAAATGAAAAACTTTGAAGCTCATTTTCTTGTTTTCACTATTTTGTCACTTAGCATGTTGTTCCACTAAGCTCTTCAATTTCCTAGGTGTAGTTGAAGATATAATGATCACCACTATAGATATTTCTGATTTCAGTGTCATTTAGAAAAAATCAGCTTCAATGTATTTTAAAATGTTTCCTGTGAATATTTTGCATCGAGAACTTTTATATGTTAAATTTAGAAAAAAAGTTTATTAAAAACACTGGGTGTTTGTAATTTCTCCCATGGTATAATTATCCAAAATCCCCCTAATTTTTTATTTGCTTTTATATTTGTTCTTTTCGTTATGAATTATTTGTATTTTCTGGTAGATCCTCTGTAATTGAATATACATTTTCAAGAATGTCATATAACTTAAATTCATTGAAGTGTAATGCATAGACATATGTAAATAAAATAATCAAAGTATTCAGAACTGACAACATTTTTTTTTTACTGTTTTCACATTTTGCATAATTGCCCAGATTGGGTTAAGCCTTCTTTTGTCCACTTCTCCAGGATACTCTACTTTTACCCTAGTTTCTCAGTTTTTACATGAACATTTTTTTAAGCTGACCACTTAGTCAATCCTAAGTTTAATTTTAAGTTAGCAAGTTCAAATACATAATCTTTAATAAAGCCAGTGCAAAGTAATGTTTGGCTGGGTTTTACTTTAAAAAAATGTTATGTTTGTTAGCAATCTTTTTAGTCTTATTGTAATGGAATTTTAGCAATTCTCAAACTGTTTTGTACATTCTGTATTTCAAATAACTTTTTGCCATACCTCAAAGAAGCCTTCGTTAATTCTATTGTTGTTATTTTCAAACCAGGTTATCCAATGATTATTGTTGTAAAGTAATTAATTTGTTGGAAATAATCAATAATGATTGCAATTATTACTTAAAATTTCATTTTGTTATTTTCCTTCTTCTGCAGCTGAGCATGCTTATTCTAGTCATGGGTAAAGGAGTGCTGAATATGTCTCTGAGACAAAAGGTTATACTGGCCTCTGGAGTACCTGTTACAGTACTGGTGTTTATTTTTGGATCACTAGGTGTAAGTATTAATACTTAAACGTTGCCACACACATAGGTTGTTGCCATGCCACACTCTTATATTAGTATAACCATCCCTGCTTGTACCTTGTCTAGCCAGAATGCGAGCTTGGAAAAGATTTTCTTCACCCATCCCTTAGGGGCTGGGGAGCCCAGTCAGTTAAGCACTCGCTAGCATGCGGAAGGTCCCAGGTTCGGGTCCGGGCATCGCCAAAATAGCTGCCGACCTATAAACGGTCCGTGCAGCCAAAACTGTCCGACGGATAATACCCCGTGTAAGGGAGTGCACGTTATATCCTTCAAAGTGCTGTGTATGTTGTCGCCCTTAACGGTTGCGTTGGGTGCCTATTCAGGTGTTGGCTCGTCACCTGACTGTGGTTCTAAAATACGTCGCCCGTCGCCAATAGCCCGCGTGTATCTCTAGTGCAACGATAATTCAAACCTAACCTAACTTCACCCATCCCTTTGCTTGGTTTTCTAGTAAAACGGGAGAGGGACGCTTTTCTAAAGCTAACGTGTTTGAGGATCTGTTGTGGGGTTAACAATCAGTACAGTTCAAACCCAAGTAGGGTGAGGCAAAGCACACTCACGCCGTTTTAAAGAAAAACAGGCGAAGGGATGGGGGAAAAGTCTTTTCCAAGCTCGCATTCTGGCTAGACAAGGTATAATGATGTGAATTGTTTTAGAATTTTATTTTCAAGAGAATACACAGTATAGATCTGTTAATTAAACTTCTGTTCAGTTAACAAATCACTGCAAACGGAAGTTTATTTCTGTGTGAAAAAAAACTTGTTTTACTTAAATGTGTAACAATCCAATAATTGTAATGCTTTTAATTTGATTATCAAATTTATTGCATATTTTTCAGCTACAACATATTGATTGGTTAAAAAAAATAACAGCATTAATAATTATAATATTAAATTAATATTATGTATGTTAAAAAAAATATTGTTAATGGTTATTTAATTATTTTCAACCAAAAGTATTTCATAATTGAAACATATCTAAAATTAAAAATAAATACTATATAGTGTTTTATTCAGTTTTATCCTATCATAATACTGTGAGTTTAAAATTAGGGAAAGCAACGTTTATTAACATATATTAAATATATTTGCATTTTATATATTTTTTATTTTAAAATCATATTTTCAGATTCGATACGAAAGTAAAACGTTCATGATAATATTCTATGTACTAGGCCTTTTTGAACCTGGATATATAATATATAAATTCTATTATGTAAGTATTATACTTATTTTTGTTACTTTTCAAATTTATAGGCAACAAATTCACAAAACAAAGCATGTTAACGAATTTCGTTATATTTAAAATTTTATAATTTTAATTAGATTTACGGGTTTTTAATTGTTCATAAAATAATTAGAACAGTAATTTTAATTCCTTTTAACACTTTAAAGACGGGTGTCGACTGATCCATAGACTAAGAACACTCTAAGTTTGAAAGTCATTGGATTTTCATTGGAGAATTTCCATATTGAAACTGACATAGAAACTAGCGCCCCCATTGTATGAAAGGGAACTAATGTAACGGTTTCTGGCTGCATCTTTCTAGTCAACTTTAGGAACTTTAACCGAGCCAATTACACCTTGTAATTTAGAACCCTTATTAAGTGACGAAAGGGATCTATTTTTGACAACTTATTTTCGACTTTATTTTTTAATATGTACAGCTTTTGATTGACATTTATATCCTTCGTAAGGCCCCATCCTCAAGATATTTGACCTTGTGCTTCTTTTTCCTCCATTAATAAACCTACAGAATGACTACGCTTGTCATTTTAGACATGGTCCCCCAAAGGTCCACAAGTGATTCGATTGTATAACTCGTCAAATATTCATCCAAACTTAACAAAAACTTAGATTTAGGGGTTGTCGAGGGTTCTTCACATTTCTAAGTGTTGCAATTGAAAATTATAAAGTTCGTTACATTTTTAATATTAAGACGGCCCCTTATGCAAATTTTGCGTCACGCAATTAACTCAGAATGTTATTTGTTCACATAGTCAAAAAGGTCCAATTTTATAGGATGACTAATGGTCGAAATAATCACTAGTGGGTATTTTTTTTCCACAGCTGTACATTCCGGAAAAATAGTAGCACTACAATCGGAAAGTGCAATTATGCCAATCAACAAATCAATCTTTAATAGTGTATTGGTTCCTTTCGACACGTTAGGAGAGCTACACATTAGATTAAGTTGCTGGTCTAGAAGATTCTTAGTCTATGGATCAGTCCATGCCATCTTTAAAGTGTTAAGTAGATGTTGTGCTGCTTTCGATCACAATGCAAGCTTTGGAAAAAATTTGTCTTCCCCTAGTTATGGCTTTCCAGTAAACGGTGTGAGCATTGACATTTTTAACCCTCTAATGCATACTGTTGCTATATGGCAACAAGTAACATAATCCACTTTATTCTATCAAAGTAGAGCTCCCTCTCGACAAATGTGTGTTTTTATCATCTATCACATTCCATTTTGAAGTTTTAGGTACTAATAACCCTTATAGATGACATTTGTAAAAGTGTATTCAAAATTAATGAGTGAAGCTATTAACTGTTTTGAAATTATGTATTTTTTTTTTCAGTATTCAAAGTATAATAATATTAGTACTAAATTACAAATAAATTGTTTTGGAAAAACTTATTATAGTTCAAGAGGGTTATTTTAAAACATATATAGCAGTTTTCCAATCATCCTTATAAAAATTAGAATTTTGAAGTTGGTTTTTGCCATATGGCAAAAATTTTAAAATTTGAAATTCCATTGCAGTCAATATTTTTCCATACTTTCCCCATAATATTTCCCAATATATATATATATATATGAGTATTAAAGATAAAAATATATTTTTTCAGGATGAAAAAAAATCATGCATTACAGGGTTAACCTCTTGAAACACTTG
Organism: Hylyphantes graminicola; assembly: GCA_023701765.1. Classification (NCBI taxonomy): domain Eukaryota; kingdom Metazoa; phylum Arthropoda; class Arachnida; order Araneae; family Linyphiidae; genus Hylyphantes; species Hylyphantes graminicola. The sequence continues at coordinate 70,408,135 of CM043119.1, forward strand.
CAATATCCTACACATACATTCTAAATCTAAACACACTTTTAAATATATGCTAAAAAGTATGTTTTGCATAGAAATGTTTAACAAAATTATGTTTTAATATATAATATCATATTTTAAAAATATTATTAAAACTCCAACAAAAAACATTTTTTGTGCTATAAATGCAACAAAAAAAAGCATTACTAATTTGTAGTTACTAATATATTATTTTAACATTGTTTTTAATGCAAAATGTCTTTAAAATTAACTACTAAAAAAGAACTCTAATGTAAAGCAGTGTTTAAGATTCAAAAGGTTAAATAAATAATTTCAGTTTTAATAATTTATTTAAACATTCATACACAAGACCATTATCAGCATTATCTTGGGTTTTTTTTCAAGGCTGTTTTAACTTAACAGGTTTTTTATTTGAACTCATGAAATCTGTATTTAATTATTATTTTTTTTTAATATAGACTGTTACTGAAGGAAAAGAAGTTGATGCAACTTATGACGCAACGTTCGTGTGTGGGTACTTTGCCGTAATCATTTGGATGCTGCTCATTATAGCTACTGTTTATTTTGCTTATTACCATTTCGGCACAGGACTGAAAGAAAAATGTAAGTTTGAGGACTCTTGGTTAATAAACATGTCACTAAAATTGGGATATTAGAATAAAATTTGGGTGTATTTGAAAATCAGTCAGCAAATGTAGAATTATGTGAGATTTTTTTAACCAGAATATAGTGTTGCCAAAGACATTACGACAATTAATGTCCAGCAAAAGATATTTTATGGTGAAGACCAAATTGGCTCAAGTTATATACATTATTTTTTATAATCTAAATCCGGGGTTTCCAACCTTTTTGCCCCTGCATACCACTTGACTTTTTGAGATAGTTTGGCTTACCACCAGACCTAAATATTTTAATAAACGTATATTTACTCTTTCATAAGTGCTCAAATTCATTTTTGAATCAAATTCCAGGAAAAACTTAATATTTAATCGTTAGATATTTGTTTATTCATCACTTTGCTTATAATAATGGAGAAATAAAAAGATGAAAATAATGCTAATTTACAGTTTTATTTATTACCCACAGGTCTAAAAGCATACAAGTAAAAAAACGTACAAACTTTGCGCAAAAAATTCATAATCATGCAAAATATACTTTTGTAGTCTTTAGTACGAAACTTGTTGTTTGCCTGTGATTAAAATATCAATATTAAGAGTAATGGAACTTATCTTCTCTCTTAACTCCTCTTCCACGCTTATTCTGCTTCTATGTTTATTTTTTATGTACCAGAGTTTAGAAAATCCATTCTCACACAAGTAATTCGTAACAAATGGCATCAAAAATAGTAGAGCTTGCCAGAAGATCAAAGGTTCTAGGTTTTTACATCCGATCCAGAAGTTAATTAAAGATGTCCTCTTTTAAATGCTTTTAAAATTATAAATAATATGCTCATGTGTACAAAAGCTATTAAAAAGGCAAGGCTTAATGTTGCTCACATCACTCACGCGTACCACCTCAAATTTCCTCGCATACCACCGGTTGGGAACCCCTGATCTAGATGACTGGTAATTATCAGCGCCTTCTAGCATTGGATGCTATTTCAGTTTTTTTTTTCAATGTAAAAAGTTAAACTAGAGGATGGTCAAGATTATTGTATGCCACTACAATGCATGACTCGCATATAATGACGTTATTAGTCTCCTATATTTTACAGACCTCTTCATAACAGTCTATACTGAACATCATTGAATTGTGGCACTATCTTGACCAATCAATGTGAAATGTTAAACTGACTTCTTATTTGGGGTGGGAGTACAACAACATGACATAATTTTAGGAGGGAGAGGTAACAGTAAAGTCAAAACATTGTGTGACATAATTCATGTTTGTCCCCATACTTATAAATAACCTTATTTTTATAGTATTCGAAAATAAAGCTGGAAACTCCCCACCTGGGCCAAATCCAATAACATCAAATTCCATAGAAGAAAGAAGTACTACTGAATCGTCCATTGGGGATAATGCAAGAACAGGAGAATCTAACGAAGATACGAGAGGAACAGGCCTGTTTAAAAGAACAGAATGAACCGGCTGAAACTATCTTGCTTTTTGGCACATATTTTATGTCTCTATGGCTTTTTTAAAAAATGTGATTTCCTACATGTACGCATATGATTAATTGCATTGCACCTTTTGATCAGAGCATTGTTCTTTTCTTATGCTCTAAGGCAGAGATTCTCAGGAAGCAGCTTATTCGCAATTAGATTAATTTTTACTGTGCCTGATTCAAACAAAGGATCTCATTTTTGTTGAAGTCGAAACTTTATAAACTATTTATGAAAGTGAACAAATGTTAGGTGTTATACACTCCTTGCCAACCTAAGCTGGTTAAATAGAAATGTGCTATGGAGAAGATTCTGCCGCGGATGTAAAGAGCTCCATAAATTATTTGTGAATCCAATCAAGAAAACATGTTTAAAACATTAATTTCGTTTAAGGTCCAACAAATTTGAATATTGTTTGGGAAAATTTGTCAATTTTATCAGAATGAAAAGTGTATTTTGGTTAAATTGTATTCAGATCATTTTGTATGTAAATATTACCTTACAAGAGTTTCCAACTAACGGACCAATCGCTCTTTTCCCTCTGCCTTTTTACTCTTTGTTTTTACCCAAGTTAGGTTGGCAAGGAGTGTATATTATAACACTGGACATGTTTGTTTGGTTTAGTTGGATAATTACTGTGCCATGAATTAATTCTGATGAGTGATGTTGATAAAACACCATTGGGAGTGTAAAAAAAAATCAGGTATTATGTATATATTTGTGTGTGTATTAAAAAGATTTAAATAGTTGGAATATAAAGAGCTTCCTTTAAAAAATGTGGTAACAGTTTGTATATGTGGTCATAATTACCACAACTTATGTTCTACAGATAAAGAAACGGACTGATTTATGTATACATGGTAATTTTAAATGTAGAGAAATATTTTAACAACAGAACAATGAACAAATTTTAATTATATATTACATTTAACACATTAAAGAATGTTGGCATAGTTTTTTTTTTATTCTGGTAGCGTTACTTCACAGTTTTAATGGTTTTAAGATTGTTTTTTTATTCCAATTTCCTAATTGTTTTGTGTATAAATTTCTTGATTCATAAATTAAATAGATAAGCTCTCAGTTTTAAAAAAAATGAAATATTTAATCATTTTATTATGTTAGTAAATTAAAAATATATAATTATAAAAATAAGAAATTATATGCATTTCTTGTTTTGGAAAAACCAATTCTGATTCAATCTCTGCCTTTGTAAATTCTGTTGTACAATTTACTTATTTTCGTTTTTGAAAATTTCGGTATCTTAATCTCGTGTAAAGATAATAAAGCTTTAAAATTGTATGTGATTATCAGCAAAAGAGCTTTAATTTTTCTATGTATTATCTAACATTTATTTTTGAGTATTTGCTTGAGTGTATTTCTAGTATTTGTGGCACAATCTTTAAGTTCTTGCTAATATTGAGTTGTATATGCATTTTTCTATGAATATTTTAATAATTTGGTGATGGATATTTTTTTTCCTCCAAAGAGTTTTAATTTTTTTTTCAGATCTAATGTATGTTTTAATTTTTTTAAACAGGGAATTTCTAATTACTTCTTATTTAAAAGTTTTTGAGTGTCCTGTCCTAATATACCTCCAAACTTTTAGTAAAAACATAAATATGAACAAACACTAAATGATTGTAAATTTATCAATATTAGTTCAAATGTGATAAAAAAAAAGTATGAATATTACTTCATTTGTGATAAAAAGGATATGCTTGTTTATCAAAAGAAAACATATGACCTGAATATTAGCTTTATAAAAATTGTGTTATGATACATATAATTTCATATATACATATATTTCATGTATTTTCAATATATTAATGTTGAATATATATAATTGTTGTATTTTAATCAGAATATCAACTCGAAAAATTTGAGATCATGTACATATTATAATTATATCCTTGTTCTAACAGCTAATACTAAAAGTTTTTTTAGCAAAATTTTTCAGTGTCAGTCCTGGAATATGGTATTGCACAATCAAATTTATCAATCTTCAATCATATATATGTTACTTTCTGAAAATCTGTACAAAATTTCTAAATCATTATTGGTCATAACATGCTGCTTATGTTTACATCAGTAAAATTTGTTAAGCCAGCAAATTTTTGTGTTTTTTAATTATCGCTGGCTCTTTTTAGTATATTTATTATAAATATGGAAGTATATAATATTATGTACAACAAAAAACCAAGGTAGTTATTTAAATGGTTATTTTGTTAGGTTTGGAGACAAGCGTCCATTACCCCCTAATTAATAGCTAAGTATTTCTGTGTTAATTCAATGGAAAAAAATTCTACGACACATTACTCCAGCTGTATTTGATAAATGGTTTTTTACAATAATAAATATACCTGACCTACAAAACTTAAAATATACTTTTTAAAAAGGGTTTGAAATTATTATTATTATTTATTTTTAATAAATAATTTTACAACATTCAAACCATTTTTTAAAAAAAGTGGGATCATAGAACCCTGTAGGCCAACTACATTTATCATATAAAAAAAACTGAGTGAAAATATTCAATACAGCATAGAAAATTACTTTTTTCCATTGAATTAACACAGAGAGGCACACGAAATCTGTAAAACTTGCAATGTATGCTTGTTTTTTGACAAATTTTATGCTTGATTAAATATATTTTAAATGCACGTAATTTTGTGATTTTGTTTTTCGGATTTGAATATTTTACACTTATTTAGTTTAGAGATGGAGACTCGCGTCCAATAAACAAAACTGTTTCTTGTCATATCTACGAGGCGTGTTTTTTAAGTAAGTACCGTTTTGCCACACAGAGGACGCGGCGCTGCGATCGGCGTTCTGCGCATGCGCACTGTGTACCTACATCTCTTTTCTACTCACTGACGATATTGCAATCCGATTTGTCATTGTTTTACGTTTTCTGCTGAGTGTTTAAAATGTCTCCGATAACCGTGAGTCCCGCCGACTGTGAAATACGGTCTGTTATAAGATTTCTTAGTGCTAAAGGCCTAAAATCAATCGATATTCATCGTGAGATCTGTGCAGTTTACGGACAAGACATTATGAGTGATGGAATGGTAAAGCGTCTGTTTTCTCTCACCTTATTGTCCACTTGCTGCACCAAAATTTCATTAACGACTGAAGGACGCCCACTCCGTTGTTCATCAACATCATGAACATTCGTGCGGCCTTCTTTAAATGATCTCACCCACTTTCTTACCATTCCATCACTCATAATGTCTTGTCCGTAAACTGCACAGATCTCACGATGAATATCGATTGATTTTAGGCCTTTAGCACTAAGAAATCTTATAACAGACCGTATTTCACAGTCGGCGGGACTCACGGTTATCGGAGACATTTTAAACACTCAGCAGAAAACGTAAAACAATGACAAATCGGATTGCAATATCGTCAGTGAGTAGACAAGAGATGTAGGTACACAGTGCTCATGCGCAGAACGCCGATCGCAGCGCCGCGCCCTCTGTGCGGCAAAACGGTACTTACTTAAAAAACACGCCTCGTATTTCAACGTTTATATACGATATCCATTTGTTCCAGCCATATATTATCAAAGCACAAATGTGTAATATGTTGGATAATGCCTATATTATATATATTCTGGTTCCATTGATGTACATGTCCCATGAGTGTAAGTATAATGAAATTTGTAAAACTAGCATGTAAGAAATTTTATAACATGTTTAAAATTGTAAATTTTATACCCGATTAAATATTTTGTACTGTTTTAAGTGTTTGGCTTTTGAAATTTCAATATTTTACACTTAATACTTGTTTATGTGTGTGAAAGATAATGCATTTCAGATAAACTAAATTCCTTTGACAAGTGGATAAATGTTATCCCATAATAGGGTACTTGACTAAATTTTTTTATTGGCTTAAAATGTTCTTATGCCAAAAATATGAGACCTTATTTGTTCTTTTTTTTTTTCAAATACCCCATATAAAGGCAGAAAAAAATGAATTTAAAAATTAGGACGAAAAATCACTCCTGAAACGCTTTCTGGCTGTCATGTAGCATCTGTGATGTCACTATGAACTATAAACAAACTTTGAAACACCACATTGGAATCGATTTTAGGCAAATTTGAAATATACGCTTCTGTAAAACATCCCTACATTTTCTCAATATTTATTATTTCTATAGTAATTACATTAAATCAAGTTTAATCAGAAAACAAAAATCATCACGCCGGTTTGTTTATAGTTCATAGTGACATCAGCCTAACCGACGTGTTTGTGATCACGTGAAAAAAAATGTCTTTTTAAAACGATTTTTTGTTCATTGACACAAAAATCTAAAAAAAAAATCAAAAATGTCACATAGCACATACTTTCACTAATCTCTTCAATTATCCATTTAATTTTGCCTCTGATATGAAGGTCCCAGGTTCGGGCTCGTAACTCCGACCCATGCAGCACAACAGTTTGCCGAATAATACCTAGGTCACGTTAAATCTGCTCCAAATTCCCGATGTTGCCCTAAAAAAAATTACATTAAATGCCTTCCCAGGTCTTTGCCACTTGACTGTGGCTCTAAAGCTTGGCTTTATTACGTTTTTACTCAGTAAGTAATGTAAGGAAAAGAAAGTATAGTATTGTGATGCAAGAAATCCGAAATGAAGTACTTGTGTTTCCGACATGTTTTGAAAGGTCAAAAAATTATTTTTGAACATTGGCTCGTCTATCTGAAACCACTCTACAGCTCAAACTAAAAAGATACAGCCTTCAAATTTGTATACTAGTTCCTAGTAACTGTTGCATATAAGGTTTTTGAGAAAATTGTGCAGGTGCAAAGGTTAGCATCCATAAAAAGTTTTTAGCTTTAGAGGTTAGATTAGAATTCTCGCCGCACTAGAGCTACACGAGGGCTATTGGCGAGACGTATTTTAGAACTGCAGTCAAGTGATGAGCCGACTCCTGAATAGGCACCTAACGCAACCGTTAAGGGCGACATCGTACGCAGCATTAGAACTTGGAAGGATATTAAACGTGCACTCCCTTACACGGGGTATTTTTCGTCGGACATTTTTGTCTGCACGGGCCGTATATAGGTCGGCAGTTATTTTGGCGATGTCCGGACCCGAAGTTAGCTTTAGAGGTATTGAAATTACCAAGTAGGATGTATAATAATCCTTTAAAATTCATTGAGTGATAATTGAAAGTTGTGTAGTGTTATACACCTTGTGTTTTGTATTTGTATTGTACTACAATACAAATACAAAACACAGGGTTGATGTTTTTTACTCTTCAAATTCGACTCGAGAAACGATTCACTCATACATAAAAAGTCTTGAAACACAACCTGCATTTTTCTCTATATCTGTGTTTACCAGTTTGCAACCAATCATGATAATCGAAATTTTTCAACCAAATATGGTTGAAAATACATTTTTCACTCATATTGTAAAATATTCAGTTATGTCAATCACCATAACTTAACTCACGTGACGCGATATGATAGAGATCACATGTTTCGGATATCACGTGTTTCGGCAATCGCAATGAGAAAATTTTTGATATCCAATTTTGCAATAAATAATAAGGATTTTTTTTCAAGAACTTTAGATTCATTTTCAAGCACTTTTAAGGACTTTAAAATGAACTTTTTTATTCAAGCACTTTTCAAGGTTTCCAAGGAGTGTACGAACCATGTGTAACAAAATGAATGAAACAAATCTAATAGTTCAAACAGTTTAATATAAAAAAAAACATTCACAATCATTCATATTTACAATCCCTAGAAATATACTAGATTATCTTCGGCATCTATTATACTAGATTATCATATGCATTTGGGTCATATGCAATTGGGTACATGGGTACCCAATTGCATATGACCCAAATGCATATGATAATCTAGTATAATAGATGCCGAAGATAATCTAGTATATTCTGTTATATCTAGACTATTTTATACTAGATAATCTAGTATATTATCTATTCATATCTGTTCCACATTCCTTAAAAAATCTTCTATGGTGTCAGAGGCCAGAGTGTGGACAATTTCTCTTGGATATGCCCCTCTTGCCTCGTCCAACAGAGTTTGGAAGATCTCGCATTCGATGTTGCTCTCCAACTTGCGACCCCTGTAGCCTCTGAAAACGAAAGGTGCATTCACATTTCAAGAGCTAAGGTGACCAATATGAAGAGTACAGGGGAAGAACTGCTTGATTTATTAGGAGTCGTCCCATAATTGTGTCTGCTTGGTGGACATTGGCGACAGGTAACCCGTTTCTCACCTTCGTCTATGCTGGGTCCAAGCATCAGAATCGTGCATCGCGTGAATCTCAGTAGGTAGACAAGTCATGGTTTAAGACACCAGATAGTTTAGACACCAGTCCTTAACCAGTTTAGGCGATTACTCGCTACCATCACCAAAGAGGCCTAATGAGGAAAGTTTTCAACAAAATTAATCATTTTTCCCCTGTACTCTACATATGTGAAAACGAGAAGAGCACTTAGTTTGCAGAAATAGTACTTGCAAATAGCAAAAAAATATACCGAACTTATTAAAGTTTATCCAAAGAAAGGGGAAACTTTTTATCTTAAAAAGGAAGTAATAACAGGTTTATTGACACAAAAATAGAGATGGTAACCAATCAAGTTTTAAGTTAGGTTAGGTTTGAATTATCGTCGCACTAGAGCAACACGAGGGCTATTGGCGACGGGCGTCGTGTTTTAAAACCACAGTCAAGTGACGAGCCGCACCTGAATAGGCACCCAACGCAACCGTTAAGGGCAACATCGTACACAGCGTTAGGACTTTGAAGGATATTTAACGTGCACTCCCTTACACAGGGTATTATTCGTCGGACATTTTTGGCTGCACGGGCCGTTTATAGGTCGGCAGCTATTTTGGCGATGCCCGGACCCGAACCTGGGACCTTTCGCATGCTAGGCGAGTGCCTAACCGACTGGGCTCCCCAGCCCGTCAATCGAGTTTTAAGGGCATCTTGATACGCCTTCAGGACTTAGAAGCAAATTTAACATGCACTGCCTTGTATACAAAGTCGGATTTTAGAGCATATTTCTCTACCAGGGCTCGAAAATTATATTGCCCGACATGCCCGGGGCTTGTAAAAATTCCGATTGGGCATGTATTTTTTTGCCTCCCATGCCCCACCGGGAATGTAAATATTTAATCAAAAATACCTTTCCATAAATAAACATTTAGTGTTTAATTAAAAAATACCTAACATATCCCTCACGCCGCGATGTACCATCTAAACTAGGCAGGACGAATTAGTAATTTCTGGAAGCTGTCACTGCATGTCCCATGCGTTACCAGCGTCGTCCAATCCCTGTGGGGTTGTGAGTATGTGAGTGACATTCAGTTTATAACCGCACATGCAAAATGAATCGTGTCGCACTTGAATTTGTTTAGATTCGCGATTGTGATTTTAGACTTTCCTTTTGCTCGGCCATGTATAAGTTTTATTTGGGCATGTATATCCAAGATTAACATGCCCGAAAGGGCATGTAAAAATTTTGAGATTTTTCTAGCCCTGTTCTCTACACTGGGTATTATTTGTCCGACATTTTTGGCAGGATGGGCTGTTTATAGGTCACAGTTATTTTGACAATGCCCGGACCTGAAGTTGGGACCTCCTGTATGTAGTTTGAAAAAATTAAAGAGTTTTTCCCCTGTTTTTAACCATTTCATTCTGTATGCATAATGAATATATTTCACAAATTTTAGAATAAAAATAAAAAGGTGGCACCGAAAGGGTAACAAAAGAACTCAAAGTGCTCCCCTAATTGTTTTGAGCAGTGTAGTTTAACCAGTCTATTTAAGGCTGCTCATCACCCCTCTTCCCCGTCCTCCTTCGATCGGGCTTGCTAATGGTAAGTCTATGGGGAAAAAATGTTATTTGTTCCAAAAAAAAAGCAATGAAATTATAGGAATATTTTGATGCGTTTTTTTTTAATTCATAAAACTCCAATAAAGTTGTGCTTTTAGAGGTTATTTTTTAAAATGCTATTTACTTTTTTTTAATCTAAATTTTTTTCGATTAAAAAAAAGGCAAATAACGTTTTTAAAAAAATAACCTCTAAAAACACTACTTTATTGGAGTTTTATGAATTTAAAAAAAACGCATCAAAATATTCCTATAATTTCATTGCTTTTTTGAACAAAAACCATTTTTCCCCCATAGACTTACCATTAGCAAGTCCGATCGAAGGAGGACGGGGAACGGAGGTGATGAGCAGCCTTAACTTCGCCTTACCTATCGTGCAGCCTGTCATACAGAGTTGTGTTGTTGGTGGTGAGGACGAAGACACAGTCGAACCACTTTTGTTTAAAGAAGTCGCACCCATGGTACTCCACCACTTTGCCACCCTCTTCATCTTCCAAATGCTCTTCGAGAGCATCCACAACCTGGGAAAGCAACATCAGTTCAGCAATTTACAAGATAATTTTTAAATAGGGATGTATCTTCTAGGATTTGGAAAAACTTTATTTTACAGAAAATTTGTTTTTACAAGTCACAACATTGTAGAAAACAGCTCTAATAGTAAACAAACAGAAGTCAGTGCAACATGTCCATACAAGTTTTTACCCATTTGTCCTGCAGGTGGCGCAATCATCTACGCTTACGGTCTCTATTACCCATTTGTCCTGCAGGTGGCGCAATCATCTACGCTTACGGTCTCTATTATATGAATCCTGATGGATGAGAAGGTAGAAATAGAACGTCTTGATTTCGGGTTTTGAAAATCAGGTCACAATACTAGCAACAGCAAGAAAAACTGGAATTGAAGTGAGGTGAATGACCTGTTTTGAAAAAATGCACTTCAGGTTCAATAGTGTTGTCGTGCTAAATAATATGTTCCTTTCTTAATAAAGTTTCTTTGAAGATGTTACATTGATCCCATCTTCGTTGCCAATGTAACATCCTCAAAGAAAATTTATTAAGAAATAAACATATTATTTAGCAAGACAACACTATTCTGAAACGGGAAGTACATATTTTCAAAACAGGTCATTCCCCTCACTAGTTTTTCTTGCTGTTGCCAGTACACCATGCTCTTAAGGGGGAATGGGCGTGCAGGACCAGGGGTCTCCAAACTCAAGTGCCTCAATGTTAATCCAATTGGAAAAAATTATTTTCTTTGCCACATTTCTCCGGCTGTATTGAATATTTTTACAAGCGGATTTTTTTATGTGATAAATGTAGCTGACTAACAGGTCTCTATCTTCCCACTTTTTGAAATTAGTACGAATATTTTTTTTAATATTCAATAAATTATCTTACACAAAATATTCGAAGCAATTTCAAAAAGTGGGAAGATAGAGACCTGTAAGTCAGCTACATTTATCACATAAAAAAATCCGCTTGTAAAAATATTCAATACAGCCGGAGAAATGTGGCAAAGAAAATAATTTTTTCCCATTGGATTAACATTGAGGCACTTGAGTTTGGAGACCCCCGGTCCTGCACGCCCATTCCCCCTTAACAATTAAAATGTTGAGATTGAGTAAGGAAATACCTTATATTCATCGATGACATGCGATGCCAACGTCTCGTCCCATCCTTCCAAGAGCCCCTCCTCTCTGGCTAGCTCACTAACGTTAATCCATTCCATAAAAATACCCTCGTCTCTGAGTGTGTTGCAGATCTCAGCACACAGTGTAGACTTGCCTGTGCCGGGAGTGCCTGAGGAAAAACAAAGACACAATATATTGTTATAATTTTACAAAAAAAAAAAACTCTGTAAACCCCCTCAATAGAGGCTAATTGCACTACACTCCATGTCAACCTAACTTGGATAAAAACAAATAGTAAAAAGGCAGGGGGAAAAGCGCGATTGGTTCATTAGTTGTAAGGTTATATTTACATACAAAATGATCTGAATAAAATTTAACAAAAATACACTTTCATTCTGATGAAATTGCGAAATTTTCTAAAATCTGTTAGACATTAAATGAAATGAATGTTTCTAACATGTTTTATGGAGGGATTTGCAAATAATTTATGGAACTCTTTACATCCGCGAAAGGATCTTCTCATAGCATAGCATATTTCTATTTACCCAACTTAGGTTGGCAAGGAGTGTAGAGCCTGAAAAACTGACTATAGCCACAATTAAATTTAAGGGCCCATTTACAAAAAAATTTGTGTATGATTGGTATTAATGATGCCAATATATCACACGTTTTGCAAATCATGTGTTTTCTTATGACATCAAACAAGTAAACCATGTTAGGTCAATGTATAAGTCAAAGTCAGGCCTAAAACATAGTGGGGTCTCAGAAAAATTTACAGAATTTTGGGGTCTACAGTATTTAGCATAATATAAACTAAAATTGAAAAGCCCCTAAAATGTGGTGGCCCTAGGTATGTGCCAAATGGGCCTTATTGAAGATCAGACCCTGACTAGAGAGCCACACATAGGCTATAGCTTGTCTATTTACTAGGCTAGTTTCAAAAACACTTTTTCTTCCCCCATTACTTTGCTTGGTTTTCTAAGAAACAGGGGAGCGTCGTTTCTCTAAACCTAACGCGTTTGAGGTTGTGTTGCGATGTTGACAGTTCAAACCCAAATAGGGTGGGAAAAAATATGCTCAGGTCGTTTCAAAGGAAACCACATATGGGGTGGGGGAGGAAAATGCTTTCGAAGCTCGCATTCAGGCTAGGGTGTAATGGAGACCACCTTGTTAATTCAAATTTGTTGAACCTCAAATAAGTGATAATACAAAATTTGAATTTTAAAAGTTTGTCCGAGTTTAATACTTGCATTGAAATTCTTAGTGTGCAAATTAAAGATAACTGTAAAATGTAATGCATGTAGTCTGTAATGGGCCATAGGTAAATATTTTTTGGTACAGCAATGATGTAATAGTGATGGCTGGTCTTTGCACTGGCCAGCTTGAAAATTTAATGTAGGGTTGCTATAAATATCCAGTTGTGTGAAATGAAATGTTCGCCTAATTTAATCATTTTCATTGCGGGCAATGTAACACAAATGTAGATGGGTCATTATATCAGCTGTTCCTGTTTTTTAAAGGACTAACAAACTTTATGGTTCTGTGAAATTGGAGTTATTTATTTGAATAACAACAATCGCACAATACATAAATGCCAGTTGTTTAATGAATGACATAAATTTTTTTAAAAAGACTAAGAAGCAATATACTCTGTCCACTTGAAATAGATAAGCTCTTGAACAATTTTCAAAAAACTAAATAAAAACAGACTTGCTGATTTCTCCAAAAAATTCAGAAATAAAGCCATGGATTTCTTTAATGTTGTTCTCTTACAGATTTAATAGAATCACAACATTGCAGAGAAACAAATCAAGAGGCCCCTTCAAATACGGATGTATCTCAATTATTATTGTTATATTACGACTTTTTCTATAATTTTAAAAGAAAAAGTCAATTTGTCTGTGGATCGTAAAAGACCTACTTACACAGCACTTAGAAATCAGAAATTTTTAACCCGTAACTGGTAACATCTCGCTGACAAACACTCCCAGTAACATCCGTCTATCAGACTAAGAGTATCAGACTAGACTATCAGACTAATTGGAACTGGCGTCAATCGTGGAAAACTATCCGTCTATCAGACGGATATTACCAGTTACGGGTTAAGATAGATCAGGGGTTCCCAACCTTTTTGCATCTGCGTACCACTTGACTTTTTGAGAAATTCGAGGTCATATTTTATTTAGGACTATTTATGAGATATGAGGATGTGCATTTTATAGTGATGTATTTTACTTTTGGAATTTTAAAGCAATATAAGTAACGGGATTTTATGCCTTATAATGAACGAAAACAAATAGATAAGCGTTTTATCCTATAGCAGATTAAATGACAGTATAATGACAAATATACTTTATATCGATTTGATAATATTTTACTCCGTGCGAAGAACTGGTATTAATTTGCTAGTTTAAACATATAACCAACCGTCTAATCGACTTCTTACAAAATGCATCTATACCACGTGGCTGCGCTACACATCACATATGTAAGCTAAAACTTAAAAAAATATATGTACAAACCAATCTTGCACAACCAATAATTGGTTTATTTTACCTGTAATCAAGAAATTTGGAATGCGGCGTTCCATATTTTCTCTGAATATTATAACCTTTTTGCCGACTCGAGTTCGAAAACGTAAAAAGCGCAAAACGTTGTTTTGGTTCGGTATTCGGCAACTGTTACTTGCCTATTTTAGTATTTTTAACACAGCTTATAAACGTCTTTTATTTTAAAATGCAGGCTTGAAAGCTGTTCTTGTTAAAACAAGCTTTTTTGAAGTGAAATAAGAATTTATATAATAAAATATGTGAAGAAGCAAACTTCCAGAGACATAACATAGAGTGGACTGCGCATTTATAGTAAAGCAGCTTAGGGATGGAAAACCAAAACCGGTTTTCAAAAAACCGGTGGCCCGGTTTTGATTGAAAACCGGTTTTTTTGTATGAGGCCCTACGGTACCGAAAACCGGTTTTTTAGGGAAAAACCGATGGAAAATGGAAAACCAGTTTTTTCTAAAAAACCGCTATCCCTTGCAGATTAGCATTATATCCTAAACATCATAAATCGCCAAGAGGGGAAAGGTTGCTACATATGGCAACTTAACGCTACCGTTTCGTCCAAATTGTCGCCAGACCTGAATACCAGTTGGCAAGCCAGAAGTGGGACTTGCATCTATTATAAAGTCACGTGGGTTTTACCAATCACAGCCGCTTGGTGTTTTTTAATGTTTTTGCAGACGATTTTTTGAGCATTGTTGGTATTTTTCTCTTTTGGCTTTTATAATAAATATTTAATTACATTCTTTTAATCTCTGAGCATGTGAAGTGATGCATGTGAGTGAATGTTGTACTCTTAATTCAGTAACGTTTTGTGCAAGATGCCAAATGCTTGTGAATTCCTAATTGTAAAGAGGGGTATAAAAAAAGGATTAGTCACACTTTCACGGGTAAAATTTATTTAGTTCTGATGCATACATTTAGTAATTGTGTGTTCGTCATAAACTATAATTTCTATCGAGGGAATTTATTCTAAAAGCTCTTTTATACTGAAGAATCATATTCATGATTAAATTAACGTTGTTAGAACTCTAATAATAATAAATATTTTGGGCCAAGTCAATTAAAATAATGGTCTGAACATTGACAGCTTAGAAGTAGAATATTTTTTTTACAATTTGGTCAAAACGAAACCTGTTTTTGCAATCGTAGTTTTTGAGTTATTTATATTTAAAAAGTAGAGCGCATTTGTTGAATTTGGAATATGTTGATGTGTTTTAGAAAGTTGATTTATTCCAGGTGAAATAAAGGAAGAAGCAATATTTCAAAAAAATATATATATTTGATTTTTTTTAAATAAATGAAGAAGCAATATTTAAAAAAAAAATATATATTTGATTTTTTAAAAAAAAAATCGGACCGTTAGAACGAAAGTTATAGAGACGGCAGAAAATATTCACCATGTCAATACCAACTTATATTACAGCAACACTCTACATAAACCTACTAATGTTCTTTTTAATTAATTTTTAATAAAGAGTCCACATTCAATTGTTCAAGTAATCTTAAATAGACGCACAAAATCAAAGAAATAATCTTAAGAGGATCATAAAATACTAGCGATTCATCCTTGCTCCTTTCCAAGCTTCTTTATCATAACATTAGATTGTCGGCCTCTGTGTTCAGGTCGTTGTGGAAAAACTCGCCAAATGGTAAACTCGCCATAGATGCGAGCCAAACGCGACACAGTCATGTGACTGTGTAAGTTAGATGTTTAGGACACTTTAGGTTTGCCAATGCGCAGTCCACTCTATGTTATGTCTCTGCAAACTTCTTATAACATTTTTGCTTTTGGTAGGAATAATAAAATTTAATACGTAAACTAACAAGTAGCAAAAGAGCAGTGGAAAGCCTAGTGGTTTGTGTCTTAGTCTCGAGATCGGAGTGTAACGCAATCGAGTCACGATTCCACAGAAGACAAACTTCCATAATGACAATGACTTGGACCATTGTTGCAAATACTCAATTACTACAACCGATAAGAAAATATACTAGAAAAAGCTAATTATTTCAGAGCAAAAATGGTACTACTAATTATTGCGATTACTGCAGTTTACCTGCCCACGGCAGTATTGGTCCTCATTATTCGTCGATATCTTAACGTACACTTATAAACAATCATTTGATGCAAAATTAATTGGAAATATTTCTTTATTTGGGGATACGTTACCAATCTGATCTCCTCAAAAGTGCGAGTATTCAAAAAAAATTTTTTAAAAAGTTCTTCAAAAATCAGATGATGTTTTTAATGATAATGATTATGAACATGAATCCCAAACAAATATTCTTTTTAATTAAATACTTAGTCAGAGACTCGCTTATAAACCTTCGTAAAGTAAGACAGACACAGACACACACACGTGACAGATGCTGCCATCTATCGAGCGCCACTCCACATTTTAGACATGTCCCTGAAGTGAAGGGGAGGGAAATGGTCTCCAGGGAGCTGTACCAGTTGAAACTGCGCAATGGACCAACCACAGGACTTTCGGACCCAACAGATTTAACGAGCTCGTACTACGCAGATACTCGGGACGGGACACAAACATCCATGCCTTACCGGGATTAGAGCCCGAACCCCGAAGCTACAAAGTATAGCATCCTAACCGTTGTACCGCCGGGTCGGCATTTCTACATTTCATTATCATTTGGAATGCTGCCAAGTATGCCGATAGTTAACTTCATATCATAAGATATGACGTTAACTATCGGTATACTTACACTTAGCAAACATTCCAACTAACAAGATGATTGATTGACAATTTTGGACAAACACAATTTCCTTAAACAATATATACTCTTACAATATATAGAATTCATTAATATTAATACGATAATTATTCTTCATTAAGACAATAATTATTAAATGTGACAGCAAAAATAGTATCCGAATCACGATGAAATTTTTTTGGATTATTTACTTAATTTTTATGTTTCATAATACTATCTGCAACAAGCTAGATTTTATAATGCTATATTTTAAAATATAGTTGACTATATATGAAGAGTACACGGGAAGAAGCGATTGATTTATTAGGCGGACACCCGCAATTGTCTGCTTGGCGACATAAAACCGGTTTCTCTCTTTCTTCTTCGCTTCGGGATCGCCAATCGCCTGAACTTGGTAGCTAGGAATCACAGAGATAGTAGTTAAAGTACTATAGTGGCTTATCACGTGACCTACAACTCTGACTTCGTTGGGGCTCTTCTGGGAGCTCCTTGCGCGTCCCGTCGTTAGCATGGGAGGTCACGTGAACTGCCACTATATTACTTTAACTATGATATCTATGGTAGGAACTGGTTCCCTTACACAAGTTTAGGCGATCACTCGCTATAATCGCCAAAGTGGCCTGCTAAGTAGAAACTTCTCTGAAAAATAAATCGGTTTTTCCCGTGTGCTCTTCATATTTTAAACAACTTTGCATTGTGAAAAATTAATTAAAATTAAACATATAGTTTTTCTCTATTTTAAGTCAGAGTGAGCCACTGCAAATATCGAGCCTTATACAGGTACGGTACAACTAGATGCATCTCTCAATGAGGTGAAAATTATAATAAGTCCATATTTAAACAACTTTTTAAACAGTGCATTGAGAAAGTTAAGTTTTTTCTGTTTTTAACTGCATAAACAACTGTATAGAAACTCCGTGGGTCAATCGAAACAGCTCAGTTGGGAGAGCCTTGAACTGGAGATTAAAAGATCCGTGATTCGAACCCCGGTCCGGCAGTTATTAATCCTCTTTAGTGCTGTGGTTAGTATCCCTATTTATTTGCTTTTTTCTTTGCTGTAATTTCGGTTTTTCTTAACAATTTGTTTGTTAAAAAAAACTTTTGCTTAAAAATTACAAATAATGAACTTGTATAATCGTGTGTGGCGCCACCTGGCGGTGGCTGGGGAAATTATGTAAACTCCTGTAACTGTAACCCATTGCTTCCTTGACGAGCGAGAAAGGGAAGACGCAATAAAATACGGCGTTTAACAACCGTCTGTTGAAGTTCTTATTTGTGTCTAAAAAGTATGAATTAATAACCAGCAGAGAACGAGAAAAAACATATGGCCGTCGATTGCGGATTTGGCCGAGCGAGTGGTCTTAAAAATGTAAAATGCCTAAGGATATGACAGATGTCTGGAGAGGACTTGAGGACTTAAAATTTGAATGGAAATACATAAAAAGTTTCAAATTGTTAGGAGGATTACCAGTGTTTTGAGAGAAAAAAAAAATTGAGGTAAGAGGATGTCCCTTGAATTACTTTGAATAATCGTGTTACTTTTGTTTTTGAGTTTAAGTGGAATAGCACCCACTTTGATTATTCGCATTACTTTTGTTTTTGAGTTTAAGTGGAATATCACCTCAATGTCTCTTGAAAATGTCTTTAAAACTGAGGAATTGGGTATAAAAATTTCTAATAACCCGAAATTTTGGATTTAAAAAATCTAACTTGAGTGTATTTAAGTATTGTCTTTGAGTTTTGGTTCTTGTTTGGTTTCAGTTGGGAATTAAATTTGCTTTATGAGTGTTTTATTACAGTTTTATTAAATTTAAAATTGTTTTAAGGGTTCCTAGTATATTGTGTTAATTGTATTGTTTTGCCTTTTTGAGTAATTTAAGTGCGTGTAAAAATGGCTTTGCCTAGATATAAAAAGAATGAGTTAATAATGATTGCCGAGGAACTTGATATATCAGTGACAGGTAAACCAACCATTTACTCGCTTAGAGAGGCTATCGAGACTAGCGATATCTTTAAAAATAAACGCGAACAGTTCGATATTGTGGCAGAAACAGTACTTGAGGAATTAGAAACCCTACGGGAACAGGAGGAGACCCAACTTGAAGTAAATAAACAAAAAACCACTAACAAAGTCGAATCTTTTGATTTGGAGAATTTAATAAGAAGCGTAAAAACTTTATCTATTCCTTTGCCAACTAGGCCGGAAAGTTTTAACCTTTTTTTCCAAAGTCTTGAAAGAGCGTTTGTAATGAAAAACGTACCCGATACTTTAAAAGCCGAAATATTATTAAATATTTTAGGTGAAAAAGCTGCGAATTTTTTGGTGTACTTAAGTGTCGAGGACTTACAAAATTATTCGAAACTAAAAGAAACTGTCTTAAAAGAGTTTCAATGTTCCCCCCAAGAAGTATTAATTGGCTTTCGAAAAGCCCAAAAATTTCAAAATGAGAGTTATACGCAATTTGCTACCAGACTTTGCGCAACATTCGACTATTATTGTCAATTGCGTAATGTAGAGGATTTTAAAGCTTTATTTGATTTAACGATTTCGGATAAGTTATACAGTGCTTTAGATGGAGAGCTAAAAAGTCATATTGGTGTATTGCAAGGTGAAACGTGGTATAGGCCTACAGAGATGGCTAAATATTGTGACATTTATCAAAACTCGAAGAGCAATAAACCAAACAAAAATGACTTTCGACAAAACAAATTCGCAAAAAACAAAATTGAGAATAACGCTCCTAAAAATGTGGCTAGGGTATTTTTATCTGATGTAAAAAATGATTCGTCATGCCCTGTGTGTGAGCAAAATAAAAAACACCCTATGTACTTTTGCCCTAAATTTAAGCAACTACCAGTAGATGATAGAATCAAAATAGTAAAAAAACTACATCTTTGTTTCTTATGCTTGAAAGAAAACTGCGGAGTAGCAAAATGTAAAAATAGACCCTGCCGAGTATGTTCAAAAAGACATAACGTTTTGATTTGTCTTGCGAATGAAAAAACAAATGAGAAAATTGAAACCGATTATGCCGAAAATCATTCGAGGTCACTCAATGCGAATGCGGTGGAATACAATCCAATAAATACTCCGACGCCAATCGAGGGTCAAAATTCAGGAGATTTATTGTTCGGAAATGTAAATGCGAATGCAGCAGTCTTTGCAATAAATAAAAAAGAGGAACATAAAACGGTTATTTTAAGTACGGTGAAATGCTTTATTAAAGATGCATTTAATGCTTTTCATGAGATGAGATGTTTACTTGATGTCGGTTCTATGACTCATTTAATAAGTAAAAAATATGCTGATAAATTACAAGTAAAAAAAGATAAAATAAATGTTCTGGTTACGGGATTAAATGATGCCTCCGTGTGTGTTAAAAATAGCGTAAATGTAGAAATTTCAAATGCGGATGG
This sequence comes from Hylyphantes graminicola, assembly GCA_023701765.1. Taxonomy (NCBI): domain Eukaryota; kingdom Metazoa; phylum Arthropoda; class Arachnida; order Araneae; family Linyphiidae; genus Hylyphantes; species Hylyphantes graminicola. The sequence continues at coordinate 70,428,447 of CM043119.1, forward strand.
AAGTTATAAGAAAGGCTTAAATATGCTTGTTGTTGATAAAATAACCAATTTAACTCCAGCTCAATATTTAAATGTGGAAGGATTAATTCCAACTAATATTAATTTGGCTGATGATAAATTTTATGTACCAGGACCCATTGATTGCTTATTGGGAGCTGAAATTTTTTATGAATTAATGCGTAGTGGGCAAATTTATAATCAAAATTCTAATCTTATTTTCCAAAATACAGTATTTGGTTTCGTAGCTTCGGGAAGCATTAGCTATGCAAATAGCGAACCTAAGTTACATTGTGGATTAATTAAAGAGGGAGATTTAAATGATACTTTAAAGAAATTTTGGGAAATAGAAAATGTGGAGGTAGAGCGAACTAAAAGTAAAGAGGCTACCTTATGTGAGGAACATTTCGTGGAAACGCATTCAAGAGATATTGAGGGCAGATATATTGTAAAAATGCCACTTAAGGCTGACCCAAAATGTTTAGGAGATTCGAGGGACATTGCTCTCAAACGATTGAATGCATTGTGGTACAAACTATCAAAAGACTCTAATTACCTAAAACTCTACAAAGACTTCTTAACCGAATATGAACAGTTAGGACACATGAAAGAAGTCACCTTGGAGGACAATGCGAACACTACATATTATATGCCGCATCATGGTATTTACAAACCCGAAAAATCAACCACTAAGCTGCGTGTAGTTTTCAACGCCAGTAATCCGACAAACAACGGAATTTCTTTAAATGCTTTGCAGTATAATGGAGGACTAGCTCAAGAGGACTTATTTGCGATCATGCTGAAATTCAGAGAACATCCATATGCCTTCACTGGAGATGTGAAAATGATGTACCGACAGATCCTAATGCATGATAGTCAACAACCCTTACTCAGAATTGTCTGGAAGGACAGCCCTACTGATCCTGTGAAAACCTATGAGCTTAAAACTGTGACTTACGGGACAGTGAGTGCACCATTCTTAGCAACAAGAACACTACTACAGCTGTCACGTGATGAAGAGGAGAATTTTCCTTTAGCTGCGCCTGTCCTGAGATCCAATTTTTACATGGACGATGTTCTAGCCAGCGCCCCGTCTTTAGAAGAAGCCAGGGAGCTCAAGAGTCAGCTTTCTGGTATGCTGTCGAAAGCAGGTATGAAACTACATAAGTGGAGCGGAAGTCACCCCGAGCTGATTTCAAACGATGATGGAGGATACGACTTCGAAAACCCCATCGAGACAAAGGCCCTTGGAGTGTCCTGGAAGTCGCAAGAGGACAGTTTTGTGTTTCGAGTGCAAGTGAAATTGAAAGACTCCTACACCAAAAGATGCGTCCTTTCAACCATTGCTAGACTGTTCGATCCATTGGGGCTACTAGGTCCAGTAGTCGCCAAAGCCAAAATCTTCATGCAGAGCTTGTGGAGTCTGCGGATCGACTGGAACGACGAATTACCTTCCGAGAGCGCCAGAGAATGGCACCAGTTTCTTGAGGATTTCAACAGTGTGAACAGCATCTTCATCGATCGGTGTATTGTGACCAGCAGTGTAACACGAATTGAATTGCACGGTTTCGCCGATGCTTCGGAGAAGTGCTATGGGGCAGTGATTTACTGTCTATCATATTCATCAGATGCAACACCAGTAGTGAAACTAGTGACGAGCAAAAGCAGAGTCAGCCCAGTCCAGAGTGTCTCGATCCCTCGTCTAGAATTGTGTTCTGCCGTCCTACTGTCAAAGCTGATGAACAGAGTCGTGACTGCCTTGCGATGGAATTCACCTACTACCTACCTGTGGAGCGATTCTACAATCGTCTTGGCATGGATCCGGAAGGTGCCTAACACGCTCAAGACCTTCGTGGCAAACAGGGTTGCCACCATTCAACAGTTGACCTCTGAGGAGCAGTGGCATAAGGTTCCCTCAGCCCAGAACCCGGCTGACCTTATATCCAGAGGTCTTGATCCTTCGAGTCTACACCAGAGTTCCTTGTGGTGGACTGGACCTGCATTCTTGTCCTCTGGGGACAGGCCTTGCAGTGAGCCGCTAATACCAGAACAGTGTGACGAGTGTAGTGTGGACACTAATATACTTAATGATGAATCATATGTTAGAGAATTTAAAATTATTGAAAACCCTTGCCTAACAGCTATCTCTAGTGAAAGTTTTCTTACAGGGTTAATTGGTACCACTAATAATTATCAAAAATTAATTCGTATATTTTGCTACGTTAACAGATTCATTGCGAATTGTAAAAATGGAGTAAAAATAATAGGTGCTCTAACAGCAGACGAAGTAAGTAAAAATGAAATGCATTTATTGTCTTTGGTACAAATGGAAAGTTTTCCAGAGGAATTTAAATTATTAAATAATGGTAAACAGGTATCAAGTAACAGTAAATTAAAATCATTGCATCCTTTTATTGACAAAGTGTCAAATGTCATTAGAGTTGGTGGTCGGCTCAAGAATTCCGACTTGCCACTCAATAATAAGCATCCCATTGTTTTGCCTAGAAATAATCAAATTTCTATTTTAATCTTACTAGAGTTACATAAAAATTATTGTCATTTGGTGCGCAAGCACTTCTTAATGCATCCAGACAACGATTTTGGATTATTCATGGACGCACATTAGCAAGGAAATTAGTCCATGATTGTGTTATATGTGCGAAATATAACCCTCGATTCCTAGAGCAAAAAATGGGAGACTTACCTGCCGAACGATGTTCAAAAACTCACCCTTTTGTTAATACAGGGACAGATTACCTAGGACCATTTTATATTCGTCATAAGCACCAAAGAAAGGGTTCAAAGCAAAAAATCGTTGTTGTTATATTTGTATGTTTGGCAACAAGAGCAGTACATTTTGAAATTGTTTCAGATCAAACTTCCGATTGTTTCATTGCCGCTCTTAAAAGATTTACTTCTCGTAGAGGAAAATGCTCCACTATCTTTAGTGATAACTCGAAAACTTATATTGGAGCTAATAAAGAGTTAAACCGTTTGTTTGAATTAATAAATCAACCAGATACTACTTTCAGTAACTATCTTAGTTCAGAAAAAATCACATGGAAGTTTATTCCACCTAAAGCTCCTCATTTTGGAGGTTTATGGGAAGGTGGTGTGAAATCATTTAAATTTCACCTAAAAAGAGCAATCGGAAATTTGACTCTGTCCTATGAAGAATTTCTTACTGTAATGAATCAGGTTGAAGGAATATTAAACTCTAGGCCCTTAACTCCCATGTCGAATGATGCAGAAGAGTTTGAAGTCCTTACTCCTGCACATTTTTTAATTGGCCGTACAATGTTTAGCATTCCTGAACCTCAATTAATTGAATTAAGTGATAACAGACTGACAAGATGGCAAATAACATCAAAGGTCACGCAGGTAATTTGGAAGAAATGGTCCAACGATTATTTGTGTCATCTACAACAGAGGAATAAATGGCAATTTGTTAAAAATAACATCCAACTTGGAACAATAGTTCTTATTAAGGAAGATAATCTTCCCATTAACTCATGGTTATTAGGTCGTATTGTAAAAGTATTTGAAGGTAGAGACAAATGTGTAAGAGTTTGCTCTGTTAAAACTAAACGTGGGATTTTTAAGCGCCCAATAACTAAATTAGCAATTTTGCCAGCTCCAATTAAGTAAAAGTGTAATTTTGTGAGTGAAATTCTTTATATCTGTTGTTTGAATTTTTGTATAAGATTAATGTTATTATGCTTAAAATAGTTCATATTGTTATTAATATGAGTTTCTCTAGATAATTTTTTGAAATATACATTTCAACGCGGGGAGTATGTATAATCGTGTGTGGCGCCACCTGGCGGTGGCTGGGGAAATTATGTAAACTCCTGTAACTGTAACCCATTGCTTCCTTGACGAGCGAGAAAGGGAAGACGCAATAAAATACGGCGTTTAACAACCGTCTGTTGAAGTTCTTATTTGTGTCTAAAAAGTATGAATTAATAACCAGCAGAGAACGAGAAAAAACAGAACTGATTATCTCTGTAAATTATACGGTATTTTTCTGACGCGCCATCTGGCAGTTTTTTCTGCAAAAACAACATGCTTTTTTATAATGTAAAGGTTCCACCACATTTCAATTAAAAAAATTAAAATAGTTTAAAACAAATATTAACTCTTCTAAAATAAAAGTATTTAAGAGGGCCGATTCTAATGAATGCGTCTTTTTTTTTTCATTTGTTTCGTGGTTTTTAATCGAGTTGCTTCAAAACTTTGTTCTACACAAATGGTTCTAAGAAATTGTTCCATATATAAAGGTTTAAAAAAAAGTTCCCGCTTTTCCATAATTTTCAAAGAAAATGTGAAAGAGGAACAATAAATATTAATAACTATCCTCATCTGGTTGCATTATTTAGCATTAAAGTCAAAATTTTGAAGTTGCAAGATTTATTGCCTGGTAAGGTATGGATCGCAGTCTTATTTGACGAAGGTTTATAAGCAGGTCTCTGATCAAGTACACAAACCGAAATATAGTACATAAACCGTGTACCAACCAACCAACCATGAACGACATTATAAAGCACGGAAGTAAACAAAAATCCAACTCGTGACGGATGGGCCCGAGTACACTGGGACAGACGAGCTCGTTAAATCTGTGGAGTCCAAAGTGTACGGTGTCGCTCAAAGTTCCGTTGGGTGCCAGCTCAGGTGTCGACCTCGTCACTTGACTAGGGTTCTAAACTACAAGCCGCTATTGGCTGTGTTAAAGCTCCTAATGGAGGCTAGAAATAGGCAGCCAGAAACGATTACACTACTACACTCAACCAGGGAGGAGGGAGGGGTAAGGAGGGGCCCCATAATACTAACGAAATGAAGCATTGCCGTCAGAATTTTCCGGGTTCTGCGCATAACAAAACCCAGTGCATTGTGGGATGCATCAGTTATAGAAAAGCTGTTTACTCTCTGTGCAGGTGTACTAATTAGATGGAGATATAGTTTGATGGAATTTCATTTTCAATGTTTTTAATAATTATTTTGCTTAAGTACCCTGTGTAGACCATGGATGTTACAATAAACCTTCGAAGAAAATTGCTGGCATTCCATTGTACAGGTAAAAACATCTTCTTTTTAGTAAAATTAAACTTCAATTTTGCTACATGTGCAAGCATTTAGAAGTCTGCCATAATAAATCCTTCTGTTTTGTGATTGTTGATTAATGGAAGTCTATTATAATATGTTTGTAATACTGATACTAATTTTTTTAAAACTACGCTACATCTTTTTGTAATTATGTAGTTGCAGTAGTAGCATGATTGTTGTTTTTTCATTCAATTGTAATGTAATAACAACGTGATTATGATTGTTGTTTTTACATTCAATTGTGCATTGTGGTTTAATTTCTGGCTAATTCCATGTTAAATCAGATAATAAAATAATGTTAATTAGGCCTTGAACTGACCTTTTGTGTGTTTGGTTTTCTTGGTTGTATATTTTTGGTTTTGGTATACTTTTACATGTATTTCTGATCGCTATATATATTATACTTTGTTTTTTGTTTATAGATAAAATCTAATGTCCTGTGCAGACTATGGATGTTGCAATAAATCTTCGAAGAAAATTGCTGGCATTTCATTCCACAGGTAAAAACATCTTTTAGTAAAATTAAACTTGGCTTTTGCTACATGTGCAAGCATTTAGAAGTCTGTCCTAATAAATTCTTCTATTTTGTGATTGTTGATTAATGGAAGTCTGTTGTAATATGTTTGTAAAACTGATACTAATTTTTTAAAAACTGCGCTACATCTGTTTGTAGTTATGTAGTTGCAGTAGTAGCATGATTGTAGTTTTTGCATTCAAGTGTGTATTGTGGGGTAATTCCATGTTAAATCAAATCATAAAATAATATTTTGGGCCTTGGCCTCTTGGATTTCAATAATGTTTGGTTTTAGGTTGTGTATTTTGGGTTTGGGTACATTATTTTGCATATATTTCATATAAATTTACTTTTGGTTTTGGTTTATAGGTAAAATCTAATGCCAAAATGTCATGTGTTGCCTTTGGATGACTCGCTTGACCAGACAGCATGCATCGAAGAAGTTCTGGAAACATTTGAAGCAAGCTCAATCAGAGGAGCGTCAACTCCATTAGACCCTGGGACTCGGCACTACCGCACTACAAAGTGGAAGATGCAGAATGGAATACCATTAAGGAGGAGGGTGAGAAGATACCATACAGGCAGGTCATTGGTAGTTTACTGTACCTTGCCTGTGGGACTTGACCAGATATAGCTCACAGTGCGACCTACATGAGCAAATTCAACGAGAAACACTCTGAACTGCACTGGAGAAGTGTGAGACACCTCCTGCACTATCGCAAGGAAACAAAACACCTGTGTCTTGACTTCAAGAAAAACGGCAAAGTGCTTGATGTGTTTTCTGATTCAGATTGGGGTTTTGACGAGTGGATATAAAATGTTTTTGTGGTTATCTTTGGTGGTGCAGCAGCGTCGTGGTCTAGCAAGAAGTAGTTTTGTACTGCGTTGTCATCAATTGCTCACAGTATGAAGGAAGTTTTGTGGTTTAAGGGACTTATGCAAGAGTTGGGCATACAACAGCCAATAAGTGTGAAAGTTGACAACCAGGCAGCAATATTTATTACTAATAATCAGACTACGTCTGAGAGTAGCAAGCATAGAGATATCATATACCATTTCATTCGTGATTACATTAAGCAAAATGTTGTCAAATTGGAATATGTGTCATCGAAAGACAATGTTGCAGATTTGTTTACTAAAACATTAGCAAATGGGTATGTACTTTTTAGCTTAAGAAAACATCTAGGTTTTAATGTTTGATACTAGTGTAATTAATATTTAGTTGCTTAGATAATTTATGTGTTTCTTTCATAATTTTTTTCTTTTGTTCAATTGTATGTGTAAGATATTTTTGGTACCTATGTTCCTATTTTGTGTGAAATTTGTCAAGGAGGAGTGTTGAAATTAAATGCGAGGTGTCAAATTACTCTAATATCGAGCCACCTTGCAGGTCACAAATTTGTATCTTTCCGATTAGCAACACACTTGTTCTTTACGTATTCAAAAACATGTGAAATAAAAGTTCTGTGTTCCTATATTTTGCGAATCATCATTTAAAAAGAAAACAGTAATAATTTATCTTCAAATTGACCCTGATCTAATGAATAAACAATCGTAAACTGTTTTTTTTTAATCGCAACACAAACCTCCTTAATGTTTAAAGGACTATAAATGAATTTTTTTTAAAAATTGTGTAGTAAAATTATTTTTTGTATTAATAATTATGCATAATTTATGTGTATTGATGATGTTGTTAATAATAGTGTCAAATTTCTTTTTAAAAAGCTTTGTATATGATTATGATTGATATTGTTGCATATCTGAAACTATACATGTACCAGTTTTGAAAAATAATATTGCATCAACAGAGAAAAAACAGTTTTTCTATGAGACATGTATCCCACGGTGAACTGTTTTTTGCTATATGTATGTGCAGAACTTTGGACAATCCCGATGGCAATGCTTTATTTCGTTAACATTATACGGCATACCTTGCAATTAAGACAAAGCATTTTATTTTACAGTTGTGTTTGAGCAAAACCCGATCATCAATGAATATATATGTTATAAATGGATTTTAATGGATAATTATTATATATAAATTATATAAATTAGTTAAGTTATTAACTGTTGTGAAATTACTTCTTTGGCAGTATTCGAAGTAATAATATTTGTACTAAATACAAGTAATTGTTTTGAAAAAAATAATTATAGTTCAAGAGTTATTTTAAAATATATTTAGTAATTTTCTAATTATTCTTATCAAAATTAGAATTTTGAGGTTGGTTTTTACTACTATTTGTGCTTGTATAAATATATTAATTTTGTTTCAATGGTAACTGCTATTCATAAAAATAATTTTTCTTTGATGACAGAATCTAATTGTACCATACTTTTGTTATAAACGTTTTCATTAAAGATTTTTATACTTAAAACTATGTATACGAGCCCTCTGCAACCTATTTTATTATAATAAAATAATCTATTAACTATATTTTTAAGTATAATTTATTAGCGAAAAAAAAAGGTTCATTAGGTTAAGTGAAAAAGGTTATGATTTGTATGAAAATAAATATTACTACCCCAAACATACAGCAACAATTTAAAAATTTAAATTCCAATGCAGTAATTAATGGATAATTAATTAGCTCCCCTTAATTAATATGGTTGAAAATAGGTCTTAGCTCCTCCAAAACCAATTTCTGGATCCGACAATTATTAACCAAGACGATCTGTCACACTCCATGCTTTCGACTTATTCGTCTGCATTACTGATCTCGAAATCCGAAACTCACGATGTATCCCAAGATGCAATGCGGCGTTGGCTTCTTTTGTGCGCTACTGCGCAGGTACTGGGGCTTCTCCATTCTTCTCTTTCCTCCATGCACTCAACGAGCTTATAATAGGGGTAGAGCGGCCTAGGGAAGGTTTCTACTACAGAGCCGGTGGCACTCAGATAACTTCTCATACAGTCACGTGGTTTACCACGTGACTATGAGAAAGGCAGGTATATTTGGCAAGTTATCGTGTCGTTTGGCGCTTTTTGAAAAAATAGCGCCGAATTTCAAAACATTTTGTCTTTGTTTTGGAATGTTTTTTTAGTTGGATTAATGTTGCGTTAGACCTACTGATTATGTAGGTCTTTTGATAAACACTTCACTTTAATTTATTAACGGCTAGGATATTTTTATGCATATTTGTAAAAAATATATACAAATCTGTTGTGTGTAAGAAAACTAAACCATTTTTGCAATAATTTAGCTGTTGCGAATATCACGAACCTTTCCTATACCGATTGCCATAGGCTATGTCCAGACGGCGACAATAAAAACAAAAATGTCACGTGATGTGTCACATGATGCCCACGTGATCCCCATACAATTTGTATTGCGATGCGCGCGCAAGGAGGATGAAACAACCGCAATTCATACACCGTGCGTCAACGAAAACATTGACGCACGGTGACTGCACCTCAATTGTGACGCACGGTGTTTTAGCTATTAACGCATGCCTTAAATGTCTACGAGAATACTCTGATTCGGTGCGTCTTGCGCTATGGTAACTTCTGAGAGAAAAACCGAATTCATCATTGGAAATTTTCAAATAATCAAATAGAAAGCCAAAAAAGCAATTAAAAATTCCACTCTCGCCAAGTAACCCGGAAAAAAGTTGTCAGAGACAATCGAAAATCCCGACAACTTTTCCTATTTAAAGCCATGTTAATTTGTTGTAGGGTTGCTATTGTCAATAAAAAAAATAAAAGGAAAAAATAAAAAAAGGGTAATTGAAGTAGAAGTGCAAAAACTATTTTTAATCAATTGAATTTAAATTACATTTTGAGAACCTTAAATGTCTCCATTTAAATTGATGTGTTTAATTTTTTTTCTTGTGTTTTTTATGCATTATGACAAAAACGTTTGTCCAATATGATATGAAACTGGTTTGATATGATTGATGATTTTGATACTTGTTTGTCAGAATGTTACATAAAGCGAAATAAAATAATGGTGGATAAATGTAAATATTTAAAGACTTGAAAGTGTCTAGGGGCTGGGGAGCCCAGACGATTAGGCATTCGCCTAGCATGCGGAAGGTCCCAGGTTCGGGTCCGGGCATCGCCAAAATAACTGCCGGTCTATAAGCGACACGTGCAGCCAAAAATGTCCGACGAATAATACCCCGTGTGGCGGGAGTGCACGTTAAATATCCTTCAATAATTCTTCGTTAAATATCCTTCTCTCCAATACTTTTAGCTTATGAGTCAATTTAAAATCTAACTGAACCTACTGGCCCCATGAAGCTATGCGAATCTAGCATTTATATTATAATGTATCTAAATTTTAACTAAAATGATTTTTTTTATTTAACTCTTAATATAAATGTATTATACCCTATCTCTCTGGCTTAGTGGTCAGCTCTTCTTGATCTTATTCCGTAGACCCGAGATCGTATACGGGTCCAGATAAATTAATTAAAAAATCTCAGATAGTATCCAATTTAATTATGTTATAAAAGTTAAAAATCTATGTTATAAACCAACAATTAAATTTGTTACGTTAAAATATTACTAACCAAATTTAATGTTTTCGTAACAATATTGAAATCAAGGTCACGCTTTAAAGTTTTCAACAAGCGATTTTCATCCCATTCCACTTTTCTAGCACAACACCGGCATTGGGCAGACCAAACAGATCCTCCAGACGCATGCGTTTGAAAAAAACCTACGATTTGGCGGAAAAACCGTTCGCTATTGCCTCGTTTGGCGGTCGCCAAGTTTTTGTTTTAATTGTCGCCGTCTGGACATAGCCATAGCAAAATACATACACAGCCTGCTCGTAGTAGGAGATGCAATCACGTGACCCTAGGAGGAATTCTCTTCATGTTGGTTCCACAGTATGGTTGCCTTTGCAGCTGCTAGGGTCGGGATCGAATCCCGGTCAGGCATAGATGTTTGTGACCGTCAATAAATGTTGTTATTTGTCTATGTGTTTGTGTTGTCCTTTCTTTGTGTGTCTCTTGTGCTTGTAAAAACTCCTTCTGTGTCTGTCCCACTTGACAAAAGCTTATAAACGGTTCTCTGAACAAGTACACAAGCTGGAATATATATGTACCTATCATACTAAAGCATCACATGAATATTTTCCTTGACCTTGAAATAGTACCCTCGTGATCGACTTATTACCAAATGTACGACTTTGGGCTCGCGTCCAAGAATTACCAGAAGGAGAAGAAATCGTTTCGTTTATTCCATCCTACTACTGCTGCTACAAAAAAAAAGACCTTCTTGTAACATATTTTATCTGTCGAATATCAGATTATCTGAGAGAAAGGGAGATAACGGAAGTGAAACTAACATGGTGCATTTTGTTATTGTCGGTAACATTTCATAGCACTAGCGGCATTAGTGAATTTTTAAAACTTTTAAGAACGGTTTTGATCGCTTGAAAGATGGGCGACGATGCAAAGTTGTTGCAAGATGCGGAAAACTGTTTATCAACATCCTTCCAACACCTCTTTAATGTACGTCAAAGTGCTAAAAAAATTCGCATGGTTCCACTCTATGGAAAAGTAAGTTTTTTTTGTCATGATTTAACAATATTTAAGGTGTAATGAAAATATCTTTCTATTTTATAAATTAATAAACAATATTAACCTATACAGAGGCAAATGCTTTTGTATTGCTTTCAACCCAACTCTTTCTCTATATATATACATCGAGTGTCATAGCCAGGATTGTACGAGTAATTCATTAACATACGAGTTTTGCAAAAAAAAATGAATGCAGAAATATGCTTTTAAATATTTGATAAATTAATTTTTTGAATCAAAATATCTCAAAAATACCCAGATATTTATAATTTCTCTAAATTTTTTTCTATGGTTTAAGTTCTTTTTAAAATAATATCTGAATAAGGTACTGCTAGTGTATTCGGGCCGGTCTCGATTTGGCGGCTTAACTTTTGCAGCCGAAACTAATGCAAAAGTCGCCAAATAGCATTCCGGCCCGAATAGGCTAGGTTTCCCAAAATGAGTTCGCTGGACCGGGGGTCTCCAAACCAAAGTGCTTCAGTGTTAATCCTAAGGGAAAAAGATATTTTCTAAGCCATGTTTCCCCGCTATATTGAATATATTTTTACTTAAGTTTTTTAAGATGCCATATAATAGTGATGGGGTATGTGATAAATGTAGCTGAGTAACACAGGTCCAGAAAATCCCACTTTTTGTGGTTTCGAATGTTTTTTAATTTTCAAAAAATAATTTTACACAAAATATTAACAGCAATTTCAAAAGGTGGGATTATGGAGAAACTGGTAAGAATTATATTTTTTACCAACCTTGCTGGGCCTCTGGCCTGTTGTTGGTCGACAATTTTTGTATTTGTATTAAATCTTTAATCCTATCTTCTTATAGCATACATTAAATGTATTGGACACAAAGAATATGCATTTTTATTTCAGATTCGTGCATGCCCTCAAATTACTAAATTAGAAATTGCTTACCTTGCTGGATCCATAATAGCTCTCACTGTATCACTTGGAATAACAATAGAAAGGTTTACCGTTTTCAAGATATGTGAATGCAATTTTGCATTTGGCCTCCTTCTGCTGCTCACTATAAGTAATTTGTGTTTTATTAAATAATAATAATATAATATATTGAGTTTAGTGGTAGAAGGGGAGAAAAAAAGATGGGCTATGCCTGTAATTTGGTTGCAAATGCCCCCTCCCTCAACTATATCACCCAATTGAAGAGTACACGGGAAGAACCACTTGATTTTTTAGGAGTCTTACCTTATGTGTCTGCTTTGGCGGACATTGGCGACAGGAAACCCGTTTTACTTTCGGTTCTTCATATGCGGTACAAACTTATGAATCGTTTCCACTGATCGCTGGTGTGAATCAGGGTTACCGCGAAAGAAAAACAAAGCGAGTAACCGGTTTCTTTACACCCCGTTTAGGCGATTTCTCGCTATCATCACCAAAGAGGCCTATTGAGCAAAGCCTTCTACAAAATCAAGCGGTTTTTTCCGTGTACTCTTCAATTGATAAGTTTGATATTTATTCACCTATTTTGCTCTGCCCAATCTGTTAAGAAGGATTGTCAGTACCATAAAGCTAATTGCATTAGTTTTTGAATCGCAGCTTCCTAAGTATTGCTTTGCCATGTTGGCCCACTTTCCTAAGGTATGGAAATCAACATCACATCGAAATGAAACAAATTTGAAAAGAAAATGTTATCTTATTATTTAATTATTCGTTTTTGAAGTTTTAAAATACCAAAGTATACAGCAGATGGTGAAACATTATTTTAAAATTTTATCGATTAATAATTAAATATCCGCTTTTTTTTCCAATTTTGTTTTAAATTGATGTTATGACGAATCCCATACCTTTTGAAAATGGGATAACATCTTCTGCAAATGTAATGATTCAAAAACTAATGCATAGCTCTATGGGGAACATTCATGTGATGTCACGCGGTTTATCATCCTACTGCTCTCGAACCACATGCTAATATTATCCTATACAGCTATCGAAACACATGCTGATATTTTCCTACTGCTCGAACCTGTTCAACCGCTTTTTCCCCCACAGCTATTTAGAATTGAAGCTCAGGTGGATATGGCGTGAATGTCCTCCATGACTTGACTTGACTTATGGCTTTCTTAATGGGGGGCAAGATCGCCAAGCACTGCGACTTTAAGTCTATTGTACTAAGCCTCAGAAATGACACAAGCACAAGAGACACACAAAGAAAGAGACGACACAAACACATAGACAAATAACAACATTTATTGACAGTCACAAACATCCATGCCTGACCAGGATTGGAACCCGACCCCAGCAGCTCCAAAGGCTAGAATCCTAACGAGTGTGCCACCGGGGCGGCAATGTCTCCCATAATGGGACTGACGTTCCTTCTGGAGGGTTTTGCCTTGCCTGTGGAATGTTCTAGGTCCGGGCATCGCCAAAATGCCTGCTGTCTTATAAACGGCCCATGCAGCCAAAAAATGTTTGACAAATAATACCCCTTGTTTGTAGAGGGAGTGCACGTTAAATATGCTTCAAAGTCCCAATGTTGCTTACAATTTCGCCCTTAAAAGTCGCGTTGGGTGTCGGCTTCAGACTTGACTGTGGTTCTAAATTACAATGCCTGTCGCCAATAGCCCTCATGTAGTTCTAGTGCGACAGTAATTCAAACATAACCCAACTAGTTTGGCTGCTTATAAACCACTCTCAAGTAAGACAAACAGAAATTTTATTGACACTGAGAGAAAAAGTACACACAGGGCAAAGGCGGGAACCCAACCCACACCCATTACAGTGGGCAGACTGTTAGCGTACTGGGCTTCGATCAAACCCACTAGGCCAACCGGGCTCCCTTTATTTACAGATTTACTATATCTATGTTGCCTCCCCTTTAACCCTTTCAGTCCCAGTGATGCCATTTGGCATCATCACTTTCAATATTTTTTTTCCAAATGTTTATGTTCCGTTATGACATCCAAACACACGTCATTCGATTCTTCACACTTTATTCTATTTGACAATATTTTACATTAATCTCAATAGAAGTCAGAACAACTATTTTTTTATTTTGAAAATAGCTAACAAGCGTTTCCTCTGAATTTTGAAAAGTTCACTTCAGTTCCACATATTTAAAACACAATTTAAACTATTTTTATTAAAGTAATTGCTAATTTTTTTTAATAATATGGTCAGATGCTTTAAAATATGTAACTCGAAGTGTTTTTAGGTAATATATATATTTATTTTGTTGTTTTCCACAGTTAAAAACTTTTTGCATCATTTCAAAAACCATATAAAAAATTTAAATTATTTTTTTTTCTAATGGAACTCTTATCTTTGACCTAAATTAAGCTTATTTTGTGAATATGAGATGTTTCTGTTGTGTAGTAAATTTTTGGGACTGAAAGGGTTAAAATGTGCAACCTACAGGCCTATTTAGAAACACGCCCATGCTCGTATCTATTATTTGAAATATGTAAAAATTCATAGGTATATTTTTGTAATTTTGCTTTAACAAGATGGTTTATTATTTCAGTGTTCTGTTATTACTACGTGATCCACTCTGTTCTGGTGGCAAGGTGGGATGAACTTTTCATCTTCGTCGCTAGCAAGGGGATAGTTATCGGTTATTGCATCGTGAACTATGTCAACGGAGAAAGGGATACTGAAACGCTGGTAAGAGGACTACATAAATTGCGTCACGCACAATTTTGAAGTTTTTACCTCTCTGTCATGTCACGCTGCGTCACGTTTGATCAAACCATTGCTATTAAAATTCCACACCCCCTCCCCTTTTCAACAAAAACGATAATTTTAACGTTCCCTTTTTTTCCCTGAAATTTGTAAACATCCATATTTATGATTTTTGAAAAATTAACTTGTAAAGAAAAAGATTAAATAATGCATTCATAGGAATAGATGGACATAGTACTTACATTTCCGTTGTCCAAGGACTAATTGTCATTAGCAAATGTCTTCTAAAAAAGAGGATCTGGGTGTAATTAGATCTGATATTGTCACGAAGTTTAGAATAGATACACAGTTCAAATTAACAATCAAATTTATTTAGAAGCCAACAGAATACAGAACTGTCCACTAACTGGTGGGACCAAGGTTTTGTAGTCACATAGAATATTCTAAAATAATCGAAACAACATAAAAGAAAGTTCTGGAATCATCCCGATTCCAGACAAATCATAAATAGCAATTTTAGTTTAAGATTTCTCTAGATTACCAGAACTGGTTGGGAATCGAACCTGGGGCACCCGCTTGGTAGGTGAGTATTCTAACCACTAGACTATTGGTGCATGATGACAGATGTCTCTTATGTGGCAATATGATTAGTTCTAGGTCTTTTGCTGTTTGTAGTGTCGCAATTCAGTGTGTTACGGAACAGCCGTTCTGAAGATGGCTCTAAAATCTAGGGGCCTGATAATGCCACCCTCGGGGACCTACATAAATTTAACTATTACATTAATAAAACTTTTGGCTGTTTTTAGCTTGGCTCAAATTCATGACAACATTTACCTAATATCAAAATTCATGACAATTCAGCTGCACGGAAACCCTGTATATATATCTATGCTATTCTCTGAATATTTTATCCATAGTTTTGAAACTTCCCTTATCATGTTTTTTTTCAATTTCAGATTCGCTTAATACTATCCTGCACTGCTGGTCCAATTTTAATTATTCTTGGATTATATTTCTGTTACCAGTACTTTAATTCGAATAGTTTTATATATGATTTTGTTGGTAATGCCAGAGAAGAATTACAAACACCATGGCGCGTATATTATGTTTGCAGCTCATTGCTGAAGTTCGATTTGCAGATACAGGTTAGTATGCTCTAATACACTGCGGTTCCTTGGAGTTAATGTTACACTGACTCTATGGAGTACGTTACGAAAACAAGGAGTTAACCCTCTAATGCATGAATTTTTATTTTCATCCTATCCACCAAATTTAGAGAGTAACGTTACTCTCTAAATTTGGTGTACAGTTACTTTGTTAAACTGGAGAGAGCAAGTCAAATAATAATTGGATAATTCTGTATAATTCTCCCTAGGGTTTATCTCAACAACATTACAAAATTATTGTTGGAACTGAAAATAAATTTAGCAATCAATAAAGAATATTAATAGTTTAAATTTCAACTAAATACTTTGTAATAGGGGAATTTTTTCTAAGGTGTATAAATCCTGTGTGGATGCTGTTCTTAATGACAGTTATTGTGACAAATATACTGGTTTTCGATAAGAATTTCATTGAGGATTTAAGTAACAGAAAAGTAGGCTATTTTGGTTATTTTATAACTGTTTTTTATGCTAAAAATGCAATATAAATTTCAAGTAAAATATTTCTCATTGTTATTTTTATTTTATCACTATATTTCCTTTATTTATATTAATATTATATCTTATATCGGGTTCCCAACCTTTTTGCACCTGCGTACCACTTGAATTTTTTAAATTTTGGCATACCACCTAAATATATTAGTAAACATATGATCTTTACTCTTTTAAAAGTGTTCAAGGGCTTTTTGAATTAAATTTCTAGGAAAACTTCAAAAATATCTAACCATTAAATATGGTTATTTATAACATGCTTATTATAAAGGAGAAATAAAAAGAATAAAACAGTATTAATTAACAGTTTTATCACCCATAGGTCTAAAAACATAAAAATAAAAATAAGTACAAATTCAGCAAAATATTAATCATCATATAAAACATACTTTTATAGTAGTATTTAGTGCAAAACTTGTTGTTTGCATGTGATTAAAATATTAACACTAGATGTAATGGAACATATCATAACTTTTAAGTCCTCTTCAACCCTTATTCTGATTCTATGTTTATTTTTTATGTACAAGAAAGAAAAAAATTCACTCACACAATCAACTCAAACAACAAACAATGAAATAATGACAACAATAGTAGCATCATATTGCTCACATCACTCACGCGTACCACCTGAAATTTCACCTTGTACCACCAGTGGTACTCATACTACCGGTTGGGAAACCCTGCCTCATATAATTATAACAATTTGGATTAAAATAATAAAGAAAACTTGAACAAAATAATTGTTATTTTTGTTAAGGTATGCATGTACCTTAGAAAATGGAAAATTGATCAAAATATGTGACCTGATGTTTTTGCATTAAAATATTATCCGATTCTTTATCTTTCAAATGGTACAAGTATATTTCATGTACTGTAAATAGTTTTTAATTTACAGGCAATCTTTTAAAAGGAATTCTATGGTAATCAGCCTTGCAATGAAAACCTTGAAAGCATTTTCTGAAGAACGAGTTTTTTCATAACATGATTGAACTGCGAGCAAGATATTTCAAATTAATATGCTTCGATTTAAAAATTTTAAAGTGCGTTTCAAAGAGCGTGAATCAGGGCATGTGGCCATACTTTTTATAGCAATTGTAACAAATATTGATTTTTTTACAGACTTTCAAAAAATTAAATTATTTTTAAAAAATCGTATAGTTTAAAGTTAGCCATTTCAAACAATCATAATTAAATAACTATTTCGCTTAGAGCTTAGATAAAGTATGATCACATTCCTGGATATTTACTGTTTCCTTTTCTGTAAAAATTAAAAAAAAACTAATTTGAATGGTCATTAAGTTGCTTGCAGTTTGGCACAATTAAATTAATTAATTGCTAATTAATTTAATTAATATATTTTTTTCTTGCCATGAAGTATATTTATCTTATTTTTTATGTGCTTGATCCTCTCACAAAGTTTTAAAATTTATCTCAAAAATTAAAGAAAAAGTTGTCCAAGGTATATGCATACCTTAAATAATTACAAAACATGATTTGAAGTAATAAGGTATTTTAAGATCATGTAATTCTCCTGTTATTTTGCTGTTCTGTCGATTTCATTAGTTGTTTCGATTTTAATCTCCAATTGAGCATTTTTTGTCTGCCATTCAGAGTTTGTTGTTCATCTGTTTTATTTTAGAATTCTTTACATGCAACTTGTTTTTATTTCTGTTATTTATTAAACTTAATCGTTTTTTTCATCAATTAAATTTCAAGACTTCAAAGCATGACCGAAATGTCAGTGTTGTAAGAAAACTTGGATTTAGGTTTGTCTTATAAAAAGAAACTAGGCCAAATTGTGGGACAATTTAACAGGATTCAAGAACAGAAAAAAGTTTTAGTTATGGTGGAAGAAGAGTTTGCATTACTTTCAGTACGGTGAGAAAATATTGTATTGTCTCTAAATCTAAAGAGATTATTTTGCCATTGTATAGGGGATTGGTAAGGCCACATCTGGAGTATGCTGTTCAGTTTTGGTCTCCCTTTCTCAGAAAATATATTGAAATGCTTGAAAAGGTTCCACATAGGGCTACAAAAATGATTAAGGGTTTATCGGGTATTGATTATGGTAATAGATTAAGATCGTTAAACATGTATTCCCTGGAAAATCGGAGATCAAGGAGTGATTTAATTCAGTTGTTCAAGTTCATTAAACAGGGAGACATGGAGGGCTCAAGTTTTGCCTTAAAACGCCGGACCAGAGGGCATGGTCAGAAATTGAATAAATCATGCTTTAGAAGGGAGGTTAGAAAACATTATTTTTACAATAGAGTCGTCAATGAGTGGAATGCTTTACCAGAATATGTTGTGTATTCGAAGAGAGTGGAAGATTTTAAGAAGAATCTCGATAACTATTGGAAACTGGTAGGGAATTAGATATATTTTGGACCAACCTTGCTGGGCCTCTGGCCTGTTGTTGGTCGGCAATTTTTGTATTTGTAAAACAAATGTATTTTCAGAAGTACCCAAAATGGAATCGATTCCGCTAGTACTGTGGTCACTCATAACTAGAAACATGCCCATTGCAATAAATTTAATTTTATAATGGGAATATTTCTAATGATCTCACGCCCTACATACTGCGATTTCATTGGTTGCTTTGTCAAAGTGTTTTAACAAGCCCATTTAATGAAAGTTAAATTGCAACACCAAGTTAATTGGAGGTATTTTTTTTCTTTTTTCTAGTATAGCATGCTTATCCTAACCATAGGGAAAAATATGCTGGATTTGACATTAGGCGACAAGATCGTTTTTGGATCTGGGGTGCCTGTTATATTGTTGGTCTACGTATTAGGAAGATTAGGTGTAAGTATTCATTGTGAATATTCAAAAAAATGTCCAAACCAAAGTGCCTCTGTGGTTTGAACATTTTGTGGTAAAATTATTTATTGAAAAATAAAATGTAAAGTAAACTCCCGATTTTCCGCGGAATTGGGTGGCAGGCATCCGCGGATAAGCAAATTCTCGGATAATCCTCAAAAGAAAAGAAAATATTCGCACAGTTGCTTCTGGGTTTTATAAAAGTAGAGTAATAGTAGTATTACAAGAGAAATCCGTAAGAATCACGCAAAGCAGATCAATTAAAATCGTGGACAGTTTATTTAACAAGTGACTCTTTATGACAAATAGCCCTTGATGTGCACCTGGCGGAACATATTTTGGCACACACTAGGTTTCCTATAGTCATTTTTTTTAAGTGCATTCAATGTTTTTATGATGTATTCTTTGTTCTTTTAAAAAAAGTATTTGTTATTCTTGAAAATGAAAGGAATTCATTCTTCCAAGTTTTGAAACATATAATTTTCATTTCTCTGCTTTTTGTAAATTATTATTTTTGCAAGGGAAAAAAGGGGCGATTGTGGCCAGCAGATAATTGAGAGTTTACTGCAGTCGAACACATTAAAAAAGTGAAACTATTGAGTCTTGTAAGTCAGCTACATTTGTCATATTAAAACTGTTTTTATAAATATTCAATACAGTCGAAGAAATGTGGCTTCAAAAATAGTTTTCCATTGGATAAAAAGGAAGCACATGGTTTAAACTTTTTCATCCCCAATGATTCAATGTGGGATCATCCGCTTGATCATATTTTGAAAAATTAGTGTTTTTTAATTACAATGAAAGTATGAAAAACATGGTAAAATAAAATTTACTCCAGAACAAAAGTTTTGAAAAAAGTACTGTTTTAAATTTTAGTTAAAAAATTTGTCCCCCACCCATGTTTTTTATCATTTCATTCTGGATGCATAATAAATCTATTTAAAAAAATTTAGATACTTAGAAAAAAATATATAAAAAGTTGGAACTGAAAAACAAAGGTATGCAAAGAGCTCCCCTAATTGTTATGAGCAGTAATGTATATACTATATTGTCTAGCCAGTGTATAGTTTTCTAGCCATGTATTTATATATGTAGTAAACAAAACTGGTGCTTTTACTTAACTGAATAATTTTTTTTCCAGATGTCTTACGAAAACAAGAAACTCATGATTGCTTTCTACATATTGGGTGTTTGTGAGCGAGGTTTTCTCGCATATTGCTTTTATTATGTAAGTATTGATTACATTTGCATTATTGTTTACTGGGTGGAGCAAATAAAAGCGGTCCTGGTCTAGTGTTAGGAATACGTTGAAATGCTTGGCGAGAAAAACTCTTGAAGCCGCCTGAAACCTGTTTTTGCATTGGTTGGATCTTATTAGTTTCACATTAGAGCTACTCATAGACTAGTGGCAAGTTCAGATCGTAGTTCGTATTGCATGAAGAGTCCCATAATGCAAATTTTGTCTTGCAATCAATTTAGAATGTTATGTTCTTTCAATTCTCTAATATAAATAACCACCAAAATAATCACTAGTGGGAAATTTTTTTGATCAATTTTACAAACCTTGTTTATATTTAATTTCAACTATCTTCTCAAACCATGGCGTAGTTGCCGGAATATAATTCGCCAAGCTTTTATTTGGGCTTAATATTGAAGCCATAAATAGCTTCAGTTAGCAAACCTAATTTTGTGTTGGTTTTTGACTTGGGAACATTTCCGTCGTATTCTTATTTCCATGTTGGGGGCGCTTTTATTTGCACCACCCTGTACAATCAAAACATTTTTTGGCTTCATTATCTTTAGAAAATTCGTAATTTTCAAGCATAAGTCGTCATTATTATTGTAGTAGAATCCCTCTTAACCGATCTAAAAGTGACCGATGGAAAGTCGGTTGATCGAAAATTGGGTTAAATGGGAGAACTGATATTAAAAGTTTTGACGTGCATTTGTATTTAGAGACGTTTTTTACTCCTTATAAATAAACATTGTTGCTGTTCTCGTGTCTGTGAGTAATGAAAGCAGTAGAATGTGAAGGTACAGAAGAAGTTGCTAAATTCCTTCGAATTCCTAAATTCCTTTTTGTCGTAAAACGGACAAATCTCAACAGGTGCAATCTGTATCAGTGGTAGCAGAATTAATCTTTTAACAGAAAAAATGTTTCTTTTGAAAACTGAGGTATAATTTTTCAGAAAACTGTCGTAGTTTCAGAAAACAAAATTTTTCTCCAGGAAAATAACAAATATTCTGTTTTTTAGTTCATTTTTTTTACAGTGTATAGTCATGACAATTTACAATATATAAAGTATTTAGAAATGTATAGCAGTACCTTTACACAAATCTTAGTATGTTACTGCGTTAATAAATAAAAGAAGTAATTAAAGTTACTTCTTAGTTGGAAGGAAGTTAACTAAATATAAGAAGTACTAAGTATCGTTTGAAGATAAAACGTTTGAAAAAGGTACTAAAGTAGAACGTTCTAAAAGTTAAATGAAAATATGCAATTTGTGTGTATATTTTTATGATTCCTTTTAAAGTACATTTAAACTCGTTTACCAAATCTCCTTTACAACTCCATAAATGTTCATTGACCTTAAGGCTGCTCATCACCACCATACCCCGTCATCCCTGAATCGGGCTTGCTAATGGTAAGTCTTTGGGAAAAAATGGTTTTTATTTCACTAAAAGCAATGAAATTAAAGGAATATTTTGATGCATTTTTTTAATTCATAAAACTGCAATAAAATTGTGCTTTTAGGGGCTATTTTATCAAAAACGTAGTTTACTTTTTTTTAAATAGAAAAAAAATTTCTATTAAAAAATAAAAGTAATTTAAAAAAAAATAATCTCTAAAAGCAAAATTTTATTGGAGTTTTATGAATTAAAAAAATGCATCAAAATATTCCTATAATTTCATTGCTTTTATTGGAATAAATACATTTTCCCCCATAGACTCACCATTAGCAAGCCCGATTCAGGGAGGATGTGGTATGGGGGTGATGAGCAGCCTTAATGTTATAATATCTTGTCAACAGCAATTTTTATTTTTAATAAACTCCTCAGTAATAACAATGACGCTTACGTTTATATGTCCAAAATGCCGTCCCAATGAATTTGTTAAAATTCATTTAACTATTAAAATTTTTTTATACTGATATTTCTTTTAAATTTTTGGGCAATTTTCTTAATTTTCTTTAATGCTTTCGGATAGACTTACACAAAAGGAGACAATGTCGATGCCACTTACAATCCAGCTCTTGTGTGTGGGGCTTCTGCTTTTGTCATTTGGATATCAGTTTTTATTGCAACTGGCATTTTCTGCAAGTGCTACTTTGGACAACGTAAGTTGAGATTTCCTTACATATTATTCTCAGACTTATTATCAATTTCTTATGATCGTCATCATAAATACTTCTCTTAAAAGCATAATAAATTAGAGTTTGAGCAGAACCGCACTGTAAACAAAAAGAATTCTCAAAAATTAGTATCAGGATGTTTTCATTTTATTTTGGAAAAACAATATTATCAAAAGTAAATACCAGGGATCGAAAATTATATTGCCCGACGTGCCCGGGGCATGTAAAAATTCCAATCGGGCATGTATTTTTTCGCCTCACATGCCCGACCGGGCATGTAAACATTTCACCCAAAACATACCTTTCCATAAATTTAACTAAATATTTTGTGTTTTAATAAATACCCAGCATATTCATTCATTGCTTCTTGAAAAAATTTATAATTTTAATCTTAAATCGAAATTAGTTACTTCACAATGTTGTCATTTATGGCATCAAATTCTTCATCAATAAAATTCTGGTGGGGGCCGGGAATTTTCACTACTTTCCACAATTTTCGAATTCCTTGTTATTTTGGCAAGGTTTTTTAAGGTATAATAGTTTGATATATTTTTAATTAACATTGATAAAACCTGGAATTTTCTGTAAATTCTCTGGGAAAACCTGGAAAAGTCAGAATTTGGTTTTCCAACTTACATAATGTAACAGTTTATTTCGTGAATTAAGTATACTGCTTTAAAAAAAAATATGCTTCCAATTACGCATTTTAGTTTCAGCTTTTGTTATTTTTGAAAAACTCATGCCTGGGTACAGTTTCTTTTCCCCCTCCCCCTTACGCTCGGCCTGCGCTTTGGCATGTGAAAGTTTTATTCGGGCATGTATTTCTAAGACTAACATGCCCGACAGGGCATGTAAAAATTTTGAGATTTTTCTAGTCCTGGTAAATACATTGAAATATTAAATTTGTGCACTTTTAAGACTCCCAAAAAGGATTTTTCTTTGTTTTGAGCATCATTCGCAAACATTTGGCATACATGTATAGATGAAGGCTTGACTACAAAATTCATTTTATTCTTAATTTGTATACTTCAGTTCTTTAGTGGCTACAGAAATGTTAATTGAAGATAAAATTCTTTTTTTGAGTCTCGATTGGTGAATTAATATCGTATGAAAACAAAGCACTGATTAAACAAAGTTACGGAATGAAATGTGGAAGGACCTAGGTCACCTGAAAGAAACCAATTATATTATACTACATCGAGTGTAACTCGACAATTCGTTTGAGAAAATGAAAATTTGTAGACAAAACGACAATTCTTTTATACCGACATAAATGTTCAGTCTCTCGAATTGCCCCTAGACCTTAATGTCTAACCTTAATATCTTGTTCATAACAGCGATTTTTAATTATATCCTTGGTAATATTGCTAAAAATGTATACATTTAATACATTTGACAAATGAAAATGACAGTGATTGTGCCCTCTAGAAGGAAAGGGCGTAGGCTGTATAGCCCATTACCCCACTTGCCAGAAGAGACAGTCACAAGAGACACACAAAGAAGGACGCCACAAACACATAGACAAATAACAACATTTATTGACAAACACAGACATCCATGCCTTAACCGGGATTCGAACCCGAGCCCAGCTGCTCCAAAGGCTAGTACACTAACCATTGCGCCAGTGGACCGGCCATTTAATATATTTACATGATACCCTGAATGTCATCTGATGATTGATTGAATGATTTTTTAAGAATAGTTCCCACTATTTAAGTCGCCGAATGATGCCAAAGTCACCAAATTAGATTTTCCCCCATAAAAAAAACCTAAGAAGGAGGAATTAATCCGCTACTAATAGCGCATAATGTTAAAATTTATTCAATAAATGTTATTTATAACTTAATAATATGAGAACAATACATATTTTACATGTTTTACTGTAGTATTCAATCTTGTTTTAAAATTTCTTGTTATAACATCTTAATCAGGACTTAACTTGAATGACGCTATAACCAGATTATACTGTTTTTTTTTTTTTTTTACAGTTCACAACCAACGTGTTGCAGTGGTCAATGTTAACGGAGAACCTTATGCTGCAGATGGAACAATTGAGGAAGAAACAACAAGCTAAAGAATACAGTCTGTTTTCTTTATTGAAGTTATTTTGTTTGCTTCATTGAAGATTCCGACCCCTAAGGGCAATTAAATTTTGAATTCCAATGGAATTGTAATTGTTGTGTGGAATGTACGATGTTCATAATTTTCGCCTAACAGGCTGTGGAAACTAATTTTAGAGGTATGATTTTACACCTTTATAGATGTATTTATATTTTCAAGGAGATTACATATTCATCTTCGCTATTGAATAAAATCATATGGATATATATTCTTTAGATAAACAACTTTTTCAAGCGATTGATATTCAAAGTGTGTTTTGCATGTAATTTTGAAAAAAAATTCCATTTAACATTTGTGGAAGGTCACGCCAATTTAGTGGAATTGAAGATTTTAAGGGTTAAAATACCCATTTTAGGTGTGCTAGGAAAAAACAAAGCTCTGTTTGCTTTATTATTGTGATTACTATACTGTTTTAAGTGTTGTTTTATTGTCTGTTTTTAATGTTTTATTATAAGCTTTATAACGATTGTTGTGTGGAATGTGTGATGTTCAGAATTTTTGTGTAACAGGCTATGAAAAGAAATTTTTGAGGTATTGTTTTATATTCTGGATACCAGTATGTGTAATTTCAAGAGGATTATATGCACGAAAACACCACAATTAGAATTAATCAAATATTTACTTAGAAATAATAAAGAACAAAACAAATAAAATTTTTTATATCTAGATCATATCTTACAATAGATCAAATCACCATTTAAACAGCCTTTCACCTGATTTATGATTTTTATGATATATTTAAGCGGCAGCAGGGCCGGATTTACCAATAGGCCCGGGCCTAGGGGCGCAAAATTATTCCGCATTTTTTTTTCAGAAAATTTCCATAAAATTTTACAGACTACAGTGCATGTTTACATAAAATCCCATTCGCCTTCCTCGTATAGGTGACGCTGGATGGGCGAATCTTTCGCTTATAAAAAAAAAACCCTATAGGTCTTATGTTTTTATCAAGTGGCTTTCCGTATTTTTCTTGTTACCCGCTTAAACTAATATGGTTAACTAATAATAATATAACTCAAACTGGCTTAAACTAATTTTAATAACTCGTTGTTCTTTTTATTTATAGCTTATATACCAAAATTTAGAAACAGCCGATTCTCTCATTATTTTATTTAATTAATTTTACTTCACGAGGAATTAGAATAAAATGCAAATTATGTTCACAAAGATCTTTCTGAGGTCAAATTTCTCCCTCCTTTACAATGGTGTGAAGAGGGGGCGACAAAAAAACTGTGGGCCTAGGGGCGCATAAAATCTAAATCCGGCCCTGAGCGGCGGCTATGGTACTTTAAGCATAGAGTGATAGTTCCAAACAGCCTAAAAGCAGTTGCTGTATTTTTGCTGCTACAAATTTTCGTTTTCGTATTTTTCACACAACTTTCATAGTCACAAAATTATTGCTTTATTTTAATTTTTATGCATTTAAAATGTGGAATAAAAATCTGAGCTTACTACTGAATAAATTGTATTTTAATGAAATGAGCTTAATCATGCACATGTTATTAACCCTTTCACTCCCAATGATTCCATTTGGATTCATCAAACTTTTGACTTTTTTGTCTCACTAAGTTAAACTCTCGCTTATTTCAAATAAATTAAATTTTCCATAAATTTTTCTATCAAGTTATATTTTCTTTTTGTTCCATTAGATGGGAGAATCATGCCTTTTCAAGAATTAGATAATGTTTTTCTTAGTTAAGTGAAAATATTAAAAACATGGCAAAATAAAATTAATTCTGAAACAATTTTATGAAATAAATTGGCCCTTAATTCTTCAGGCTTGCATTTTTAAATGCTTAAAAATTAAATTTTTAACTATTTTTAACAAATAAGTTTGCAAAAAAATTGTCATGACTTATTCAAATGTTATGATTCCAATTTTTTTTTATCCTTAAATTACAGTTATAAAATTAAGATTTTTTTTCTCCGGCTTTGAACCATTTCATTATGGATGGACATTGAGTCTATTTCACAAATTTTAGATTTTTTGGATGAAAAAAAATAAATAGTTGGGACTTAGAGGGTTAATAATCATGATGTTGTGAAACATTTGTTGTAACTGGCATATTGCTGGTAATATTTTGTATATTTTTAGTGGCATTTTATTCTTATAGTTCGTGCTATTTTCTGTATGTTTCATACCAAAGGTTTAGATTCTTTACAAGTACTACATACTATACTTCGCTTATATTGTTTCATAATTTTGAATATTTAACCCAGAAAGTTTTGGAAATACGAAGATTTACCACAGATCAAAATGTAAATGACAACTTTGCCAAATAATGCTAAAGTTTGTAGGTTATCTGTTAACAATACTTACAATTGATAAAATCTATCTTTAAAAAATAAATTCCAACTACTAAAAGCTGGAAGAGAATATATTTATATATATTTTATTACTGATTTTTAGCATAATGTATGAAAAAATATAGAATATAAAAGTATTTTATTTTTGGATCTCAAAATTTTATATTGGTGCATTATTTGCATTTTTTGTGCATAATTTTTACTATCATTATTTTATTAAATATTTGTAAATGACGTAAATCGAATGATTTGTAAATCACTATTTAAAGTTTTGTATTGACTTTTTCACTATTATTACTTGATTAAATATTTATAAAGGAATTCTCAAGCATTTGTATTTACTTTTTTACTGTGATTTTATTAAATATTTGTGATCAAATTTCTTGGTACTTTATTTTAATGTGTTTATTTTATTTAAAAAATAACGTTACAACCTCCTTAGGTAGGTCAAACTGCCTGATAATGCTAATGTATGAAAAAGTACTGCACTGTAAAAGCATATTTTTTTTAAACATCATGTAAAGAGTACTATAGTAAAATTCATATTAAGTTTGCAGTATACAAATGTTCTACGACAAAAAGGGTAAATAGTTCTCATTTTCAAATGCGAGAATCGAATAAAAAAGGGTATTTCACATTGAATAAACGAATTTATTTGTTATTTCACGACATATAGTTATTATTTTTATTAGTTTTCCTTCAGTGAGAGTGTAACATTAATTATTTTTTCCTTCGATTTTGACGTAACAGCATGAATATCAGGGTCAAAGGAGTGACCAATCAGAGCAGGCGAAATTTCGGCGCCAACAGCGTTGTTTACGCCGTTTCCTTCGCGCAGTACATTTCTCTGCTGCAAACTTAAGATGTGTTTTTGTGTAGACAGTGTAACCAATAAAAACAAAATTATCAGAAAAAGAAACAAAAGGATAAACAACACTTTTTTCTGGTTTGCAACTAGAAGATAGTAGTTTTATAATGTCTTAAATATTTCATGTGACTGGTGTCAAAATACATTTTATTAACTTGCTGATAAAAATTAAAATAATCCTTACCTATCAAATAATAATACAGTCAAATCCCATTAATACAAACTCGAAAGGAGCACGTCAAACTATTTTGTGTTAAACGTTCAGGATTTTTTTTTACATGGAACCTGTGAGTAAAATAATATTTAAAAAAATAATTTTTAGATGTTTTTTTAATTGTATAATGCCATTAACTATCAATACATGTATACAATTAATAATTCAATTAATATAGCTCTCTTGGAGTAGTACATACTATAGAAAAATTAGGAAAATAATTAAGGAACAATTAAGAATGGCAGAATTGTGAGAGAACTCGTGATTTCCTCACAGAAGTAGAAGAAATATTTCTCGTGTTTGTTTGCTGCTTAAAAAAAAAAGGCTTTGTTTAATTTGTTCTCGAATTAATAAGAAAAGCAGCCAAATTCTGAATTTTTTTTGTTTGAGTTAAGGGTGACTTTACCGAAGGCGATTTCGCTATTTTTTTTTTTTTTGTATAAATTTTAATTCTTTTAGGCCAGGGATTTGCTGTCAGTTCGTATTACCAATCATTTTATTAACACATTACCAATCTTTAAGAAAAGAATTAAAGTGCATATTTTTGGATACCTGCATTATTTACTATATTTTTAGATTTAAATTACAAAAAATGGGTAATCTTATTTGCGTTTTTTGAGTTTCATTAGAAACATTCATACATAAACAGAACAAAAACTAAATGAATTCTATTAAATCATATAAAAATTGTACATACATGAATACATTTGAAAGCATCATATTACCTATCAACTTTTAATTAAAAAATCTTTTAAAAATAAATATTTTAAGTACAATTATTTATTACTTATCATCTAATATTAAAGTCAAGAGCACAAGGCTAAGAATGTACTTATAAAGGTCATGATTATGGAGCTAGGTCATGATTCAGTAATGTCTTCTTTCTAGCAAATGGCGATTGTGAAACAATTTGTCGTACAACCCAGTCAACACGAAAACAGCATCTGCATAAAATATGAAACAAGAACGAGAGAAAAAAAAAAGATCCAACCCTTTACAAGCTTATTAATTTGGGCTTAATGCTTGAATGCCTATATTAACTTCTTGAAGAATGATTGTTTATTTACGCAATATGTTTATAATGAAGTACATGAACAAAGGATATTGGCATTTGGGGACTTCAGCATAAACTGCGCATTTCAATAACTTTTAGATAAATATTCTAGCGCCAACCTAGCATAGTGGTTTCAACCCTCGCTTGCCAAGTGAGCTGGGTTCGAGTCCCGGGTAAGGCATGGATATTTGTGTTATCTGAGTCCCCGCGGAAAGCGTGCTCGTTAAATCTGTGGGTACGAAATCCTGTGGTCGGTCATTGCGCAGTTTAATATGGGTGCAGGTCGTCTGGAGAAAATTGCCCCTCCCCTAAAGCGACATGCCTAAAGTGAGGAGGTGGCGCCATCTTGGAGTAGAAGTCAGACATCCACCCTCTCACGGGTACTCAAAGCCTTTTGCCAACGGATGCTACTGCAACCCTCTTGCCCTCCAGGCTACGGCTTGGAGGCACACAACAACAACAAATAAGTACTAATTGCTTTTTTGGAACTTTTATAGGAAATGTTCGCTAAAGAAGAAACTTTTGTTAATTATTTTTTCTTAGTATTTTTTCCGAATGAACCTCATTATTAATTAAACTTATTTAGAGCTAAAATGCTTAGAAAACTTAGTTTCACTAATGGGGGACATTCACGCCATATCCACCTGAGCTTCAATTCCAAATCGCTGTGGGAAAAAAGCAGTTAGACAGGTTTGAGCAGTAGAAAAACATTAGCACGTGTTTCGATAGCTGTATAGGATAACATTAGTACGTGGTTCGAGAGCAGCAGCATAACAAACCGCGTGACATCACATGAATGTTCCCCATACCCCCCAAATGAAAGCAAGACCGCTATAGCTTTTGTCCTTCGTGACGTAAAACAACCCCATTAACCTTTTAAAATTTATAGTTTTGTGAGAGATTCTTTGTAGCTTTTTTTTATGGTTTAATTATACTAATAAGTTTAAATTAATTGCTTTGTTATTGTAATTTATCAGTTAACTTAATATATTTTGGATTTCTGAAGCGTCTACGTCAGTGCTTAATTGATTGCTGTTGTTTTTAAAAACTTCAGAATTGCGGTCGAATTTCTTAATAACTTCGTCTTCTTACTTTTTTGTTGTTATGAAGGATAAATAAGTATTGCAATTTCTAGAAAATTATCACAAACAAATTCTTCAAGTGTCAAAACATATTAAAATATTTAATATGTTGAATTATTGGATTTGCTTGAGAATTATTTATAAGTTTCAAGTCGGTGTTCTGTATTAGAATGATGTTTCAAGTGGTTTATTTCGAACAATAAAACATTTAAGCTTCATTAAAATGAGTATGTAATTGAACAGTTGTGAGTATTACAAAACAGTTTTAAACAAAATTATTTTACATGAATTATTCAAACGCTGGACCCTATAAACTTGATCAGAGACCCGCTGATAAGCCTTGTCAAGTAAGACATACACAGAAAGAATTTTTACAGTCACAGAGAAAGGAAAGTACACCCAGGGCGAAGACATGAATCGAACCCGCACCCGTAACAGCACGCAGAATACTAGCGTAACGATCTGCGATCCAAACCACTCGGCCATCAGGGCCCCATGTTATTTTAAAATTTTTTTTAACAATTCGTAAAAAAAAAAACAGCTTAAAATTTTATGCTTTAGTTTAGATCTATTAATTTTTGAATGGGACGCACTCTCCAAGTATCCTACCACAAAACACTTAGATCTATACTTTAAATTATAGTATCTCTGTGTTTTTTAAATGTTAGGATAGTGAAAAATACTACTCCTCATTTTAATATTATGCATAAAAAGTTTTTACAAATTTCTATACTATCCTAAAAGAATAATGAACAAAACTATGCATTTAAGCTTTTCATTAACGTTATCATTATTTTTGAAAAAATTTCAAAGTTTAAATGATACTTTTTTCGTAAAAATTTTTGATAACATTTGAAAAGTTTTTTTTAAAGTTGAATCTTGATTAAAACTTTGATGCATAGTTTTGTTAAGATATTATTAGGGAACTCATATAAAAAATTTGCTGATAAAAGTCAAAAAAAAGGGAGGAGAAAGGCTTTTAAAATTGTTGAAAAATTGAAAAAAAAATTCTAATAAAAAAAATTCTAAACTCTAAAAACTCTTTCCAATTATCTTGTACATTAGTCAGAAGTTTTTCCCTTAAAGAATTATTTTCCTTTGAAGGTTGTGATCGGCCTTGTGTCAACCTAATGTCATGTTCATTAATACCTCATTGGTTTGTTGGAATAATTGCTGGCTTACTGCTCTAAGCGCGTTCTTAATACACTTTGAAAACTATTTTCCCAGAAGAGGAATCCACCCACGAAAATTCGCCATGGACATCATTTTTTAAATTTAAACTTTTTTTATTTTAAACAAAATCTGCGCAGCAAAAATTCTTGACACTTTATTTTCTCTTCTTATACCTCAAAATAAATAGTTCGTAAAAAATTCGAAAATTAAATTTAAAATTTGAGTGAAATATAGAACATCCAACTTTGTCATGTCCGTCACGCTAAAAATATTTTATAATATTTTACTATTCATAAATTTCTTATTTTTTTTCTTTCTGGTTAGCAAATCGGAATCTAATATTGATTCCAAAAAAATTCTAGACTTGAAATGCATACCAGTTAAGAGCAAATGGTAATAATATAAGGTCACTCAAAATCTGTGTCTCAATTTTGTCATGTCCGTCACGGCATGTTTTAACCCAATTAATTTTAAGTATTTTCTCTTGAATAAAAATTTCAGTGTTTTTTATTACCATTCAATTCACCCCATTTCAATTTTTTTAACAGTCAATGAACATTTAGTACTTAGGGCCAAGAAAGTTGTCTTATGTCATGTACGTCACGAATGGAATTAGCCATATTATAATTTTTTATGGCACACGGCTTTGAGCTCCCATGAGGGTTGGAAGTCTGACTTCTGCTCCGAGATGGCGCCACCTCCTCAATTTAGGCACGTCGCTGGAGGAGAAGGGTATTTTCCCCCAGAAAAACTACACATCTGAATGTTAATAAAAATAATTATAGTGTAAGAGGTTTTTTTTTTGCAAGAAATTTCTTTATGAAAAAATAATAGTATTTCTTCTTGCATATTCCCCTTCATTTATATTTTAGTAAGTAAAAAAATATCTGAATTTATTATTCAAAACAAATCTAATTAGTTTTAAGACAATTTATTTAAAAAAAAAAAGAATCACTCAAAACGCTGCAAGAATAGATTAAGTGGAAAATACGGTTTCTAACTGTTAGAAGGCTGAATATCAATAAATTACTTCGAAAGTAGAAAGTAATTAAAAACGGTTTATTTTTTTTCAATTGTACTTCATCAAATGAAACAAAAAAAACTTAATACTTTAAAAATTTGACAAATGACAGTGATTGCGCCCTCTAGAAGGGAAGAGTGTAGGCTTTTTAGCCCATTACCCAGCTCTCCAGAAGAAACAGTCACGAGAGACACACTAAGAAGGACGCCACAAACACATAGACAATTAACAACATTTATTGACAAACACATAAATCCATGCCTTTACCGGGATTCGAACCCGAGCCCAGCAGCTCCACTCTAACAATTGCGCCGGCGGGCCGGCACTTTGAAAAATAACTTCGAAGCTAAGTGAGCAAAAAAAAAAAAAAAAAAAAAAAAAAAAGAATGAATTCATACTTTGCAATAGGATTTTTTAAAAAAGTTATTACATTAAAAAATTATTATATTCGCTATTTAATGTATATTAAGCATACATTCCTGATTAACTAATTAAAGCAAATTGGCAAACAAATATTGCAATGCTAAAATAATCTTTCTATTTAATGTTATTTACACAAACAAATATAAAACATATTAAGACCATAGTACTAAAACATTATGAAGGACAAATTAAGTTACACGAAAAATGAAATTCAAAATATATAAAGTTAACTCTTGCATTCGGTACGTTAATGGATTCACGTTAATGCATTCGGTACGAAAATGGATTCACAAATTGGTAGTTATTGGGTTAATGATCTATACATTTTGCATCCATCATTTGAAAAAAATTCTAATTAATTATTTTTATAAGGAAAGCAACAATTTTCAGGGTCACACATAGGTGAATGTAACATAGAAAGGTGAAAGACATTAAATGGCATTTGTGACCCCTATCTTCTTTCAACGGAAAGGCGATTTTTTTTTGTGATTGATATCTAAAGACGATTTAAGTCTTTTGTCAAACTTATAAATTTAAATAATTTTTGAAAGGTCCATTTGAAAAAAAAATCAATCAGTCAATCAATTTAATATTCATGTATTCATTGCAATTTAAATTATGCGTATGGAATTAGGTTTTAAAAAATGATGATATTGTCCTTTCTCTTTTTGTTAACACGAAAATTCGATTAATTATAATGAAATATTCACAGGGTTTTTTTATTATTTTAAATTACCTTTTCGTGTGATTCTACTTAAGGCTTGTATATTTAAATATGCAAACTTAAAGTACAAAAAAAAGGGAAATCAATTAATAAATATGCTTTCAAAATGTTCATAGTTTCAATTTATAAGGTTCATAAGCTTTAAGAAATAATGATTTGTTTGCAATTTTTTTTCTTGGAAAAACTGTTTTAAATTATTCTATATTTAATATTAATAAAGAAATTCACAGTAGAATTAAAATTTGTCCTTACAATTTGAATATAACTCAATCAGGCATTTTTGACACTTAAAAGTCAAATTTATACATATTACTAGCGACAATAAATTTATATACTAGGCGTAATATACACAAAGTTTTGCTAAGAATAATCTTTAAATTTTACAGTAAAATTTTGCGTTATTTATATAAACATTAGTTAATTTATT
The DNA here is from genome assembly GCA_023701765.1 of Hylyphantes graminicola. Taxonomy (NCBI): domain Eukaryota; kingdom Metazoa; phylum Arthropoda; class Arachnida; order Araneae; family Linyphiidae; genus Hylyphantes; species Hylyphantes graminicola. The sequence goes on from CM043119.1 coordinate 70,462,467, forward strand.
TTAAAGTTTAGTTAAATTTATGTAAAAATAAGTATTTTTTTTACAATAAAATGAAACAGTAACATATTACTCTCCAAAATCAAAAGAATATTGTGGAAAAGTTTTTACTATTATTTTTTTGCGACTATAGCCTATAACCTCAAATTACAATAAGTAGATTTGAAAATAACTTAACAACAAATCAAATTGCTGCAATGTTAATCTAAAATTTCTGCATGGTAAAATCAAAAGAGTTTTTTCAATGTTTATAAGGTCATTTAAGGTAAATGTAATAATTTCTGAAAGTCATTTAACAAATATTTATATGTATTTGAGCAAGCCTTATATCAACCTTTCGAAACCATATTTTAAAGAACTTCTCTAGAGAGGTAAAAAACTATCATTTAATGACCAATTCTACAAATGAAGTTGTAACTTTTCATGGAATCCCTCCCCCTTAACCCTTGGTGACAAAATGTGATTGTTAATGTGAAAAGTATCGTTCAATTGATTATTATCGTTTAGTAAGTGACATATCTTAGGCAAAAATCCACTAAACTATTGTTGTTTTTCTAATTTGAAATATCTAGCAATTTGATTGGAAGTGCAAAGGTAAACTGTTTTTGAGCTGTATTTGTTTATGTTAAAATTTTAGTAAGGCAGTATGCAATTTATTGTTTTAAATTTAATTAAAATTTTGTATTTTACCATTTTTCGGTGTTTGTTGGGCCATTTTTCAAGTTTTAGTTTCCAAAACCTGATAAAGGGAACTAACACCGAATTCAAAAAATATGGTTAAACATTTCAACACACAACCTTTTCAGTTACTATAAAAATCAATATAATTGAGGAAAAAAGCTCAAATACTTTAACAGTGTGTACAAATAATTATTTATTGCTATCTAATTAGTCTAGTCTTAACTTGAGGCCATTCAAGAGCTACGTTTTTTTTAAAAATAAATTATCGATGAGTTCTAAATACCCCTTTGATGTTGATGTTCGATTTCATCAAGCCTTGACTACTTTAGGGTAGATTGAACGCTTCCGGCTCTCCATTTACGTATATTACTTTAACACAGTCAAATTACGCCTCGTAATTTAAAACCACGGGCAAGTGACGAGTTCGACACCTGAGCTGGCACCCAACCGGACGATGTCGCAATGTCGTACGATAACGCCGTCGAGACTTTGGACTCCACAGATTTAACGAGCAAGTCTGTCCCAGTGTACTCGGGGAACCCCGCAATTGAAACAATTTTATTATATTTTTTTCTTCCAATAAATATACGTCGATAGGATGTGGCCGCGGTTCCAAAACCTTGACTATGAAATGATAGGTCGGCAAGAAAGATATTTGCATTCCTCCCTTCAATCATTTATAAATTTTGACAAATTATAATAAGTGTCTTCGGGTCTCATTTAAAAATGATTGATCGATTTTCTTGGGTTTTTTTTTTAGTCTTGTAATATGAAACGGGTTGTTAGTAGATGAGGTTGCTACTAGTCGGAATAAAAATGTGATTTTAGCCGTTCAAGTTTTGATTAAATGTTTAATCGATGCTATCAAAGTAACACTAATAAGCACAGTTATAGATAAAATTATGAGAACTATTTCATACAAGGATTCTTAGAATTTGAAAAGTTGTGCATGCGCAAAGAGTAACTGCCACAGAAATTTTCTGATTTTAAAGGTATTTTCTAAATATAAAAAATTCTACATATTTAAATTTGGTATACGAGGTACCAATACTTGTCGGACGTCCTAATAAAGATTTAAAAAATCGCGCATTCGAAAGCCTGCTAGAACTTTTCCGGTTTTAAAGTTTTTGAAATTTTTGTTTATAACGCGTCTCCAGTGTTTGCTTTATAAAAACCACAACATGTTAATGAAGGTTATGCACTAGTTTATTATAAATTAAGAATTTAAATAGCAATAATATAAATTAATAGTCAATATAGTAATCAATATACCAGTATCAATATAAAATTTAAAATACATAAAATTTTATGCCAGTTTTTGTCTGGAAGACGGTAGAAATATTTGTAAATTTATATGTTTGCAAATAAATCGATAGTTTTACTCAAATAATGCATACATTTATATTTATGGAATGATTTTTAAAAGGTTTAAAATCTTACTATAAAGAAATTCCATTCCATAAGGCAGTATTTTGGATGCAGCTTTATCACCACGTTTTCATCTAATCTTTTAAACGCACTTTCGTGAATGTTATACAAAACAGATTGTTTCAACGAACTTGAAAAATAAAATAAAAAAGAAAGGAAGGAAAATTCAAATATGAACATCCTAAATTCCTTAAAATTGTATCTTTTTTAGTTCTACTCATGCCCAACAGGACACCTTGGAATTTTTTTTTGTATAAAATTCATGTTTAGAATTTTTTATTTCTCCTGACAAATCTTGTAATTTATGCCAGTGCCATATTTGTAGGATGGGTTGGCAAAATCGTAACTTACATGTATAGCTTTATGATACTGATAGAACTCACTTTTAAGCGTTGATGAAAAAACAAGATTTATACGCTGTCGAAAAAAAATCGTAAAGTTACTCAAAAAATCGCAAACGTTCCTGGTCTTTGCATGTTTACGTCGCCCTTTTGGATTTTCAGGTTTTCTCTAGAACCGCAAGTAAAATCATTTAACATACATCTTTTAAGACAATTCAATATAATGCATCATCGTTGTTAACAAGAAGTCATTTAACAAATGAAACCAAAAAGTTATTACATTAGTGGTAAAAGTATAGGACCTCAGGTGCCCCAAATTCCGAAGTAACGTTCCTGAAACACAGTGTTATTGCATGGACTATGCAATAAGTCCATTTTGGAAGCACAAGTTTAGTTGTCAGTCTTAAAGCTATTTTGGTTTAAAAAGTTAGTAAATGATTTCTTTTTGAGGAAAATGAGGCTGAAATTAGAAACAAAAATTGAGGAATATTGTGATAGCATTAGCATGTGAGAGCAGATATTGTGCACTTAGCTTTTGAAAACTAATTTTCTTAAGTTGATATTTCAAAATGTTCTTGTAAGAGAAACAATAGGATTATTTTACTTTCCTGCCATCACGCCTGTCAATTTTTAGCCAAATTTCCTTCACAATTACTGAAAATTCAGATGCATTTTTATCAAAATAAAACAGCATATTTCTTGATTAAATGTAACGAGATAATGAACTTAATAACCACTTCAATTTAAGCTTTCCTCCAGTGGCAACGGCTATAAAAAATATTCCAAAGTACCGAAATTAGGCATTTTTTGTGGGTTTCTACAATTGCGTAAAGATGGCAATTATTAAATTTGACCTATCGTCCAGAGGAAGGAACGAAAAAGAACGAAAATAAAAATGGCGAAGGTTGGCCACTCCAGAACATCGCCTCAGGTCGTTCCAAAGCCTTGACCGTTCCCTAACTACCCGTCTGCATTTCCTCTTGTCTTGAATATGTAAAATTAAGAAATATATCATATGTGTTTTTGGATAATCATCGTCTTGGAAGAAAAGAACACTTTGGAACACTTTCTCTTTCTGTTTTTTAAAGGTGAGATGCTCTCCTGATATTGTCTGCGCCATTAAATTCCGAATTTTTTCTGGATTTCTTCAATTTTTTTTAAGTACCTGATTTTAATCAAGGTGAGTAGCTAAATTTTATTTTTGAATTAAGTTAGAATTTTTGAAGTGTATCGATGTTTAAAAGAATAAATGTGGATGATTTACCTTCGAACAAAATAAAACATTTCGTTGAAAAATGAATGTTTTGAAAATTTGTAATTTTCATTAAAAAAACTTAACTTACCATTTAAGAAATTATGTTATCAGTCAGGACAAAAACATAATCTTTAGAGAAACTTTCTCTTAATAAAACGTTTTTTTTTAATATTACTATAATAACTTTAGTACTACTTAAATTTTACATACCTGTACCTGTTTGCCTGTTGTGTTATTGTTGTACAACTTAAAGTTTTGCTCCAAAATCCACCCAATGATTCATTGGTTTTGCAAATCAATTTTTTAGCAAAGGTCTCTAGGATCTTGTAATTTAATGTATATGGATTTGTTTTATACGTTGCATTTAAAAATCCTTTTTCAAACACATTTTACCTTTCTCCTTAGTATCTATTTCTAAATTTTCTAAAACTTAGTTTTATTCGTATAAGTGATTGCATTTACGGTTTCATAATTTAACTGAATTTATATTATTACAAAAACAAATTAAGGGATGGCTCAGTAATTTTAGTTTAATTTATTTGTATGGCAAAATTAGACCCTCGTTAGATTAAGTTAATAGTGAATATAATTTAGCTTCTCCATAAACGAAATGTGAAAAATGAGATTATTTCCATATAAATTGACTAGTAAATATTGTTATATCATCAATTGCATGAATTTAGAGAAATAATTATATAAATATTATTTTTACATTGGTACTGTATTTATCTAAATCTCCCGTAATTAATCCGTTGAAACAAACTTTAGTACTGCAAATTCCATTAACATAGGGCTTTCTTTTATCACACACACATTGGCCGTTTATTTAGTTGGAATATTTTCGATTGTTTAATTGAGATTCAAATTCAATATTTGTGACTATTTCAAGGATTTTTTTTTAGCGGGACATTTTGTGTTTTATAACATAAATCATAAAAAAACCCTCCTTTTTGAGAAAAAGAGGAAAAAAAGTGCGACCTTTCCTCTTTTAAAAATTAATGTAACATAAAGTGGATTGTTTAAAAATTGCACAGAGCAATGTATTTTGGTAAATTATAATTAATATGAATTATATTTATAATTTCACCCACGGGATAGTTAAATAACTCTTTTTATATTCGTATGTTATAAAGTACATTTTAGCACAATGTTTTAAACTATTTCGATCGGTTTTTTTTTAAAATTAACATCTGATTAGCTTCCGTTTAGGAATCACAATAAATAAAAAAAATGTAAATTAGACGAATTGAATTAGGAAACAAAATAGTTTTAATAATGGCAGCAATTTTTTTTTTAGAAAATATTCTTTTTAACCTCTCTGCAAATTCTAAAACGCATATTGGTATTTAACCTCTCAATAATCTTTTGTGGTCATTAAATGTGTGTATATAATAAAATATACCATGCCGTTTTTCTTATTAAGGGACACGGTACCCAAATCGTTATTTGTAGAAATAATACCATAAACTTGCAAATTATAGTGGTTTTATATAATGTACACTCGAATTAAACATTTTCTAGCAATAAAAACAAATATATACAAGTAGTCAGTAGTTTTTCATTTATTTAAAAAAAAGTCAGAATTTTGAAGTTTTTTAGAACGCTACTCTTTTTTCAATATTGAGAATAACTCCACCAAACTTTTATATTTTGTTTTTAATACTATTTGTGCAAGAACTGCGCATGGATTTTAAAATTTTAGCAACAGTTGAAAGCTAACATGCATTTATACGGAAAATCACAAAAAATTCAAATTATTGAATTCAACATTAAAAAAAACTATATGTAGTAGATCTATTCTATGCACAATTTTGTGCTCCATAACACAGGTTAAAAATTTCAAAATTCGAAATTAATGAGCAAAAAAGCTCTAGGGATTTATTAAACACGCAAGAATTGAAAAACCCAAAACAGAGAAAAACGGATGAAAGCAGATAAAATACGTAATTCAAACTTATAGGAATGATTTCAAAAAAAAAAAAAAAAAATTACATAATATATCTTTATGAAACTTTCAGTAAATGTTCAAAAAGATATTGTGAATAATAAGAAGTAAAAACTGAAAAATCGTTATTTTGACCAATTTTTGGGTACCGTATCCCCTTAAAACGCTTAGATTTTATAACAAAATATTTGAAATAACTATTTAAATTACATGTACTTTACCGTTATCAATTATACTGCTAGAAATTTCCGTAAAAAATGGTTAAATACCCATTCATTTTTGTTGTTTTACTATATTAATCAAAAATCCTCGAATAACCTTTAAAATATATGGTTTCTCACAATGAAATGGCTCTTTCTCTGTTTTGAAACCCACCTCCCAACAGTTCCATCCAATTAGAAAAAAAGTCAAGCACGATCACTTAAAGTTTTTCACTATACTTATATTTAATGGTTAAAACACGCGTGTACCTTGGTTTTAAATTATTTAACCGTACCTGTTTAAATGGTTTAAACCTGTTAAGGTAAAAAAAGTGTTTGTTTAACCATGCTTTTGCAACGGATTTTTTTTAACAGTTTTTTTTATTGTCTTAACAAATTTTTTGTACTAACAAACGAAGTTTTTTTTTCACAAATGTGAGCCAATTGTTATTATTAGATTATTGAATTTTATTATTTGAAAAAAAATTTTGACTTGTGAGTACGTTTAAAGTAATTAATCGGTTTAATTTTATAGCAATAACTGTCATTATTAATAAAAACCGAGTTTAAAACGTATATATTTGTAAAATTATTTGTTAATTAAAATGTTTTCAAATTCTGTTTACACCAAGAAATTTGGATTAATGATGCCATACAAAATATTTCAGAATTGAAGGTTTGAACAACAAAACCTTGTGATTTTTGACCTCTGTGTTAAATTGTATTCATAAAAAAATTCATACGTGATTCGCTTGGAGATTTGAAAAATTAAAACAAAAGTGATGTTCTGAAACTAAATTGAGATAATTATGACACTTTTTTTAAATGCTTTGAGATATTTTTATTGCAGGCACAAGGTCATTTTTTTACTACTTTCTAAATTTATTTTTTAGAATCCGCTTAAAATAATTAATCTATATTTCGGTTTGCCTCTTACATTTAATCAAATTTTTGTTAATAATATTTTTTTTTATAATCAAAATGTTTAAAATTCAAGGAAAGTATTTTTTTTATTGCTGGAACGAGGACATGTTTTAAAACTTAGGGAATTTTTTTTTTAGAATATGGTTAAATCTATATTGAGTTTGCATGTCGTATTTAATCTAACTTTTGTGAATAATTATTTTTTAATAATCAAGATTAAAATTCAAGGAAATAAATTAGTTTTACTGGAACAAGGGCATTTTTTAATACTTTGCTATTTTTTTTAGACTGTGCTTAAAATTATTTGGTTTGTATATCGCAACTCAATCTAATTTTGTTGAGAATTAATTTTTACTAAACAAGAAATTTAAAATTGTTTTTGAAATTTCAAACAAATATTATTGAAGTTGTTGAGAAAAGAGGGAAAAAAACTTCTTTCTTATAGAGTAATAAAAACTCAATTTGTAAAAACAAAATTTTCTTAAGAAACAGTTTAGAATTGCATTTCATATTTCATTGTAATTTTATATATTAAATATGAACCCGTCATTACAATTATTTGTGTAACGTAAAAAAAAACTTTTCCATAAACAGCCTTAAATATTGGTCTTACTGAAAAACTACAGCAATGTGCTTGTTCTAATTGAGTGTCCATTCAAGAACTATATGAATAAATTTCGAACACTTGTTTCAAGCACCAAGTTTAGGATTTGTTTTGTCAAACATCAGTTTAGTATTCAAGACATCGCGCCATTGACTTAAATTACACGGGTCATCACATGTCGCACTTTACGAAGAAAAGTGACATTTCTGTCATGTTATCTCTACGGGAGAAGTGCCACTTTCCTGTGTATACAAGGCGACTTAATGGCCCGTTGACACTAACAGCCCCCTGCGTTAATAGGAATGCAACTAAAAATATTTATGGGTTTAGGATCCACCTTTCTATCTTCATTACATCGGCGCGAATTTCGTATTAGTGTGGATTTTCTAGTAAATAGACACTTTTGGTGGAAGTTTCTAGCTGCCACCACTATTTGGGACGTGGATTTACCAATTTTGTGGTAAAACCATATTTTTGATACACCCCAAAAGTGGTGAATAAAGACTCCAAATAGTGGTGAAAGCTGGAAAGTTCCAGAATTCCGCTGCAATCATGCACCATACTTTTTAACAGTGTACTTCCTAATTTTGTTTATTTTTAAATCAGCATTACATGAAAATCAAAAACAAACACAGAGCCATTTAGCTATTTTTATACCCTAAGGATAACAAAACGCGGTAAAGAGACCCGTTCAAATGGAGTCCGGTTAAGAGGAGCCTGCTTCACTGTTTCAAAAGAATGTCATCTAATATTTACGAATACAGATAAATAATAGCTAACATATGGCTATTTTTTATACTTGAGGACAACAAAACTCGTTCTGCAAAGAGACCCGTTTAATTGGAGTTCGGTTAAGAGGACGGAGCCTGCTTCACTGTTTCAAAAGAATGTTCTATCTATTATTTACGAATACAGAGAAATAATATAGCTAACATATAGCTATTTTTTATTTTTTAAGGATAACAAAACTCGGTCCGTAAGGAGACCCGTTTAAATGGAGTCCGGTTAAAAGATTAGCATGCTTCACTGTTTAAAAAGAATGTCATTTCTATTATTTACAAATACAGAGACTTTATATAAGTCTGCTGCTACTTAACAAGTCACGGCGTAGGCTTTTTTTACCCGTCTTAATGACACTAAAACCGGATAGAATTTATTTTGATATCTTATTCGTTTTTGTATGGGTTTAACCTAAGCTCGTTAGTGATAAAAACCATAATATTTTTTGGGACGTGATTGTATTTTAGGAAACTTTGGACGATAATGTTTGGGTATGTGGTTTGGGAAAATGTTCTTTTATGTGGTTTGGGAAAATGTTTGGCTGTGGTTTGTTTTATTAGTATTCATATATCATAAGAACTATCACCTTGGTATATATTTGATTAATTTTTTCTCAGTTGGTTAATTAACCCTTTCAGTCCCAGTGATGCCATTTGGCATCATAATTTTTCTGATCATAATTAAAAAAATAATAGGGCTGACATATATTGGGATTAATAAATAACTTTTTGAGAAAGAAATTTTTTTGAAGAATCGAATGTTGTGATTTTTGATATCATAAATGGCTATAGATGATCAGAAAAATATTTCTAAAATGATGACAAATTGTCATTGGGACTGAAATAGTTAAATTAGTTTTGAAAGAATTGAAGATAATCGAATTTAAAACTTCAAAATCTTATTGTCGGTTAATATTAGTTATTTCGGTACTTTTCCATTCGATAAAATCCCGAAAAATGTATACAACCACCATCAAACGCAATACTTTCAATAGTAACCTTTAACTACGTATATATTGGTCTTATAACTGCGGATACTGTGGGCATTTAACTGTGTTTGGTCACCAAAAATTTCCGTTGGCCGACGAATTCTCCATTTGGCGAGAAAGGGAAAAGAACCATTATTTTTGGTTCCTGAAAAAAAAAACTTTTTAAAGGCAGAAGCTAATTGATGTTGAAGTAAAAGTGTAAGACTTAATGTGAAATTTGGGATTGATCCTTAAATACTTGGTTTCGTTCATGAAAATCATAGGCATGCACGTTATATTTGATTATGAAACATATAAACTATATCTAAAGTGCCTAAATAGCAGATGTACTTTCGAAAATTTAAAATATCGGTGTAGTTAAATATCCATTGAGATCCCAGAATAATGATAATCCCCCCAAAAAACTTCGTAAAAGTAAACAAACGCCAATCTAAAAAAAAAAGAACTATTTTATCAAAAAGCAAGTTCATTATGAAAGTTGTGGCTAAAAAAGCCGTGATATAAAATGAATGCCAATCTCTTGTGTAAAACTTCCTGGTCATAATAAGTAGTATAATTTAAGTTTTGCTGCCATAAAAATATTGCACTGTTTGAGGTTGGTGCCCCCCCCCCTCTTAACCACCCTCTATACCTTTATATAAATGTATTGAGATCATACATTTGTTAAAGTTTTTTTTTTAAGTATCCTTTGTTATTCTGATTTAGTAATTCTAGTTCATATGCGTGATTTAAATTTTTAGGGGGATTAAGTTGTGCACCAACCTCAAACAGTGCAATATTTTTATGGCAGCAAAACTTAAATTATACTACTTATTATGACCAGGAAGTTTTACACAAGAGATTGGCATTCATTTTATATCACGGCTTTTTTAGCCACAACTTTCATAATGAACTTGCTTTTTGATAAAATAGTTCTTTTTTTTTAGATTGGCGTTTGTTTACTTTTACGAAGTTTTTTGGGGGGATATCAGTAGTTTTTTTTTAAATAACAAAAGATACAGACACAATACGACTGGAAAATTGACAACATGATTTCAATGTTTAGAGTTATATAACTTCTGAGAACGAAAGAAATATTATTTATTACTCTTCATAGAAAAAGCAAAGTGTTTAAAAAGTTTGAGCTAATATGAACTGAATCTGACAGCCAAATATGACTGTTTACATTTATAGATCAAGATCAACCATTCCATTATCGCTGTTGATATATATTTTTTAAATAAACGCCAAAACTTTTTAATGAAGCGTTCCGTTTATTAATTAGAATTCCAAAGTTTTTTCAGTCTGCTGATTCATATATTTGATAAATCATTTATTTTAGAAACTGTAATATCGGCTTGTTCGTTGTGTTTTTGAACTCTGACGCTCTTTGATGAAAATATAGCAGACCTCGGGAGGTAATACGGCCGCTAAGATGGCTAGTTAATCGCGCAACCGTACCGCCAAAAATAATATCGATTTTAATTAATTAAGAATAGAATTTTTTTTTTTTTTTTGAAACTTCAAACCTACGAAAGGGCCTGAATTGGGGCATTCTCAATCGTTTAGTAGAAACAGCTTAAGGGAAGAAATCTCCCCTGTCACATCTGTAACTGAAAAATAGGAAAAGTTTTAATAACCGAATCTTCATTATCGTAACGTTCCCGTTTGTTATTTTCAGGAACAGTTTCTAGATGGACGTTTTATTCCAGATGTATTGTTTTCGACACATTTCGAGATTACATCGCAGCTGTTATTTTTAGTGTACCACATCCGTCTTTTATGCCTAGTTTTTTTTTTCACTTTTGTCGGCATATTTAATTTCAATTTACTTTTATAAAACTAAAAAAATATCCAGCCTATTCAAGAAAAAACAATAACCAAATACAATTCTTAGATTACGGTTATGTATTATAATACAAACATTTAGTAACAGCTCATGTTAAAAAATGTAACTTTAATAATTAAATATGACTTTGGCATAATAAAATATTCCTCAATAAATTATAGAAACAAATATCATTTCTTTTCATAAAAAAATAAGCAAAGATTACTTTGACATAATTAATTATTCCTCAATAATTTTTAGGGATAAAATATATTTCTTACTTTTTATGAAGAAAAAACCAACAAAACTATTTTTTAATGGTATTTGTAACTGAATATGGCAACCAAATTGGCAAATATGACTGTTTGTTTACATTTCTAAATTGATTCATCCACTCGAGTTATTCATTAGTTTTTTTTAAATAAAAACGCCAAAAAGTTGAAATGAAGAGTTTCCGTTTATTAATTAGATTTTTTTTAAATCTGTCTATTCAGATATTAGATTAATCAATTATTTTAGAAGCTGTAATAATAACTTAATAGTTAACAGTGCTGCTATGCGGCTCTTCGATGAAAATACAGTAAACCTTGGCTCGTTTTCGGAGGTACCTGGCCGCTAGGATGGCTTGTTTATCGCACATTCATACCGCCAAAGGTCATATAGATTTTAATTAATTTAAAAATAGAACGAGTTCTTTTTGAAACTTCAAACCTATGAAAGGGGCTTAATTGGAGCATTCTGAATCTTTTAGTATAAACCGCATCCAGATTAATGGTCTAGCAATGGCTGTAGGTCACTTCAAAAATTAGGTCAAAATTTGACTAAAACTGCTCGAAAGATTTCATTTTCGAAAATTTCCATATTTTTTTTCTCCGCTGTTTTTTACTCTAGAATAACCAAATTTTTTTTATTGAATTTAATCTACGAAACCTCTTTACTGTATTTTTTTTATTGTTCTACGAAGTTTAGTTTGCCTGGTAGAAAATAAAATCAATTTCGCTGTTAACATAGCGAAATGTTTTCTGTATATATACATAACTGCCGTTTAGCCCTTGGCGTCATTTTGAGATTGGCGGGCGGAACGACCGTTCCGTCTGATCCGAGCGTCAAACTTGGTAGAAGTTGCTGGCAGTATGGGGAAACAAAAATAGGTTGCCCGATAATCCATCAAAAAGCAGCACCGCCAAATAGCTAAGGGCGAGGAACTGTAAACGACTTTCGATTTCCACTAAATTAGCCAATAAGGTTAAAGGTAATTTCTTTAAAGTAAGAAGGTAATTTTAAAATCTAAACAATTCTATGGCTACCGTCTGCGCATGTGCGATTACCACGTAAATTTATTATGATGTTTGACAGGTACTGGAAACTTGCACACCAAATTTGAAGTCATTGTCTCTTTTAGTTGTACTTTTAGAGTGGTTTCAGTCAGACAGACGAACCAGTATTCAAAATCATACTCACCCTCCAAAACGTGTAGAAATCTCAAAATCTCCATTTAGTAATTTTGAATACTTTTAGTTTCTTATATTTTAGTTTTATTTTCAAAGGTAATCCAGTTTCTTCCTATGTCTTTGCCATTCAATGCTGATAAAACTTTACTAAACTTAATTAATAATCCATTATTTAACGTGGAGCAAATTGAAAAAACAGGTACTTACATTAGTTCTTTAAAAATATGTCTACATTTAATGTTTCTCTTAAACTGGAATCAAACTTTTTGTTTTGCGTGTTTTTCTTTCATTTTACGCTCCCAGTTGATTTAAACATTTATAAATACAATTTGTACAACTGATTCATTCACCATAAAGGGCGGCATAAATTTACTCTGGGTTAAAAGTCGCCTCATACAAAGCCACTTTACAATTGAGATTGCCTTAAGTTGTCAGCTTAGTGCCTATTTGCGAGGTAGTAAACTTCAAAAACCAGATTGAATTCTTTTATTACGGCAACCATAACCTTTAATTTGGATTACGGTATTACGGAACGATATTTATGTGATTTACTTTTACAGAAATTGTATTTGCATGAGTAATTTACTCCATTCCAATGTGAGTTTCAATGTATGTTCTCAATTCCTAGTAATGTGTGTACTCTTAGCTACTCTTATAAGTAAAAACCTATACATTTTAATTGCAACATAATTTGATTAGTTTTATCTTAAGTAATGTGACTTCTGGTAGACTTTAAACATATTTTTTGGCCATGATTTTTTTAACGTTTAATTTATTGTTAGTTTCCTTGTGAAGGAAATTTGATTATAGTAATAATTTGGAATTGTTATAAATTTTGTTTTGTAATTTGGAATGAAATAAGTGAACTTGGTAACTTAATAATTTAAAAACGATTAAAACTTACTGCGTTTTAACAATTTAATAAATCCTATATATTGCAAAAGAAGGCGAACGTAAACAGGTTTGCAGCGCCATTTAATGATTAAATGCTTTGAAAGCATAGACACTTTGAGTTACTGTAAGTTATTATAATTTATTAGCAATTAATCAAATTTTGAAATGGATTAAAATGCAGTACGTTTTATTAACTCATTATTAGTCATTGGTTTAAAAAAATATGCAGACGAAAACATTAAGAAATACTGTTGTTTTTCACAGAAGGTAATTAATTAATAAAAAAGTCAATGGTTTATGTTAAACCTTGACATCTATTATTATTTATCGTAATTGCTGCAATACTTTTTATGTGGCAATTTAAAAGTTTTTTCATTTGAAAATTTCGATTTTACCAACTTTTATACAGTTTGAATAGAATTATTTTATTGCATTCTTTGTTCAACTTACAACATACGTTTTTGTAGAGTAATAAAAGGTTTATTAAAGCTGGTATATTAAAGCTTCTATCATGCGCATATTTAACGACCCACGTACGATAAAAGTTATTTATTCGAAGATAATTAAGCAAATTATATTTTATCTTCTTATGTATACAATAAAAATGCAGTAAAATATTAATCTATTTATTTAGCATCTTACTTTATAAATATTTACTTAAACTTATTCACCTTTATACAAGAATATTAAGCTGTTAGTTATTTACAAACGACATGAGGATGTAATTACAGAGAAAAGATCCCGGTTCAAAAAAAAGTAGAAGGAAAGTAATAATATAAGTTATAAAAATTAATACAATTATTTGGGTTAGGAATGGAATGGAATGCAAATGCGCCCTCTAGAAGTTAAGGGCGTAGGCTATGTAGATGTAGCCCATTACCCCGCTCGCCAGAAGGGACAGTCACAGGAGACACACAAAGAAAGGACGACACAAACACATCTATAATAATAAAAGAAAGAGTCTGTATGTGTGTATGTCTGTGGATCGCAAAAAACCTACTTAGACTGCTCTAAAAAATTCGAAATTTTTAATATAGGTTCCTTTTAATACCTACGTGTGCACCTGAGGCTTAGTTTTTTCATATTTGATTGTGATTATTAATTATCTATAATAATAAAAGAAAGAGTCTGTCTGTGTGTCTGTCTGTGTGTATGTCTGTGGATCGCAAAAAACCTACTTAGACTGCTCTTAAAAATTCGAAATTTTTAATATAGGTTCCTTTTAATACCTACGTGTGCACCTGAGGCTTAGTTTTTTCATATTTGATTGTGATTTTTAATTAATATAATTAGTTTAAAAAAAACGTCATCCACGTGGAATTGCGGAACCATAACAGGGCTTGAAAATACATGGACCGGGCCGAAACGGGGACTTGACGCCATCCTCTATTAGTTTGATTGATTGAGTTTGGTTGAGATATGCGCTCGCCCTAAGGCTGTTTCATCCTCTATTAGTTTTGCTTAAGTGTGCATGCGCCAACACGAATTTAATTTTGTTTTGATTTTGAGTGTATTTTCACAAGTAAGCATGCCTCTAAAATTAAGCAATACGATGTTAACGGGTTCCCAGTAAGGCGGGACCCTACTGCTAGTAGACAAATAACAGCATTTATTGACAAGTACAAATATCCATGCCTGACCGGGATTCGAACCCGACCTCAGCAGCTCCAAAGGCCAGTACACTAACCATTCAGCCACCGAGGTGGCTTATTTGGGTTAACTTTTCTAATTTTTATGTCTTCGATTGAATTATGTTTCAAAGTAGTTATAGCATTTTTTTAAAAAAACTATTAGTCAAATTTTTTCTCAAATTTCTGACTTTTAAAAATTAATATTATTCTTTTGTACATTGCGTCAGTAAAATCACAATCTGGATTCTATTTAAAACCAGAGTGTGTAACACTGCGCGACTTTCAATTGCAGCTTTATAAAGCAAAATGTAAAGTATAACCTATAAGGAATTCAATAAATTTAAGGCATAAAAAGTTATAAGGCAGCTACCATTTGCTCATGCACAATATACTAAAAAAATTACTTATACCGTTAACTTCTGTAAATTACTTATATTAGTAAAAAATTATCAGGCACTGGGAACTTGTACTAAATTTGAAGTCTGTATCTCGTTTTCAGCAATACCTTTAAAACCCCAAAGAGTTCTTTGGAAGCTATCTTTTTTTCGAATACTAAGCACCCTCCAAATCGTGTATACCTCACCACAGTTTAAGTATGCAGTATACAAATTTTCTTACGGAAAAAAAGGGTAAATAGTTCTAATTTCCGAGTGCGAGAATCGAATAAAAAAGGTTTTTCACATTCAATAAATCACTTTATTCGTTATTTCAAGGCACATTTTTATTATTTTTATTTGTTTTTGCTTCAGTTAGTGTAATATTAATTATTTTTTCCTTCGATTTTGACGTAACAGGGCGAACGAATATCAGGGCGGACGTATCGCGTGAGAGACCAATCAGAGAGGCAAAATTCCGTTTGTTTACGCGCGTTTCCTCCGCGTAGAACATTTTAATGCTGCAAACTTAAGGTGTGTTTTGGTTAAAGAAACACAGATTTTGTGTTTTCTACACGTTTTGGAGGTTCGTATTTTCGACCTCATCGGCAAAGCTTCCATTAAATTATATTTCATATTAGGCAATTGAAAGTAAAAATCTAGTAACGTCCTTTAAAAGTGTAAAGGCATAAATTAGGAGCTTAGTGGAAAAACGGGCTAAGCGGCATTTTTGATAAAATTGAGATTTTTGTTTCAATGGATCATTCCATTCATCATATTATTCAATATTTTAAATACAACAAGTTTCTCCTTTTTCTAAACTTAAACTTATGCACATTTTTTACCGTTTGCAAGTACCTTTTTTTTTTAACTGGTTAAAGCCTTTCATTACAGAAACGCCCCCAAACGCCCGAACAACTAAGGATTCGATAATGTTATTTCCATCAAATATTACGAGGAAACAAAAATCCTTCTAAGCGAAAGGGTTAAGGGCAAATCAAAATACCTTAAAGCTGATCTTCTCGTTTTCATCTTTTTGTCACTTGCACGTTTTTCCACATATCTCTTCAAATGAAGACACACATTCTTAATAAGATCTTCATTACAAGGACTGTGCATTCCATTGAAGAAGGTGATAATCCTTGTCCGAATTTTTTTTAACGCATTCTTAACACGTTTTTAAATAAATAAGATTCCCGTAAACAATTTTTATATTTCATAGACGTGCATTGAGTTTTAAGAAGGCTGAAGGAACGCCCTCTCGTACTTCAAGCCAACCTATTAGAGACAGGACCGTTAGAAAAACCTTTCTCCTTTGACCTCCTCCTTGTCATAAAAATGATTCATACGAGCAGAAATGTAAGAAGTAGGTGATTGTTTTTAACGATTGGTGAAAATGAATACCGTAAAGAGTTTCATAAATTATTTTTGAATCCATCCAGAAAATTTTTTAAAATATAAATTTCGTTTAAGGTCTAACAGATTTCAATAATATTTGAGAAAATTTTGCTATTTTATCGGAATAAAAAGTGTATTTTGGTTAAATTGTATTAAGCTTATTTTGTATGTAAATATTACATTGCAAGAGTTTCCAACTAACGGACCAATCGGGCTTTTCCCTCTTCCTTTTTACCCTTTGTTTTTATCCAAGTTAGGTTGACACGGAGATTTATATTCCTTTTAATAATAAAAGCAGAATGTTATATATTGCCGCTGTAAATAAAAATGAGTTTGGAGAAAATTAAGAAAACTCATTAAATCAAACTATAATTATAACATACATTAATATATTTGATGTTTGATTGAATATGAAGATTTAACAAGGAATTATATGAAGTATTTAGAGTTAAATTAAGGTTGATTATTCTTTTTTATGTGATTCACGTTAATAACACATAAACGCCGAAATTGCATATATGGTTCAATTTCTTGCAGAGGCAGTATACAACACGATTTATATTTATATAATGGTTTTCATTATTTGCTTTAATTTGTTTATTTGTTTTTTGATGATGGAAAACAATTACTTATGCCATATAAATTGTTTATTTGTGTAAAAGTTATCATAGAGTCGTAATGATAATTGAAATGTTTATAAGTTTATAAGAAAAGTAAAGAAAAATAAGATTTTATAATTAAATACAAAATCATGATACATTTTAAAAGTTAATTTTAGGTGCAAAATAATTTAAAAGTAAATCCTTTTGTCTTTTATTATTTACTGAAATAAATAACTTCATAGATTGTTCATACTACATAATTTAAAATGTAAAGATATCATACTACGTTAAATTTAGTTTTAAACATTAGTTTCTGATATTAGTATAAACGCAAATTTTCAATGCCTACTTGGTTTTTAATACCTTCACGGTAGATACTTATTTTTGCTAAAAACTATTTTGATAAAATTCATTTGAACTTGGAAATGGTTTTCTTTTACAATCAAGCTATCGTTTGTTGATTAAACTTTTACAATAGTCTCTCGCTTTGCGTATAAAAACACATTAATTTAAACTATTATAGTTAATTAAACGTTAATGTTTGTAGAAAGATTTTAGACTGTTTAAAAACTTCCTCTATTTTTCAAGGCTATTATATGCGAAATTACTCATAAATATCAACTACAAATACTCTTAAATTATAGACTCAATTTCATATTAATAAATACATATAGGTGATTATTTTATTAAGAGAAAAATAAAATCTTGAAAGTGGTTTTGATCATTTTAAATAAATGGCTGCTGATTCGAAAAAAATCACAATTTTTATTAATGTATATTGTATAGCAATTTTATGTTTGTGATGTATATACTACTACACAAAACTGTTTCTGATATTAAACTATTTAGAAATAAAAAAAAACTGTTTTAATTTCAGTTTATAACTATTGCATTACACTGTGCACATTTCGTAAAACAAATTTTAAATTAGATAGTTACAAATGACCTACGTTTAGGTATTTAATTGCACCTAAACATTTCTTTCTTATGACATTGAGAAAAAGAAAAGTTAATTTTGTATTATCTTGTTTTCCTTAAATTATGAATTTGTTATTTATTGTTAATTAACGTAATTTATAATAAATGTTTCTCATTTTAAGTGTTTTTCGTTGTTTCCTTGTTGCAACTGTATCTGATTGTGACTGAATTTTGGTATTTTCAATTTTTTTCTAAAAGAATATAAGCCTTTCTGTGTTTGTTAAGATTTTGGCAAACCAATGCCTTTTGAAGACGTGAGTGGCACCTGAAGCAATGTATAACCGTAATCCTAGGCGAAAGCTTTTGTATAATTTTTTCTATCTTACAACTATCAACTTTTATGGTAGGAATTTGTAGGAATATTTTGTTTTTATTTGCCATAAACGCTTTTGTAACTTTCTTACACATTGCGAATCGTAAAAACGTTAACAATTTGTATAATGGCAACTTATTCCTATACACACTTAAAACAAACGAGCGAATTTAATTCAATCTGAGTAATTTTCACTCTTCCAGTCTTGAAAATGCACTTCTCCGAAAGGAGAGGATTCTTTGTGTGTTAAACCTCCAACAGGATCACTCCAAACGAGTGATTTTAACTCAGTCGGAGTTAATATTCACTCCTTTCCAGTGTCAAAAATGCACTTCTCCAACTGGAGTGGATTTCACTCTTTTGTTTTAAGAGTTTAGTGTCAACTTTTTTAATCGGAGCACCTTTCATTTGACACCAACAAAATTATAAAAACCCGATTCAAAATATTGCACTGCCTAAATCGAAATATTTTATTCTGTGATCTCCTCTGACCCTCATTGCCCCTAGTAAAACGTTGACAGTTTCTAAGACTGTAATTTACAGGTGTCAACTTTTTTAATTGGTGCTAACGCCTTTGTGATTACCTGTCATTTTTCGCGTCATTTTTTATGTAAGAACATTGGCGTGAATGACAGTGACTTAGCAGCATGATTGATACATCAAGGATATATCATTTTTTTAAATAAGATTTTGTTACTTTTAGATACCTTATATGAAATCTAAGGATGGTTGGTTGGTAGACATATATATTCAGGTTTCGTGTGCTTGGTCAGGGACCCGCTTATAAACCCTCGTCATGTTAGACAGACACAACACACACAAGTGGATCCATCTAATTTTTAGAGACAGATGCCAACTAGAGGATCCCCAGAATTGACTTGTCATTCCTAGAAGTATTGATTTGGTATGGGAATTTGGAGGACTTTGTGACCACGACGGATTTAACGTGCACCAGTCATTATGGGGGTCTTCGGAAGGCTGCGGGGCTCGAACTCGTAGAACCTTATAAATGCCAGTCCCGGCTCTAATACAAGGTAATGAAAGTGTCGCGAGGGGATCAAAAATCCGAAGTGTAGATTTTTCGTTTTCTACACGTTTTGGAGGGTACTGTTTCCTGAAAAATGGTTTTTGCACATTGGTCCGTACTTACTTGAATATACTGTATGCCATATTTTATGCATATTTACGTAGTTAAATACTTTCACCACTAAAATTATACTAGCAGGGCCTGTTCTAGGAAATCTCAGACTATAGGCACAACCAATTGTGAGTATTAAAGATACGCATATATTTTTTCGGGATGAAAAAAAATTAATGCATTACAGGTTTAACTACTTCCTCAGACTTCACGTTAGGGCTGGAACTGTATAAATTACCGGAGTTTTTGATTTGAAACTTATCATTTTTCAACTTTTCCACTTTTAGGAACAAATGTTTTATAATCCAACTGTATAGAACATGACACATCACCAATTCTACACCTGAAAATCCAAAAGAGCGAACTTGAAAAATCCAGAAACGTTTGCGATATACTCTTGTTTTTCCCTTGCAGACATCCATTTTCCAATATACCGTCAGCTACCTGTTAAATGTCAATTAACCTTGCATTAAACTCGAAAAAAAATTAACTTTCTTCCGTTAGTTTATTTTATTGCCAACATATCATGAAACTGAAGAAGTTTTTGCATTTCTCCTCACTGGCTATTCCCAATAAGCACAAGGCCAAAACCAAATATAATAATAATTTCATGAAAATTGTTCTATTTTACCTCGTAATTACTTGAGTCGCTTTGTGCGTGTCTATGTGATCTATTTCCAAGAACGTCCTTTCAGGATTCGATTACCTTTCTCACATTAATTCAACCTAACTTACCCATGGACATGTTCCTTATCAATTAATACGTGAGTAATTGGCCCCAAACAAGTTTGTAAGCCTTCGCCAACAGACGAAAAAAAGAACTTGTTTATTTTTTTTACATGTTCTGTTCCGACAAAAATGCAAAAAAGAAGTTCAAGGTAGGCCTAATTAAGATAATATGCGGCATTTGATACGGGCAGGAGTGGCCTTTGATGAAACTTAAATGCATATTCATAAAATAATAAGCAAAGAAAATTGTTTATGAGCAATTAATGAAAGGTATGGTATTGTAGGTACATATATATTAAAGCTTGTGTGCTTGTTCAGAGAACCGCTTATAAGCTTTCGTCAAGTGGGACACACACAGAAAGAGTTTTTTTTACAAGCACAAGAGACACACAACGAAAGGACAACACAAACACATAGATAAATAGCAACATTTATTGACGGTCACAAACATCCATGCCTGACCGGGATTCGAGCCCGACCCCAGCAGCGCCAAAGGCTAGCATCCTACCGATTGCGCCACCGGGGCGGCAATCAATGGAAGGTCCAGAATACAAGTGAACCAAGTCCGCTTTTTGTCATTTTCGAGAGCAGTTGTGTGCACTTTGCAGAATTCCAGTGCAATAATGATAAAAATGGTAGTTCAGCTAATATCCGTTAGGCAGCAGCAATTTCACAAAATGCTTTTAATTACTGCTGCCTAGCGACTTCAACTTTGAACTTTTGTTTGGGTGTAATTTGAAATATCATTTTTAATTTTCTTTAATGGATTTTGATTGTTTAATTTTATGTGTTTTCTGGAAGGGCCCGGGGCCCCTTGACAACCAATATATTTCTGTGAAATAAATAGTCTTCTTCTTCTTCTTAAACTTTTGTAGCATAATGAAGCTTGTTGTGGACTTGGTTCAATTTTATTCTGAGCTCTCTAAATATTAAAAAAAAATTGAGATAAAAGAATTTTTCACGTGTACGATTGAATAGGCAATTCTAATGCATTGTGAAAAATATTTATGGTTTTCTTCTTACTTTTGCTGGTAAACTGCTGGCTCTAACACCTGCAAATGTGAAATTGCATATTTTAATCTGAATTCAGCAGAATGTTCAATTAATACGTTTATAGGTAATAGTTGAATTTCATTAAAATACTAAAAACAATATTTTTATTGGTAATATTTTTTTCTGACTCTATTCTCATAAAAACAGCGTTAAAGTATTTCGTTCACAATTTTTAAAAATAACAAATTCACAGTACTTAACTATGTGAGAGTAAAGAGCTAAATATATTGCAACAAAATATCCGCACATTTATCAAAATGGGTTTTAAATTCTAACACCTACAAATGTGCTGCAATTTTTAAGCACTTGTGACTTAGCCACGATTCAGTTTGAATTCAATATTGGTAGATAAGAGAAGTGACCAAGGTTACGGCATGCCACGGCAGAACACGTCCGTACGCAAGTACAGCATAGTGCTGTAGAACTGTGCTTACAGCACCAGGCCTAATCAGAAGCAGCTCAGAATGCTTGGCGAATATGAGACTTTTTACAGAAGAGTTTTATCGTGCATTGTGACTGATAAAAGAACTGATGATCGAAGCTTTTTTTATATGTATTTTAAAACGTCTCATACAAGTATCAATATTCGGAAAAACGTAAAAAAAAACTTTTTCATTACCATTTCTTTAGGAGAGCTAATTAAGAATAATCAAATTTTCATTTTCAATTTGTTGCCACACTATGTGAAACCTTTAGCTACATGCAAATGAATACATGGACTAACCTTGTCTAAATAAATTAATGCTTTTTGGCCTTCATTATTATTCAAATATCGTGTCGAACAGTTTTGTCTCTGTAAAATGGAACTGTGAATGGGAACCAGATTCGATGGTAATTGCAGCGAATCGCAATATACCATAATTAATAATCCTCCTCTGGCTAGGGGCACTGCACTGTAAGCACCACCTCCAATTTACCTTCACACGTGTATCATTTGATTGGTTGGTTGGTAGACATATTATCAGGCTTGTGTGCTTGGTCAGAGACCCGCCTATGAACCTTCGACAAGTAAGACAGACACAACACACACACATACTAGACAGATTCTGCCATCTATCGCGAGTCACCACTACAATTAAGACATGCCCCTTAAGGGGAGGGATACACTCTCCAGGGACCTGTACCTTAACCTGTACCTCTACCCTTTTGACTATAAATAAGCTTATTTTGTGAACATCAGATGTTTCTGTTGTGTAGTAAATCTTCGAGACTGAAAGGGTTAAATTAATCCCATTAAATGCCAGTCCCGTTATTTTTTTTAAAATTAGGATCAGAAACATGATGATGCCAAATGGCATCACTGGGACTAAAAGGGTTAGGATAGTCAGTAGCAGTTAATCGTTGCGAGCTTACAAGGTGGGCTTGACACCTGTTAAATATGTCATGGAATATAAATTGAAGGCCCCTGTCAGTTTGTCACTCTGCCTGAATGCACTCTTCAGCTCGAACTAAAAGAACTATGGACTTCATGCTGAGTAGCTGCCATAGAACGTCTCTCTATGATTGAGTGGCTAATTGAAAGTCTTAGAGTGTTTTACAGCACTACTAGTTTTTATTTAACTTTCGTAAGTGCTTATGTAGAGGGGGCCCGGATGGCCGAGTGGTAAGCATCGCAGGCCAGCAGTCTGCGTGCTGTAATGCTGCTGGGCGCGGGTTCGATTCCCGCCTTCGCCCTGGGTGTATTTCCTCTCTTTGTGACAGTAAAAAATCTTTCTGTGTCTGTCTTACTTGACGAAGACTTATAAGCGGCTCACTGAGCAAGCACACAAGTCGGAATATATATGTAAAATACCCTACCTTACCCTGCTTATGTAGAGATTGGTTTTCGAGAACAGCTGTGGCATTTTTAAGATAAGATATGTTTTCAATTTAGTGGTTATATATGGATTTATAAAATTAAATTATTTAATTTAATTAGTTAAACACATTTTCGAAACTTCTAAATACTGATAAGTACAAGTTATACTGATTTTGTCGCTTTAAACTAAAAAACTACTAAAAACCATTTACGTGACTAAAAGAATATAAACCAATAAAGTGATTTTTTTTTAATGTTAGCTTCCTCTATTCAACAACGATTTGAACTAATTGTATCTGATATACAGTATTGTATTTTGATAAACATGTATTCTCTAAATGATTTGTACATACGTTTATTTCGACCAGCACAAAAGACATAAAAAAAAAACTAAACATATTTTCCTCGTTCTTAAAAAAAAAGAAAATAATAAACTTTCTAATTATTTTAAAAATGAATATGAATTGATTTTGATGGAATTTATTTTAAAAATGAATTTGAATTGGTATTGATGGAATTTATTTTAAAAATGAGTATGAATTGTTA
This sequence comes from Hylyphantes graminicola, assembly GCA_023701765.1. NCBI lineage: Eukaryota > Metazoa > Arthropoda > Arachnida > Araneae > Linyphiidae > Hylyphantes > Hylyphantes graminicola. Next base: position 70,486,322 of record CM043119.1, read on the forward strand.
TTGACGAAATGTATTTTAAAAATGAATATGAATTGATATTGATGGAATTTATTTTAAAAATGAATTTGAATTTATCAAATGAACTATAGAGAAAATCAATTTTCTAACATTGGTTCGTTTTTGATACATGATGATTATTTTGAAATCATAATTATAAATTTATAATTATAAAACATAACAATTCATAATGAATATTTATAAATAATCAAATTTGTAATTTCAAAAGAGTAAGACAGAAAAAGAATAAGACATTACTAAAAAATGATATATTTTTTTATTTTTGATGACAAATATTATACAACACATAAAACAGGAACAAATATTAAATTAATCACAATGAAATATGTTTGCTTTTTACATATATGCAGCCCCATAACATAAAAAAATAGATATTTTCTTCTATGATACGTTTTTGTTTAGAAATATTGTAATCATTATGTTTGTCAATAAATGATTTTTCATTTCTTCGCAATTTTATGAAAGGGAATTTCTTTTTAATAGTTCTAAATAATTAAAATTAAATTAATATATTTTGAAATTGGCCCTAAAAACGCACTAATTCTTTAAAATAATTCAAAATTAGAATCATTTGCATGTTTACGCTCTTTATGCATTAAAAATGTAAGGGCTGAACTTTTAAGAGCCTGAATTTATCTAAGCTGAAAATATTGATTGTAAGATAACATAAACATTTGACTAGCTTATGATAACTTTGATGAATATTAGCCTATTACTACGGACTATTTAGTGTACAGTAATTCGAATCATCGACATGATATTGTTCAGAATGATACATAAATATGTCATCAAAATGATATTAATAATTGTTGTTTTAAGCTATCATTCTTTTTTGGAAACTACAAGAATTTAAATTTAAAAAAAATTATCTCACAATATAATTTCTTTTCATATATTTTATTCTCAAAATCCTTGAATTAAAAAAACTATTTTGATTGATAGGACAATTTTGGAAATAAATTGATCTTTGTAAGCGATTTTTACGAAAATATTATCAAACTTTTAAAAAAACTATACATTAAAAATTTAATTTTTTAAAAAATAAAACTGTTATATAGATAAGGATAGTTCTCTGTAACTTTTAATACTTATTAATAATCACTAACTAGCATGTTTTGTAAAAACAGTAAACAACAATGGTCTAAGAATAAAAACAGAAATATTGTTGAATTAGAGACCAGGTAAAATGAATTAAAAAAGCTGCAGTTTTAAAATATGTTTAAAAATTGCAATTTTAAAAGAGAACAGTCACTTGAGAATATAATAGAAACGTACTTGAAAAACATTAAAAAGAAATGCAGTGTTTGAAAAACAGTTTCAATAAGTCTCAGTTTTAAAAATGTAGTTAAAAAAAGTTTGGGAAAGTTTAACAACAGTTTAAAATATTCTATTTTATAAAAAAAAACCATTTAAGAAGTATCTCCAATCACATTCGAACGGCTGCAAAATTATCTTTTCAATACTTAAGTCCTAAAAAAACAAGTCGCCTACTGATATCGCTGCCTCGGCGCCTGCTGATACAACTGATGTTGTGGCGGTTGAGCAGCCTGATGCTGTTGTTGGGCGTAGGCCCTCTGTGCCTGCAACGATTGCTGGTTGTGAGCCTGCTGAGCCTGGGCCCCATACCCGTATTGGACAACCTGGGGCTGCTGAGGCCTAGGCGCAGGCTGGTGGTAGGCCTGCCTAGGGGGTTCCGGCTGGGCCGGGAAATGTTGGACTTGCTGGGCAGGTCTGTAGGGGGCTGGCTGGGGCCTGTGGGCTGGCTGCTGGGGTTGGTAGGCCTGGGGAGGGGCCTGTTCCCTGTAGGCCGGGCCTAGGCCGTAGGTGGCTGCTGGGGGTTGTTGCTGTTGTTGGTGGTCTTTCTTGGAGTCCTGGGGAGGGATGAAGGGGTCGCCGTTGGCGTAGCCGTCCGGGTAGTATCGCTGGTGGTACTGGACGGTGTTGTTGGGCCCTCTTTGTTCGAGTTCCTGGAAATGTAATTAATTGTATAGATAAGTGACAGAACGAATTGGTCGGTTGTGAAATATGTAAATGAACTGTAAAGGTCCAAATTTGGGCATAGATCTGTTAAAACAGGTGCTTTTAATCTGAAAAAATATATACTTAACGTTTACTAAAAAGGGGAGATGCGTTATCTTTTCTTTTATTCTATTTCTTTTCTTTACCTTCATCCTCATAGTTAACAATTAGTATCATTAAGTTAACACAATTAGTAACATTTGGTGTAATATCATTTTTTGGAAAACAATTGTTTAGATAAATACTTGAGATACAGAAACGGATTTCAATTCTGCGCATTTTCGATATCAAAAACCATTTTAAAATATCGAATAACAAAGTTTTGACTAATATTATAATTAGAGTCAGTAAGAATCCGTCCCCCTTTTAAGTCCCGCCGACCCATTTTAGAAGAACAAATAATTAAAAAAAAAACAGATATCAATTCTTAACTTTTTCGATATCAAAAGGCTTTTCAACCTCCCGTCACACTCAAATGTACACAATTGCATAATTAGACTAGAAAGCCCCCTGCTCGCTACCGCTCGCCAACCCCCGGGAATCGCTACACAATTCCTATTGCAATTTTATGTTATATAGAGATACAGAAAACCCCCGCCCCCATACCTTGTTGAGGTAGTCGTTGACGAAGAAGAACTTGTTGGACTTGGAGCAGATGTCCTGGTCGTTGGGCACGCAGTTGAGGTGGACCTGGTGGAAGACGGTCCCCTCGGGGCACATCATGGAGTGCTTCTGCCCCGTGACGCAGTAGTGGAAGGCCTGGCAGCCGACGTCGCTGTCCGCGTAGTAGCCGTCCGACTTGCCGCCGCAGTCGAACTTGGACTTCTCGAGCAGCAGCTGGAGGGGGTGGGGACCCTGCTCCTTCTCCTCCTCCTCCTAAGAAAAAATTAGCCTATTTTAAGAATTATTTTTCTGTTAACAGCACGACAGCATACACTCTTAAAGCGATTAAGTGACCAAAGATGACCACATTTTGGTATAACATTTCCAAACGAACATTCCAAAGCTGCCCATTGTAGTGTCCCCTTCTAACACGCCTGCTTCAGAGTTGCGTTCCCAACTCGGGTTCCCTTTCTAAACAGCGTGGTCACCTCTTGAGGGACCATGTAGTGGAAAACTTTCCTACATTTTGCGTGCTATTCCTTTAGGAGTAACAAAAGAGACGCTAACGGTCGTATCCACCAACCACGATTAGGCGCGGTTTATTCTCTGAACCGGTTCTAGTGCGGGACTAGCCGCAAAACGGTATCCACCAACACGTAATCGCGAGAATAAACCTAGACTAGTCGTTCGAGAATAAACCACCTCTCGAGGTGGTTTAAACCTAGTACTACATTCCATGTACCAATAGCGTTCGAGCAGTTTTGCGAACAGAAAAGATGGCCGATTTCTAACGAGTCTTATGATGAGGGAGATTTAAATGATTTAGAAAATTTAGAATACATTGGAAGGCGAGATATAATCGGAGTGGACACCAAATTTATTTAAGCTTACCAAAATATTTTCCATAGTGTATAAACTTTTTATTAACAATAAATGACGATGCATCAGAACATTAAAAATGTAACGATTTTCACATGCAGTAGCCCCATCTATATTATTTTTTGTGTACTATTTTCTACAATCCCTTTACATTTTATTTTCCTTGTAATGTTATACTTTTTTTTATGAAAACAGTGTCTTCTTGGATCGTAAAACTAATATTAGATATTTTTTTATTTATAAAATTAACTAATTTTTTGAGCCAAACATATTTAAAAAAAATGTTGCTAAATCTTTCTTCATTGGCGATCAGCAAGAAAACCAGGTCCCTTTCACATGAAGCAACTAAAAAGTCCATTTTCAAATTGAAACACAACCAGCTTTGAGATATAACTACGAAAAAAATACTTCAAAGCACAATAAATAAACATATATATTTCACTTTGTTTTTTACAATCCGTATTCAAAGTTTATCAGTTAAAGCAAGCCGGAAAATACATACACCTATATCATACCAACCAATCAAATAAAGCCTAAAATTGCAGTTGGCCAATCATAGAAGACTTCCGGAAGATGTTCTGCGGACGACTAAATCCTGCGCTGGTGGATAGGGATGCCGATTTAAAACACGATCAAGCATTTGGAGGAATAAACCTAGATTAGGCTGTCCCAGGTTGATCTCGTGGCTAGTGGATACGACCGTAACATCATCACATACACAACCCCTTTTCCAAACCTTTCCACCCCATGGCTGTGCTATTGTTAAGGGGGTTATGCTTGATGGAGAGAGGGCACGCGGGGAAGAAAACCTTAAAACAAACGAGCTATTTTAACTCAGTCAGAGCTCATTTTCACTCCTTTCCAGTGTCGAAAATGCACTTCCCCTTTAGGAGTAGATTTCACTCTTTTGTTTTGTTAAACCTCCGACAGGATCTCCACCGCATTGAGATTTGAACCGCGGACAAGTGTTCACCAGATGACTCCAGAGCTTTCAAATAATGAAAATTCAGGCTATTTTAAAATACAAAGTTAGGTGTTGTAAAGGTGTATGTAAGTTTTATCAAATATATATTTTCTTCTAATAAATATCATTCGTACACTCTTAAAACAAACAAGCAATTTTCACTCAGTCTGAGTTAATTTTCACTCCTTTCCCGTGTCGAAGATGCACTTCTCCTATAGGAGTGGATTTCACTCTTTTGTTTTAAGAGTGCAGTGTGGGCCACGACCTTCCGTTCCTCCCTCTTCTTAGCAATGTTTTGCCAATTTCTTATCTTCAAAATTTGAAAGTCGGTAGTGATAGCATGTCCGTCTTAATTTGGGTCTGCCCCTTGCTCTATTCTTATTCCTATTATTGCTCTATCCTTATTCCTTTTTTAAAATAAGCTTTATTACCTTATTAATAAAAGATTCTATTAGTTAAGGAGGAGAGCTACATTTTGCAGATATGACCGGCGAATATCATTCGTTGAATTTTAAAAAACTTTACAATGTCAAACTCCTTAAATAACTTTAGTTCATTGTTGTAGCCATATTTCAATCGACCTCATTATTGCAAAAATGTTCTTGGGTGAGTAAATTTTAATTAATTAACTAAACTAATTAATTTAACTTAATTAATTAAACTTAGCAAGACCTATGTCCATGTCCCTACAAGAGGACCAATAGTTCTGTACCAGAAACTTATTAAGGGTAGGCAATTTCTTGTCATCGTCCTCTATTCAAAACGAGTTTTATTTTGAAAGATTTTTGACTTCTGTATAGTCCGTAGCCATGCACTGTTTAAAAAATTCATGAACGTTACTGCTAAAAAAAATTTGTACAGCTGAGCTGAAGAATTTTACATACAGTTTTATATTTTATGCTACAGTAATTGATTACCAAATAGAGTTTTTTTAAAAAAATTATTAAACAAAATAGTTTAAATTTTTGATTCAGAATACCATAAAAATTTGACTTTTCTCGTAGAGACATGCAATTCATTCGCATCATGGATAAGTAAATGAAGATTTTACAGTAATTAAATTGTATATCACATAAATTGTATTTTACAGTGTAAATTGTGTAGCTTATTTCCTTGCAAGCTTTTTTCCCTGAATTTCTTTTGATTGGTGATCTGTTCCCACGTGACATTAATTCCCCAATCGATTTTCAAGAAATAATCTATTTTCATTAATCATTTTTTTGTTGCCTCTTAAGGCCTGAAACTTGCCATTAAACTCATTAATATCTGAATTGAAATGCCTATGTAGTTGTTTACGAATATAATCAGCATTATAATAACCCTACAAAGATGTCCGCCTTTTATCATAATGAATGATCTGAAATGCATGAAAACAAGTCTTAACAATACATAAGCAGTATTACACCCATTATTATCTCTTAATATAATCCATTTAATCAGTTCGCCAAATCTCACATCCGGAAACGGCCAATTGATCAGCCGACCCAAGCTAATAATCGCCAAAAAGTGCAATTTATTAAACCGGAACAAAAACTAATTCCTCACACAAACGGGTGTTGGAAGTTGACCCACATGTCTTCAGGGAAGTCAAACACAATGGGAAAACTTTCCCTTTTTTTCCAAACTTTCGAAACCAGATTCTAATAAAAATGTTCCAAGAGTTTCAGGAAGAAAACGAAAGTGTCCCAATAGGTAAATCGGGGTCGTCGCAATCCGATGGAAAATGGATCATTTTTCTCGAGTTTATACATTGTTCTTTTTTCTTGTTCCGAAGTTTCGGAAAGGGTGTCCATTGTTTCATATGCGATTATCAAGTGATTGGTTGTCGCTTGTGTCCATGTTGAGAAGGCGTTTTTTGATGTTTAAAAATGCGGTTTTGCTGACACCATTGTGTTTTGAGTAGTTTTTCTATATTTGTTTCAATAAAGTTTTAGCTGTTCTTGAAAAAGAAAATACAATAAAGTTGATGTTGTTTTAAAAGGCAATCATTACTTTTAAAAGTAAACCAAAACCGATAGTATTTTGAATATGACTACATGTTTAAAACATATAGTATGTTGAATTAATTCTTTTTTAATGTAAATTTCTTATAACAGAAAACAGTATAACGGTATGGGGAACTACGTTTACGGGAAAAAAGTTTCGTGAGTTGGAAGTTAATCACTTCTTTCTTTGCAGTCAGCCGAACACATTATAAAAACAACCAGCTTAATCAATTTTTGAAAAGTGACGTCAAGGATCTAGGAAAATTAAAGGTACAAAAGTTTGGTGACTCTTTAACAGAAAAGATTGTGTATGGTTGGCAGCAATGATGGTGCTAGTTGTCTCTATCATATATTTTTGCTACCATATTATCAAATCCTAATACTATCTTTCGAGAAAAAAATCAATGTCAATGTTTAGGTGGGTCAGTGGCTGAGTCAAGCTAAACAGACAAAATAAGAAAATTGAAAAAGTTATTGAAATGTTGGGGCATTACAGCATTTAGCACAATGAAAAACTACAATTTAGGGGAACCTTAAATGGGTGGGGGGGGGGGCGGATCCTCAAAACTTTAAACACAATTACACCCCGCTAACTTACTGGAGCATAATTCTGCTGCTTTGCTGGCCTCTTGGGCTGCTGTGCTGGATAATGTTGCACCGGTTGTGCTGGGTAATGCTGTACCTGCTGCTGGGGTTGTTGCTGGTAGGCCCTGGGATCCTGCTGAGCTGGTCTGTAGGATTGACCTTCGTAGGCTCCTCCGCCGTAGCCTGCTTGGCGCTTATTCTAAATGAATTAGATTAAATTATTACTTTGTGCAATCAAATGATTATGTAAATTTGTTATTGAGAAGTTTTGTGGTTTTTTTAATGAATTTAAAACAAACTGCCCATGTCAAAAGCAAGGGTGTTGTGCACATTTCAGTTTGCGAGGGACAATGAGGCGTTTTGCATCGTTGGGGTAGTTAGTCATGTCCTTATGGTGGTGGTGATGAGTGGGACAAATCCCTCAACATGAGCTTAAAAGTTTCCAAAAAGTCTAAGAGCAACCGTGGGCTTTTCACTGCCTTTTCGCGTGAAAACCAAAGGCATTGCAAAATGTGCCGGGGACAAAACGGAGCATTGTCGCACTTGGTACATGATGGGTGTTTTCGCTCTTTGTTCTCAAAAGTCAAACACTTCAAGTGGCCAGAACTGAGTCGCTATTCTCAGTATGTATTATTATTATTTTTTGCATATCGACTTTATTAGGTGCAATTTTGATTAAAAATTATACTTTATTCACGCACACTGGATTCACATTATATCAGTGGTAGGATTTAGTTAGGTATAATACTAGTTGAATTAATATTAAAGAAGAACAATTGCTGACACGAACCTCATCATTTCCCTAAATGGTAAATTATCAACTTCCCAAGCATTGCTAAAATTGTACTCAATATGCTCAAATATTTGTGAAGAGCAGTTGTCACATTCAACACTGAACATAAAAAAGATCTTTCCTCAGCCTGTTGGCATGCCCTACAGAGAGGGTCATCTTTTACACCCATGATGCTCGGGTGTCTATTGTGAGAGCAGTGACCCGTTAGTAGTCCAATTGCTACGAGAATCACTTCCCTTTTTAAGGCCAAGTAATTCTTTGGCTCGAGGCCCAGTGGCTTAGTGGTAGTGCTTTGCATTGCCACGCCACAGATCCGGGGATCGAATCCCGGATTGGGCGAGGTTGACCCATCCTTTCATCCCTTGAGTGTGTTTATAAAATGGGTACCAAGTACGCTAGGGAACTAAACACTGGGGGTTGCTCGTGAGACTGACCACCTTATCGGGACATATGCCTAGCACCCCAGAGCCCAAGGTCATGAAAGCTGAACTGGGCAAGGCAGGCCTTGGACCAGTAATGGGCTGTTGCGCCGGGAAGTTTAATTCTTTGGCTCTCTGCTGAAGAGAACTCTGATTATGCTCGAATAATGAAAATCGTAATTTAAAGAAATCTTCATCCAGTAAAGCATTTTAATTTTACACCAAGACATTTAAGAGAAATTTATAAAATGCGCTTTACTGCCTTACAATATCGTAATATTTTTGCGTTGAAGCTATATAAGCTATCCAATTAAATCCGTGACAAAAAAAAATTTCCTTTTGAAAGTCATAAAAACTTAGTCAAGTTAGAGTCAATTTTTTAATACATGCATTTTTTATTATGAATTGTGTGTTTACACTACTGGTTGTAAAGAGAGACTAGCTTCATTATCTCTATTTTTGAAATTTGTTTTTAATGTTCAAACCATAGATTAAAGAGAATCTTACCCTTTCTTCTGCTACGGCCAAGCCTAAAATATAAAAAAAAATCATGATTAAATTTTTGTTTTGAAATAAATAAAATTTTAAGCACATATTAGTTTGTTTTACCAAGAATAATCTTTATTTGAATTTGGTGTTAAAAGTGGTTTTTAAATGTTGACACTTACCAAGTACTACTCCAAACACCACTATCGTGTGTAACAACCTCATGGCTGAATTTTTCTAAATGTATCTAAAAATAAAAACAAAAGTACAAAAATTAAATTTAAATGAAATTTATGAAATAAAAACCAAAATACACCTCATTGAATTTTTTTAAATAAAAATAAAGCACTTAAATAAACACGTGTTTAAAAAACACTAATGTGTAACTTAATTGTTTCAAACAAATCTTAAACAATAAGTAATCGCAATCCAATCTGAAACTATTTCTCCATTGTAATAACATCACTATAAATTCCTACAGAAAGTTTTTCGCTCATTCGTATAGAAAGCAATCGATTAATTTTATTAATTCGAAATATTTTTATAAACATAAAACACAAATACATAAATAAACACGTGTTTAAAAACCAATAATGTGTAACTAAATTGTGTCAAACAAATCTTAAACAATAAGTAATCGCAATCCAATCTGAAACTATTTCTCCGTTGTAATAACATCAATATAAATTCCTACAGAATTTTTTTTGCTCATGCTTATAGAAAGCAATCGATTTATTTTATTAATTCGAATTATTTTTATAAACATAAAACACAAATACATAAATAAACACGTGTTAAAAAACAATAATGTGTTACTTAATTGTGTCAAACAAATCTTAAACAATAAGTAATCGCAATCCAATCTGAAACTATTTCTCCATTGTAATAACATTACTATAAATTCCTACAGAAAGTTTTTCGCTCATTCGTATAGAAAGCAATCGATTTATTTTATTAATTCGAATTATTTTTATAAACATAAAACACAAATACGTAAATAAACACGTGTTTAAAAAACACAAATGCGTAACTTAATTGTATCAAACAAATCTTGAAATTATTTCTCCATTGTAATAACATCAGTATCCTACAGAAAGTTTTTCACTCATGCGTATAGAAAGCAATCTATTTATTTTATTAATTCGAATGATTTTTATAAACATAAAACACAAATACGTAAATAAACACGTGTTTAAAAACCACTAATGTGTAACATAATTGTGTCAAACAAATCTTAAACAATAAGTAATCTCATTTCAATCTGAAATTATTTCTCCAATGTAATAACATCAATTTAAATTCCTACAGAAATTTTTTTACTCATGAAACCATAGAAAGCAATAAATTTATTTTATTAATTCGACCTTTTTTTATAAACATAAGACACAAACACATAAATAAACAAGTGTTTAAAAACCACTAATGTGTAACTTAATTGTGTCAAACAAATCTTAAACAATAAGTAATCGCAATCCAATCTGAAACTATTTCTCCCTTTGTAATAACATCAATTTAAATTCCTACAGAATTTTTGTCACTCATGCGTATCAAAAGCGACATAGTGAAAGTTGCGCAACCGCATTTTGAAGTCTTTGACGTCTAGGTCAAATCCGTACTTAAGAAAAGCCACCAGGAAATTGCGGCCGGTCAAAAATGAGTGATATTAAGGTCAGAAACGACCACTTTTTTCCGTACTTGAAATTGAACGGTTCACTAGTTTTCTGAAAAATGTGTAAAATAGATGGTTCAATGAACAAAAGGCATTGTTCGGAACGCTATAAATTGTTTCTGTTTAGAATGACAAGGTTAACTATTTTATACGATTTTCAATCGACGATTTTAATTTTTCAAAAAAGATATTTTGAAACGTACATTAGGATATTTCTTTTGTTATAAATGTGTATTGTAAATATTTTTTCTGCAAATTTTCGAAAAATATTAAAATTTCTTAATTAACTTTTTTCTAAGGAACCAAAAACCCCATTGCAATAAATTTTAGCAGAAAAATATCAGAATATGTTTCTTAAAATGAATGTATCAAAAAATATGCAATATTATTCTTTTGTCTGTTGGTTTTGTATAAATTATAAAGCACTTAATTTTTTTTTAATTTATTCTCAAGCAAAATAAAATTACGATTACAAATTTAGTTAGGATAGTTGGAATATGTTTTAACGGCAATTCCATAAAAATCATTCTATAAAAAGAGATAAATGAGAATATATGCTCTCTATATCACATATGGTAGCAATTTATATAAAAAGCATGCTTAAGTACTAATAAATTTTTACCAGCACCCATTTAAATTTGCATTAAATGTCGTCAAAAATGTCATAAAATCTATTGCATTGATGAAACAATTATGCATTATTATGTATCAAGCAAATATTATAAGAAATACATCAGAGTACTATTTTTTTAAATTAAGAATTATTCCTTAAACTACTCCAAAATGCACTGACTACAAGAATGTTCATTACAGAAATCGAACTTAATAAAATTTTCTATGTCATGTTTTATCACAAATGTGTGTGTAAAAGTGACATGTTGACAAAATCCCGTTTTTCAAGAGAGTCGTTTGACTTTGGTGGAAAAATGTGTCAATAAGTATCTTTAAAAATGTTGTAACTTTTTAGATTTGAACAGTCAGTTTTGACGGTTCGATTACTTTTTTGGCGCACACTGCGATGAATGTTAAATTGCTATAAATGTCAAATTTTTGTGATTGACCCCTAAAATGTTTAGAAATAATAAAATTATTGTAATTGAAGCTTTTAGGGCACATTTAAACGACTAGTAATTTAAATAAAACGTAAAACCTCTGTCAAAGTTTTGAAGGCAATTAAGTATTGAAAAAAAAAATGCTGCAATTGACATTTTATGTGTGCATTTAACTACCACTAATTAATTAATTTAAACTACCACTAATTTAAATATAATGTAAAATTCTCTATTAAAGTTTTCAAGGTAATTAAAAAATGGCAATGACCTTCATCTAACATTAAATTGCTCCAACCAAATATAATAATCCACTTACTATTTGTATCCTCTGCGTTTTCCTCACACCAAATCCGACAAAATGAAACTGAAAGCGCCTCCGCACCAAATTGTCTTTTTATACTTCGCGGGATAAAATCGCATAGGGCTCGCCCAATTAACCTACTTCCTAGTTCAAAAGGGAAAAGAAAACCTCTTTTAGAGGTTGCTCGACTGGTGTGAGAGGCCGGACATGCTTCACTTCTTCCGAGCCGGTCTCCTCCTCAGAGCAAAAAGGGAGTAAACACAGATTATAAAGGTTTGGTTTGAATTATCGTCGCACTAGAGCTACACGAGGGCTATTGGCGACGGGCGTCGTATTTTAGAACCACAGTCAGGTGACGAGCCACACCTGAATAGGCACCCAACGCAACCGTTAAGGGCGACATCGTACGCAGCGTTAGGACTTTGAAGGATATTTAACGTGCACTCCCTTACAAGGGGTATTATTTGTCGCACATTTTTGGCTGCACGGACCGTTTATAGGTCGGCAGCTATTTTGGCGATGCCCGGACCCGAACCTGGGACCTTCCGCATGCTAAGCGAGTGCTTAACCGACTGGGCTCCCCAGCCCCCAGATTATAAAGGAGTATTTACACCTTTTTTTGTTCGATGGAAGCATCGTTAGGTGCTGGTTCAGTTGTTGGTACACTCTTATTACAAAAGAGCGAAATCCACTCATATAGGAGAAGTGCCTTTTCGACACTGGAATAGAGTGCAAATTAACGCAGACTAAGTTAAAATCACTCGTTTGAAGTAATCCTGTCGGAGTTTTAACTAAACAAGAGAGTGAAATCCACTCCAATAGGATGAGTGCATTTTCGGCACAGAAAAGAGTGAAAATTGACTCAGACTGAGTTAAATTCATTCCTTTGTTTTAAGAGTGTATCGTCACTTGACCATGGTTCAAATTTCACGGAGCTACCGTCGATAAGGAGCTTGCCTTGCGCGTGAGAGGTTGCTATTGCCCTCGCAGCGGCCATGTTTGCTTTCATATATTAGTATTATATACAGGGTGGTTATAAAATAACGCTCGCTATTTGGAGTGGTCTGTAGCTTGAATGAATAATCCAAATGCAATAAACTTTGAGACACTTACGATTCAAAAAGGGGAGAAAAGAATGGAATCATAAAAGAAGAACTCGTCTCTTGACCAGGGTTCTAAATTACGAGGCGTAGTTGGCTGTGTTGGCCGTAATTGATTACGCCTCGTAATTTAGAACCCTGATCAAGAGACGAGTTTCTTTTTTAAGATTATTCTTTTTTATGATTCTATGTTTTTTATGATTTATTATTTTCCCCCCTTCTTGATTAGGAAGTGTCTCAATTTTTGTTGCATTTGGATTATTTATTCAAGCTACGACCGCTCCGAATAGCGAGCGTTATTTTATAACCACCCTGTACGTTTACGCATTAATGTAAATTATTTGTTTTCTCTATATATTAGTAACTTTATAATAATTTTTTACGCCGAATGCCGCTTTGATTGGTCATAAAATTAGCCACTCCCAAATTTCGCCTCTCTAGGCTACAGCCTACTTACCCTATTTAGAAATCCGGCCTGCATTATGCTATTTTCGCACATTAATGCACGTATAATTCTTTTATGTCTTTTTCAAGAGATTCTGGAGTTATATTTAACTTCATTCATATGTATTTCATATTTAAAAAAATTCATTACTCTTTTTGATGGTGTTTTGTCACGACTTACACTACGGTCTGGAGGAAAACTTTAAATATCTTTTTTTTGCCTATTTATAGTTGACTATGAATAAGCAATTTTTTAAAAAAGTTTTCCTTACGTGCCTTTCTGGAGTTTCTTTTGGAATGGATAGATCCGTTTTTACATTATACACTCTTAAAACAAAAGAGTGAAATCCACTCCAGTTGGACACTCCAGTTTCGACACCGTAAAGGCATGCATATTTACTCAGACTGAGTTAAAATCACTCGTTTGGAGTGATCCTGTCGGAGGTTTAACACACAAAGGATCCACTCCAAAAGGAGAAGTGCATTTTACAGGCTGGAGGAGTGAAATCCACTCAGACTGAGTTAAATTAGGAGTGTTTGTTTTAAAAGTGTATTGTTAGTTACCAGAGCAAGGGGTGTAGACCGCAGTATTTAACATTTAATGGCTGAGAGGTATAAGATATCAAAGTTTGCGGGTTCAAGCCCGGCTGAGTCGTCAGATTTTCCGGATGTTAAAATCGTGTTGCGCATGTCTCATGATTGTGTAGCATGTAAAACATCCATTGTATACTCATTTGTCTTCGGTTCTCTTGGCAAAATTAAATATCGGCATACTTTTAGCATCGACAGAGAGCTCACATTCATTGCAATATGGTAGTCCAAATTGAGAGAGTCACCCAGATTTGACAAAAAATTGCTCTCAGTTCTGGGGAATATGCCGAGTCTGCAAAGGCTCAGCCGCCAACAAAGCAGCTCCGTCGGGATTTTTTTAAACCCTTTCATTCCCAGCGATGCCATTTGGCATCATCATTTTTCTGATCATAATTTTTAAAAAAAATAATAGGGCGGATATCTATTGAGATTAAGAAAAAATATTTTCTAATATAAAAAAGTTTGAAGAATCGAATGATGTGCTTTTTGATATCATAAACGGCTATAAACGACCAGAAAAAATTCTAATATTATATTGCCGAATTATCATTGGGACTGAAAGGTTTAACCCTTTCAGTCCCAATGACAATTTCGAATCATCAGTCTAGAAATTTTTTTCCGATTGACTATAGCCATTTATGATATCAAAAAGCACATCATAAATTCTTCAAACTTTTTCTATTGGAAAATATTTTATATTAATCCCAATAGATGTCAGCCCTATTTTTTTTTTAAAATTGTGATCAGAAAAATGATGATGCCAAATGACATCACTGGGACTAAAAGGGTTAAAGATTTTCTGGAAAAATCGGGAAAATCGACTTACGCCACTCCTAACCTTAATCCACGACGAGATTCTTGAAAAGTCAACAAGCAAACGCAAATTGTAATCCCTTTCTCCACTTTCTTGAGCAAAATGGAATCAGAACCTTCGAATTCTTCGACGCTATTCCAACGATTTCACGCTTCTGGAGCCATTTAGTTTTCCTCGTGCGCAAGGATTTTTTTTCTTTTTAAAGGTGGAATTTTGTTTTGTAAGTGGGGGATTTTCTGATTGTCTGCTCGGAACAAAAGAATTTTGACGACTTGATCCATCAAGTTCGGTTTTCATGTGGTCAATTTTGGGGTAAAGAGTTCTGGCCAAGGTCATGCCGAAGACAAATTTAAATCGAAGAAGGATGTCAAGAGTAAAAATAAATATTTTTAAAAAAGAGTTCCAGTTGAGTTGAAGTAACGTCCCACTAGAGCTATTCGAGAGACTTTATAGCATTCTTTACGTGTACTCCCTAAACAAAGGGTGTTATTGGTCTAACGTTTTTCCAGAGTCGATTCGCATTTATTCGAGAATGAATGATCCGAATTGCTATTATAACGAACTATATTGCTCTTCTCGTCTTGAAGTATTAACTAATAGTGATTTCAGATAATTCAAATTACGCTTAACGCAAACTAATTCTTGCAGGTCTTCTAATAAACAAAGTTATAATGTTTCTCTCTCTCTAATGGGGCTGCAATATTGGCGGTCAAGCCATTGCAGACTCGGCACATTCCCCAGAACTGAGAGTCATTTTTTGTGGCACCATTTAAGCGACCCTCGATACCAATTTTGACGCACAGATTACAAGGAATCTGAGCTCTCTGTGGATGTAAAAGTATGCCGAGAATTAATTTTGCGAGAGAACCCAAGCCAAATGTTCCCTCTATGAATCATTTACATGCCACATAATCATGTGATATGCGTGCCCGGAATTTTCCCATCCAGAAAATCCGACAACTCAGCCGGGGCTCTAACCCGCGATCATGGGTTTACGAGCCGGACACGTTTAACCTATCAGCCACTGAGCCGCTAAAAGTTATAATGTAGTTTAAGATCCTTAGAAAAAATATATTGTTTATTGAGCCTGTATTCCAAACAAAAATGAAGTCTTATTACTCATTGTATCTAAATTCTTAATACCAAAAATTGAAATGCATTAAAGAGTGTATTTTTATTATCAATAACTTTGTCCATAAAACTTAATGACTTCTTGGAAGTTATATTATGAAACATTTTAACATGTAACAAAAAATTTATTTTTTTAATTGATAAATTTTGTTAAATTAGAATTTATCTTATAAATCAAATTTGTCTTAAAATATCTTTAACAATTCAATTTACTTTTTGAAAGAAGTAAAAAGAAAACAGAATGATATTTGGTAAACAAGTTCTTTCCACATTTGTTTGACTGCATATCATAAAGCAAGGTTAGAGTATTGAGTTACAGATAAAAAACGGATTCGAATGTTCTTTTACCTATTTTTTCCAAAGATATTTTTAAGTATGAAGGTTAATTGGCTAAACATTTGAAATAAGAGATAAATAGTCAGACATTCGCTTCATCATTATTCCAAAAGGACGACCCTCGAATATTATTTGTTTCTGCGAGTATTCACACAACTACAATAGACATCCAAGGTGCTGTGATTGCAAAGTTGGTTATTGACAGGCTATAACTATCATTTTTTTTTCTGTTTTTGCAAGTGCAAATCATTCACTCAACGAGTTTGTTAATAAATGGTATCAGATATGACCTTTCCATCTTTTTCGTTGATGTGATTTTCATGAATCCTGAAAAGCAATTGAAGAAATTACTGCCGTCGTTGGCACGGAAATGAATTGGACTACCTTTGCCCTGAAACAATCAATCTTTAAGTACACTGCTCAAAACAATTAGGGGAACATTTTCCGTGCTTTTGTTACCCCTTTCAGTTCCAACTTCTTATTTTTTTTATTCTAAATATCTAAAAATGTGCGAAATCGAATTATTATGCTTCCAGAATGAAATGGTAAAAAACAGGGGGGAAATCTTAATTTTTTAAACTAAAATTTAAAGGGGAAAATTGGAATGATAACTTTTGAGTAAATTTATAATAATAAGATTTTAAAAACTTTGTTTGTTAAACAAAGTTAAAATAAATTTTTTAAATATTCAAGAGTGCAAGCGGGAAGAATTTAGGTTCAATTTTTTTTTCATAAAATTTTTTGCGAGTGAATTTTATTTTACCATGTTTTTCATATTTTCATTTCATTGAAATAAACATTGTATAAGTCTTCAAAATACATGATTCTTCCATCTAACGATAAATAAGTGCGAGCTCAACTTAGAGAGAAAAAAATCGCAAGCTGGTGATTCCGATAGAATTATTGGGGGTGAAATGGTTTAAACCATGCGCTCCCCCCCACCTTTTTTTTTTTTTTTTTTTGAGGCAGTGTATATTTTCTTATAGAGTTATTAGTTGCTTGCAATAATAGTCCAAGTCATTACTCTAGATACTGCATTTCGCCTGCGCACGACAGAGGCATGATGGATCCAAAAATGACCTGATATTTTTTTTTTGCTGTGTGTGTTTTTTTATGTAACTATGATGGATACTATAATCAATAGATATTTTTTCGGCATAATAATTATTTGTTGCCGTAGAAGTGTATGATTCGGAAGCTTTCCATTAATTATGATTAATGACTAACTCTTTCAGATCAGAGTTTTTTCTAATCTTCATTGTAAAACGTTTGGTGAAACTTTGCTCCGTAAAAGCGGTTACTGCAGTTTACGGAGTAGCTCTGCCTATAGTGTCTCTGTCAACATGTGCTACCTCTGGCTCATGGAGTAAAGTTAGATCAAAAAGCGGTTTAAACTTATACTAAGTATGAATAAGCTTACATCACAAAAATGGAGTAAGGTTACTCCATAAAGACATAATAAAAAAACGTTTACCAAAGTTAGTTGCACCAAACCTGCCTCCAGATTTACAGTGGGATTTAATTACTTTTACTATAGTAGAATAACGTTATATGTAAATACAAGTGAAAATTTAACGACATATGTGATGGTTATGTTTTTATATACATAGTTTTGTACCAAAGTCAAATTTAGTCAAAAGACCAGGTTCGTCTTTGCAATCCTTTGATTACAAGAAAGGTATTGTATAGCCTATACCCAAAGCTGTCTTAATAGGATCCTTTGTATTTTCACAGTCCTTTTTGTTTCTCAAAAACATTTGTACTTGCTCTTTCCCTTTGGACTCTGCGGAAGATAACATCGTATTACACAGCATTTGGTGCGATTTTTGAAAAATGTTTACAGTTGTTATATAGTGCATTTTTTCTTGTTGTCTCTTTGTATGTTGTTTTCAACATCAAAAATCTATATGGTTTTTATTTTTCTAATGAAAACACGTAAATTCCTTTATTGGTTCTTTAAGTGCGCTCTTTAATCTATATTTAACTATGTATTTGCATATTTTATAATAATTTCATTTTTATAAAACTTTTTCGTGGTGGGTACAGCTCAGGTGAATAAACTAAAAATCCACATTTTCCCCCTGTTTTTCCTTATGTCAAGTTTGTTTTGGTGTGAGTAAAACAATAAGAATTCTTGTATCAAGGTTAAACTTTGTGATTTACGAGCAATAAAAGATCCGAATTTTAGGTTGAATATATTTAAGAGGGGAATCGGCCTACCTTCGTGAATATTTTTATGGGGTTCGTTCTTTGGGAACATATTGACTTTTCTCAATAAAACTTAGGAAAATCATTTACTGTAAGGTGTATTTTATTGGAATAACAAATGTATGTTGCACGGATATTAGTGTTGTTGTTGCATGCCCCCGTAGGTCAGCAGTGCTAGACCTGGTCCATGATGTTATACACCTTAAAAAAAAAATCCAAAACCATGGAAGGGTAGTCGTACAAATCCTGCTTGGAAAGTCCCAGACACGCAAGTATATGGTCAGGCGAAGCCTGATCCGAAGAACAGTTTGCACAAGTCTCAAAGATTCTGGAGCCCTCTGTAAATTTCAAAGTCTTTAGGTGGCCACTTCGAAAGCGTTCAAGGATAGTTTACGGATATTAGTTTATATACGTATTTACATATGTATTTTGAGAATGCTCAAATAAAAAGTACAATTTTAAACTGAATTGAAATTTTCCTTTTATTTTACTCAAAATAAAGATAAAAAATCTTTCGGATATTGTTAAATTGAATGAAATGGTAAATAAATTAAAACTTATGTTGAATAGAAAAGTTAGTTAATTTCAAACCTAAATTTTCAACAAAATATGAATGTTTACCGTTAAAATTCTAAAAGAAACCTCCCGTCCTTTTAAAACAAGTTAAAGATCAATTAGTGCACTAATACTTTTGAAAATCGCTACAGATTGAAACAGTGTAATTTAAAAATAAAAGCTTCAATTAATTCAAAACTAATCTAGTTAAATGTACTTTAGTAAGAATTGTTAAAACTCAACATGTTCGTAAAAGTAAAAAAAACAAAAGCAATTAATACTTAGGGGAGAATGGGGGCTGTTGGGACAAATTTTTACTAACCTCTGTATCTCTGGATTTTTTTTTAAAAAAGATCATAAACTAAACAATTGTTTGCTTTAAAAGTCATTCCACAGATGTTAAAACATGTAGGTAACATGCTGTAGTAGTAGCTGATGGTAAACATACTGTAGTGTAGAAATATTTGCAAAAAACAGTATATTTCCCCCCGCTTTAGGCCCTTTGTCCCATTAGCCCCCACTCTCCCCTACTTAAAGTTAAAAAGATGTTTTAAAAGCAAGATTAAATTGTTTACCACATGTTTTATTTCTGTTAATTATTTTTAAACAATAACTCTCGTTTAGAAAACTGATTAAACTAATATGAAGGGTCTAAATTCAAAAATCATGTTTTTCAAAGTACAGGTCTTTATATTGGCCACTTTTGAGAATTGTAAATTCAATTGGACGATACCACCAATGAAGGTGCCGTACATTAGTTATGCAACTGGATCCTTCATACATATTTAACAGTACTTAATAAAATTATAAACAATGGTTCCAAGCAACTTCCCTTTGCATAACCTTTCTATAACTGAAGACAAGTTATAATCAGGAAAATGGGGCTTTGAACTGCTGCCATTTTTTACAATGCTCTATCATTCAAAACAACTGAATAATAAGCAAGGAAGTAACTCTTAAAAAATATAATAAGGAAATCTATCTCACTGCAATAGGGAATATTGGCGACTTTACCCAATAAGGAAAAATCTGCTGGGACAGCAACAGGAAACTGCTGGCTTCCAGCAGCCGAACTGCTGATTCAGTGCCGGGAGAAAGTGTACTTAAAAGTCAATAAAGTGTCCGCGGGAAAAATGCTGGTCCAGCAGTGCTGGCCAGCAGCGATCCATCACTTGTTCGCAGACAGCTGCGTTTTCTCCAGCACTTTTCTAGTAAGCCGCCCAACAGTTACTGCTGTTTTCCAGCGGCAATTTAGCAGCGGGCCAACAGCAAGTGCCGATTTGCCAGCACTTTTCTAGTAAGCCACCCAGCAGTATGCTGCTGTATTGACGACAGCAATATGGTGGTAATTCAGCAGTTATTTCTTCCAACACCCTTACCGGAAAACTGCAATATAACAGCAGCAATAATGCAGTATTTCAGCAGTTATTTTCCTGCAACCTTTTTAGAACGCTGCCAAATGATAGCATCAATATTACAGCAGTCCCTTCCCCCCCGCACTGTTAAAACTAAAGGTGGCATTTGGCACCTGTAGAGGTGAAAGGACGTGTCCCGTCAGCGACACTAGGGTGAAGGGATGGCACCCCTAGTCCAGAGTGACCCAGGAAATGAAATGATGGCACCCTAAGGGAAAATAAAGGCACCCCTGATTCGGGGTGCCCAGAGGTGCCACAGCAAATATCAATAGCCGACCAAGGATTTTATGCCTTTGGATCCTCTATAAAACTGTACATTGAATAATAATAAAACATAATTAATTGAATAAAAAAAATGATTGTTTAATAATACCTACATCCAGACTCACTCACATATCGGAATTTTGATCCGGATCAAAGGCCGATAACCCCCTGATCTAGTACTTCCAGAGGTATTGATGTGGTATGAGAACATGGAGAACTTTTTGACCACACATATTTAACGTTACCCAGCCATCATTAGTCAACACGGTGGTCTTTAAACCGAATACAAGTGCCAACCCTACAACCATTAGACCCAGAACCAACCCAGCACAGCCGAGGACAGATCCCACAACCCTTCCGATGCGAACACGACGCTTCACACGACTAAGCTACCGCGGCTCAAGGTGCATATACCTACTTTTGCTAATTAAAGGCTTCTGAAAATACAGATAATTTTGTTTTGGAAAATTTGTTTTAGAGTTTAGAGTGGTAAAATATTTTTACGATGAATTAGGATTTAAATTGATTTTTCTAACTTTAAAATAATGTAAATAGGAATGTTTATACCATTCGCACAGCGCGGTCAATTGTAAATACGTCAAGTCAACGTCAAAGACATGCGCAAGTTTACAAGTCACCCCGCGGGTGAAACGTTTGGAGATATTGGCACCCTAAAGACGTTGAGGTGCCAATTGGTACCGCCTATTCACCCCGGATAAGATTCAAAACTTTGAGGTGCCGATTGGTACCGCCTATTCACCCCGGCGTGCCAAACGGCACCTATTTGTCACTTTCAGTTTTAACAGTGCGTAGCCGGCCAAAAGATTCTTATTAATTTAATTTTTAAATTTCTTGGATAATTGGACATATTTATAATGGCCCATATATATATAAACTATAAATATATATAAATAAATTTTTTAGTGGATATTATTAAATATTTACTTTAAAGTAAAAATAAATTATTAAAAAAATATTGTGATAACATTAACTAAAATAAAAACAAACACAAGAGTCAAGTCTACATTGATAGAAAAATCTTTATTTTTAAGACATTTCATTAGTTTCGATGCATTTTCTTTTGCGGCAGCCAGCACGGTCAAGGGCCGTCCTTAACCATTTCTTCATAATGTTTTCCACATCCATTTGCTTCGCCTCTTTTTGCGTTTGGCGAACTGCAACTGAAACAAAAAGAATAAAAATACAATGCATTTTATTTAGTTCATTTTATTAAATAAAACATTTGTAGGGTAGACTGACCAGTGAGTGAACAGGCCCCAGTGAATGAACATTTGGTAAATATAATTTTAAAAAAAAAAGGATTGCTAATCACTCCACTAGATGGATTGGCAACAGTGACTTCCTCCCATGTAGTAGGAAGCTATCTGACATAAGTTGTTTGTCCTGGTCATTATATCTTGGTGTTCATTCACTGGCGAAAGCAGCACCTTAAACGTTCATTCACTGGTTAGTCGACCATATTCCTATAACTAACAACTCTGATTGAATACGACTTATATAATTATTTAATGAAAATAAATAAATTGCAAATGATAAATAAGAACTTTAAATAAGAATTATCTTTTATAGGAAAAAAAAAATCTTAAAATTTTCACAAGAGGTATCGAGAATTCTAAATATATTACAGCAAATAACTTTTTTTGGTAACCAAGGTGAAATCGAGTTCTTAAAACCGGCTTCATTTCCTGTTCACATCACTCAACAAGAATGATGTACAGAAAATAGAAAATTTGTATTGCATGTAATAAACAAAAACCAAAATCCTTAAAAAAAATCCTACACAAAAATCGTTTACATAATTAAAATATGTAACTATAGCACTTCTTGTATGATAACCCTAACGGCGTGTTACTTAAGTAAATATGTAATTAATACAGTGATGTCCCTGAAGGGGCGGTAAATAGTCTCCAGGAACCTGTACCCGTGGGAAACTACGCAATGACCGCCCACGGGACTTTCGGACCCAACAGATTTAACGAGAACGTACTCCGCATATACTCGGTGAGTTTTCAGCGACCAGGTTTCGATCGCGGGACCTTCCGATCCGTAGATCGCTACCTTGACCACAGGGCGCCTCACAGCCCTAAGATAAGTTTTCGAATTGCATTGCACTTTGCAAAACGGAATAGGAAACCCTAAAATATGGCGATCTTTCGAAAATCGCCAATTTAGTAAAATGTCGGCGCTAAGTATATTTAAAATTAGCAAATCAATTAAAAAAACATTGTGACGAAAACAAATAGCGTTTTTTAGTAAGAAATAAAAAAATATAAATTATTTTTCGACTTATTTAATATAACTACTCATTTATTAAAAAAAATAGAACCTAAAATGGTGCCAACTCGACGAACTTTAGCCAAAGTTGACACAATATCATTGTATTTCAGCGCATGCTCTCACTCATTCTAAAATTGTTGATTTGCCAACACTGGCTCAGCAGAAACACGACAGCACCGATCCAGCATATGTAGATTGGCAGCGGCACACCAACATTTTGTCAACAGATAATCACCACACGTATGCCGGCAACGTAAAGGGGCACTTCCCAGCAGAAACACGACAGCACCGTTCCAGCATATGTATACCAGCAGCGGCCCACCAACATTTTGTCAACTGATAATCACCACACGTATGCCGGCAACGTAAAGGTGCCCTTTCCAGCAGAAATACGACAGCACTAATCCAGCATTTAGTAGACCAGCAGCGGCCCACCAGCATTTTGTCTTCAGATAATCACCACACGTATGCCGGTAACGTAAAGGTGCCCTTTCCAGCAGAAACACGACAGCACCGATCCAGCATATGTAGATTGGCAGCGACACACCAGCATTTTGTCTTCAGATAATCACCACACGTATGCCGGCAACGTAAAGGTGCCCTTTCCAGCAGAAATATGCATGCACCAGCACTAAACCATCACTTCCAGCAGTTAATCAACTGCTGGGCCAGCAGTTCACTGTTTACTGGGTACATTCGCTGTAACGACTTCTTATCAAGTTCATCAAATAATTGTTTAACAGTGAAGTGAAAGCTATCATTTTTCTAATCTATTTCAATTGTTAAATATGAAAAGGAGTCAAGTTTACAGGAAAACTTCCGTACACTTCTCTTCGTTCACTAAAATGTTAAAGTGAAGGATCCTAGAGGCAAATTCTCCAGAGGACTTAGCCCCTATCTATATGTGTCTAATCTATTTGTAAAGACAACTGTACGTGATAGCTCTTATAAAGCATGTTTACAAGCATGTATACAACTAGCTTCAAACAATGCAAAGCGATATAATCTATAGAAAGGCTGTAGTTGCAAAACTCACATTCTCTGAATATAAATAAGATATTATTTACATTTGAAAAATGAATATTTACGTCGCTTATGTTTTATTAAGATTTAATTACAATTTAAGTAATTGTTTGCACGCAATAAACTTCTCTGTATATATATTTTTTTTTCAAAAAAGGCGATTGGCATGTTCTTTCACTGATCCCTTCAGGGTTGCGGAGCCCAGCCGGTTAGGCACTCGCCTAGCATGCGAAAGGTCCCAGGTTCGGGTCCGGGCATCGCCAAAATAACTGCCTACCTATAAACGGCCCTTGAAGCCAAAAGTATCCGACGAATAATACCCCGTGTAAGGGAATGCACGTTAAATATTCTTCAAAGTCCTAACGCTGCGTACGATGTCACCCTTAAAGGTTGCGTTGGGTGCCTATTTAGGTGTCACCTCGTTACTTGACTGTGGTTCTAAAATACGCCCGTCGCCAATAACCCTTGTCTAGCTCTAGTGCAATGATAATTCAAACCTAGCCTAACCTAACTGAGCCCTTCAATTATGATTTATGAAAAAATAATGAGATTTGAAAATTTTATCACTGACACAAACCTGGTTCAGGCTATTCAAACCACCAATCATAATGAAGTAAATATATCGGGTGACGTAAAATTAAAAATTCCGAATACAACTCTCTTAATTTTCAAGGTTAGAGTACTAGACATCTAATATTGAGAAAAAATATAAGGTCGCATATCTTGAGAAAAACTGGTTTGAAAATATATAACATATATTTAAATTTCACCTCGTTCGTTATAGCGTAATGTATGCCAATTTTAAGGGGAGAAATACTTCTGATTGTATAAACAAATGGCAAATGTAAGTTCCGAAACTTTTTCATTGTTTTTACTGCAAGAAATTATGGTATATTTTGAAATAAGTTTCATTTTCCTTCTTTTTGTACTTACTTGCTTAAAGTTGGACACGCAAGTTTTCCCTTAAAAACAGTCGCACAAACTGAATGATCACTTTTGAAATTTATACATTGTGCTGGGTTGGTTTTAACAGAGTCTCTGACACACGATGTGTTTATTAAAATCAATTATTCATGAAACAAGAAATATTTACTTACTTATAAATTCTGGACTATTCTGATATTCTTTCCAAGTAAGTGTAGATATTTTTAAATAAGTTTTTGCTTTTTTTAAGTGATATTTATATGGGAATTTTGTTATTCTAGTTCTTTTAATTATTAATTTTCTTATTTTTTAAAGTTAAGATACAAGTATAATACGGGTAAAATATTCCACTCCACATTGTAAAAACCACATTATAAGTCTGCTTTCTAATTTCTACATCGTAATTCCACTCTACAGCACAATAAAATCTAATTTTTTCTCTATTATCATCACAATTGAATATTTATATGCTATTAAACATACAATGTAATACTGTGATGTAAAAAGTTATCTCAAAATGTGCTTTAATTTTACAGGATTTTTTTTACATTGCATAAAAATACATCAATGCGTTAATGAAGTTCGTTAAACACAAAAACTTTCATACTTCATGTCAATTTTTCAGGATTAGTAACGAATTTGTCAGGACCAGTTTAGTTTGTTTAAGCTTAAATGGAAAGGTTTTGATAGAGTTAATTCTTGTTGTATTAAACGTCTACGGTTGTCGCTTATATACGACAGGTGAAGCAGAGTCATTAATCATATTGTAAAGTAAGATTAATGCGGCTGTTTGATGGATTTTAAATTGAGACATATTATATGATGAGTTTTTCCAAAAGAAGTCAGTGGTGTCCTGATGAACTTGTTGAATGTTAAATGAATTACAATACTTTTTATAACTTTTACTTCTGTGATATGTTGTTCCCTTATAAGCTTCCACACTACGTTTATTACGTAAAAACTGGAAGGGAAGGTATTATAATCGTTCAGTCCGTCGGGCCTATTAATCCGTCCTTCACCCACTTTCATATCCCAGACTACAACAGCTTCGGACAAGTGTGATACGTCAAAAAATTCAGTGCATCGAAATTAGAATACATTGACATTTCAGAAAAATTCGAATTCGAAGTACTTCAATTAATTAAAAAACTGCAAAATTTAATGCTCATTTAAAAAGCATAGGAAGCCATTTTTATTAAAACTAAATCGCCATTTCCATTTGCAATAGTCGCTCGAGAAACTTTAATTCTTTACGACAATAAATTAAAATAAATTTATTATTACGGCATCGATCAGTTTGAAATGACTTCAAATATATTTCACTATGAGATTCCTTGTAAGTTGAACTGAAATGTTTTCGTTGTATTTAAAAGCGAGGGAATATTACACATTTATTCTTTGAAATGTAAATTAATTTTTGCAAACGATAAGTAATAATTATTGAATTTTCGAATAAAATATATTAAATTAGCCAAATTTAGCATGAAAATGTTTAATATAGAATTAATGCTGTGTTTGGTGCATTTGTACCTGTTAAACACAACTGATGTGTGGAAGATTGTTAAGTGACAGATTCTGTTACAAACCTACTTGTTGTTTAAATACATAGCACTTCCAGCAATTATAGCCTTTCCAGAAATTAAGTATTTGTTGTAATGAAAGTACATTAAAGCTAAATTTTGCTTAAAAATGTGAACTCTTAAACTTTATTAGTTATAAATGAAATTCAACAAAATGTTGAATTTGTAGAAATTCTGGCTCAATATACCGTAAAAAATATATTTAAGCTAATAATTGACAAAACTGCTGTCTGTTTCACGGACTTTTTTCGAAAAAAACTGTTTTGTGTTTGTATCATACTTATTTATGCTAACCGTTCTATATTTTTGAAATTTTATAATCCTTTGTAAAAAAAATTAGTTTAATTGCATTCTTAGAAAATAAAATGAAAGGTTAAAGGAATTAGTCGGTTTTTTTAAGTAAAATTTATTTTAGCTAGTTTGTGAATCATCGTAATGTTCAAACCTAAAACAAATTTTGCAACAGCGCTCTGCTTGAATCGAGTTTCAAATGGGACCACAATGATTAACCATTATATATATTTTTATTAAAACACAAAATAAAAATTTAGTAGGTTGAAAAACAATCAATTTTTTATTGATATATTTAAGTTTACTTTTCAAAAGAATACAATTTCTAGTTATTGGATAGTTCCTGGAGAGTTTTAAAGAATATAGTTTGTAATTGTGTTTACTTATTATTATTTACGGATTAGAATAGCTTGAAATGTTTTTGTTTGATACGATTAGAAATATGAAATGATTTGGGACATATGGAAAGAATAACAATAATAGATATTTCGGATGACATAATTGAAAAAAATATATTGAATACAATAAGTTTTCATTTTCTTTGTTTTTAAAATTTATGATTAATGGTACTAAGTCAATATTTAGTATGAAATTAAAAATTGTATATATTTTTTGAAAGTAAGAAAAAATCGTTAAATATTTGAATGAAAACTTTCTGGAGGCTTTTTTAATGACATTTAAAAGTTGCCAAAAATGGAGTCGGATTTTTAACTTTCCTTATAATACCTATTTCATATGAGATAAAGTATTTGTTTTGTAACTGAACAATCTTCAAATTTAATTTTTTTTATATCCCAGTTTAATTATAATAATTCAAAGCATAATTGTTCAAACACATAATTTTTTCTTATAAAAACTGGATTACGATTTATTTATAAATAAACGTTCCAAACTTTATTATAGTAACAATAATGAAGGTAAAAAATATTTAAAAAACATTGATTATTAAATTACAGTTAGTTTTGCTTTGAAAACAAATATGACCTTGCAAATGAAAACTATACCTTTGAGAAATTATTCCGGCCCCATATCCTACTTTTCCTATTTATTCAGCTTCCCTTGCATTATTTTCAATGCAAAGTGGAATACAATGTATCAAATATTTCACCCTTATATCCCAATATCACGCATAATATCTGCCGAAACACCCTTTGTTTATATTCCGAAACCAGGGAACCGAAATCAACCATTCGTTAAAAACCTAAGTTTTGTGAAATGTCCAATGAGGATGACAAATAGAACCTTTTTTTGAAGAACAACTGTTTTTCATTTTCGTATTGTCTTTTTAAAAAGAAGTGCAGTGCTCAAATGCTGATTCTGTTTAAATGGAAGTTTGTCAGTTTTGGTGATGTTTTATAAAATTGTATTCATGGGATATTCATATTTATTATTTTATAAATATTTTTCTATGTTTAGTCTAAGCCAACATGAATTTGCTATTGTAGGAAACTATTAACTTTTCTGCGGAAACAACAAAATACACAAAAAAAAAATTTCGGTGGCTTTGGGGGACCTAGGACAAACGCTTTTGCCTCAGTTCTGTACATATAGGCAACTTTTTCATACCCATCTCAAATGAATTTTCCAAAAACAATGTTTTTTCCACTCCACCCTATTGGTAGGCTCTTTAATTCAACTGAGAATCTGTAGAGTTAAAACATCTGTAGAGATACCCATTAGTGCAATTCATTCATTAATTTAGAAATACCCCAAACTGGGGCCTGGAAGGCCGAGTGGTTCGGACCCAGCAATCTGCGAGCTGTAACGGGTTCGATTCCCGCAGTCGCCCTGGGTGTACTTTCCTTTCTCTGTGACAGTAAATATTATTTTTGTGTCTGTCTTACTTGACGGGGGAAGGCTTATATAAGCGTAATCGGGTCTCCGATCAAGCACACGAGAATATATATGTACCTACCCCCCCCCCTTCCCTTACGACAAACTTTGGATGGTATTATTTACATTTTTACATTCTCGTCATTATCATTATTAATTGCTTTATAAGCGTTTTTTGTCTTGACAAGTTGTAACAGGTATAAAATAACATACCTCTCCCTCCACCCACATGCCTAATTCATAATCCTATTGTTACGACGGTCCCTTTTGTCCTTTGTATACTTTTCCTCCAAAAAAGAGGGCAAGAGAAAATAAAAGTTAAGATTCAGTAATTCCAGTAAGGGGATTTCAGTCATTTTTTGGGGACGAATTACATGCGAAATGCGAAATCTTACGCAAGGGGTCCCGAACCCAACGACGCCCCCATTCAAATTTTGACAAAAGTGTCGGAAGTGTATCACTGAAGAACATTTGAAGCTCTGGATTTGTGGATATTGGTTTAACTCGCTCGAAGGATATTTATTCATTTAGAGAGGTAGGCTGTTTGATTTTTTTAGATGATAATTGTACACTCTTAAAACAAACACTCCTAATTTAACACAGTCTGAGTGGATTTCACTCCTCCAGACTGGAAAATGCACTTCTCCTTTTGGAGTGGATCCTGTGTGTGTTAAACCTCCGACAGGATCACTCCAAACGATTGATTTTAACGCAGTCTGAGTAAATATACATGCCTTTACGGTGTCGAAAATGCACTTCTCCAACTGGAGTGGATTTCACTCTTTTGTTTTAAGAGTGTAATGTTCATAAAAATTTTGGATATTTTTTAAGGGATCTTGTTACTCAATAACGCAAACGTTTTCTGAATGATATTAGTTTTTGCGTAATAATTGTATTAATTTCTCCCTTAACTTTTCTGTAATAATGATATCGGCTTCTCCCATAACTTCTCCCTTAACTTTTCTGTAATATTGATATAAACTTCGCCCCTACCTTTTCTGTAATAATGGTATTGACTTCTATCATAACTTCACCCTTATCTTTTCTGTAATAATAATATTGACTTCTCCCATAAAAAATATTCTCCCTTAACTTTTCTGTATTCATGATATTGACTTTTCCCATTACTTCTCCCTTAACTTTTCTGTATTAATGATATTGACTTCTCCCATAACTTCAACCATAACTTTTTTGTAATAATGATATTGACTTCTCAAATATAACTTTTCTGTAAATATGCAATTTAGGACCTAACCTCTTCAGCCCTGAAAAAAAAATCCTCCGCATATATTCTTTAGATAAACATATTTTCCAAAGAATTATATGTTTAGAAGTATATTTTGCAGGTATAATTTTTAAAAAATAGCGCTCAATATTTGCTGAGGGTCACGTTAATTTAGTGGAGTTCGAGGTTTTGAGGGGTAGAAATACACATTTTTGGTGTGCTATAAATAAACAAGCTAGTACTATCAGTTTTTTAGATTAATAACGCAACAGTTTGGGAGCTAGCCTTTGGAGTTTCTGGGTTCGGGTTTGAATCCCTGAAAGGCATGGATGTTTGTGTTTGTTCCGAGTTTATGAGGAGTACGTGCTCGTTAAATCTATTGGGTCCGAAAGTCCTGTGGGCGGTAATTGCGCAGTTTCCCACGGGTACAGGTCCCTGGAGACTATTTCCCTCCCCTTCAGGGACATGTCTATGTGTGTGTTGTGTCTGTCTTGACAAAGGTTTATGAGCGGGTCTCTGACTTAGCCCACAATCTTTAAAAGATATGCCTACCAACCAACCAACCATTAAAGTTTGCAAAGAAAAGTTATTATCAAGGGAAATTTTAAATTGAGTTGTGAAGGGATTTCGATGAAGGAAACTTCTGGTGCGAAGTGTTTAAAAACAAAATCTAGCTCTAAATTTTGTAAAAAAATATGTGAAATATTAATTCAGTAGACTGCTGGGTATTCGATGGGCTTGTTCGCAAAGAATGTTTGGTGTCCGGTATCATATTTACTAATACAAATACAATATCCGGTATCATATTTACTAATACAAATACATGTCCGGTATCATATTTACTAATACAAATTGTCGACCAATAATAGGCCAGAGGCCCAGCAAGGTTGGTCCAAAATATATCTAATTCCTTACCAGTTTCCAACAGCTATCGAGATTCCTTCTTAAAATCTTCCAGTCTCTTCGAATACACAACATATTTTGGTAAAGCATTCCACTCATTGACAACTCTATTGTAAGAATAATGTTTCCTTACCTCCCTTCTAAAGCATGATTTATTCAATTTCTGATCATGTCCCCTGGTCCGGCTATTTAAGGTAAAAAGTAAGACCTCAATGTCTCCCTGTTTTATGAACTTAAGAATTCGATAGTGTTATTCCTATCAAATATTACGAGGAAGCAAAAATCCTTCGTAGCGAAAGCGTTAACCAACATTCGGTAAATTCTACCAAATATTTAGATATATGGGACACAGATAACGATTTGGTATGTCGTAGAAAAAGTATTTTTGTAAATTTTACAAATAAAGACACTGTTATGTTCAATTTGGCAACTTATTCTCATTGATCGGGTAGATGTAACTAGAGTATTTTACGCTACGGTTTTAAACGCTATTTGAAATGAAATATAAACAAGGATGGTAGAGCTGATCAAGAAAAGTTCCCACTAGTGATTATTTGATTGTTTCGATCTTTATTTATCCTAGAAAATCAGACCTTTTTGTTAATACAAAACATTCTAAATTGATTGCAAGACACAAAATTTTGAAGCGGTTCTATGAACAAGCACACAAGCTGGAATATATATGTATCATACCATACCATACCATACCATACAAAATTTTGCATTATGGGACGTCTTCATACAATACAAACTAATATATGAACTCGCCACTAGTCTATGAGTAGCTCCAATGTGGCGCTAATCCGATCACGGCCAACTTTAATAACAAGCCCGGAGAAGCTGAATTTTCAAAATTATAATGCTACGCTAAATATAATTTTGAACTTTTATCATCATTTATTTGGAAGTAGTTTACTAGTAGGAAAACCAAATACTAATTGTGTTTTTCAATTTTAAAGATACTTTTAGAGAAAAATTGCGAAAACGTAAAAAGTTTCCTTTAAAACCATGCCATCTAATGGAGTAACTTTCGCAATTTAAGTTTACTTTGACCCCAGCTTTACTTCCTAAAAATTCCTTACAAAATTGACGTACAAAATCTGTCTTCTGTTTGGCATTATACTTATTTATGCTTTAACTTGTGTTAGGCATTATACTTATTTATTCTATACTTAGTATGATTTTGAACTTTCATTATAATTTATTCAAAGTAGTTAGGACAACGGTAGAAAAAAATCTTTTTCAATGACTTATTAAAGAGGAGATTTGCGAAAACGTAAAGTTTCCTTAAAAAACATGCCGTGTAATCGAGTAATTTTCGCAATTTAAGGTAACTTTGACCCCGGCTTCGCTTCCTAATAAGTCCTTACTAAATCTAACTGTCAAATTGCTTTTGAGTGTTTTCAATCGGCGGCAACATACTTAGACATTTAAGTGAATCAATTGGCCATATACAATGTTAATATAATGGTTTTTATGTTTTTCAAAGTTTCCATTAAGTATCTTCCTCATTCTCGCTTTCAGAAGAATAATACTTTTAGATTTTTTTAAAGGGGTATGAAATCTCAATAAATACGTCATATAGTTCAGTGAAATTTTCAGAATTGTTTTCTTTTAAAATTCAAGTGCCTTTTAATGGGAATGTTTCGAATGATGTAACGGTCTTGTTTTCATTTTAAACGTTCTGCGATTTCATTGGTTGCTTCGGTTCCACTTCCAAAATAGCGGATATAGATAAAAGAATTTTTCTTTCTACGCAAGTTTTCTGAAAAAAAATTCCGAACAACCAAAAGCACAGCAAGAAGTTGCAATTTTAAAAATTTACTAAGTAACATATTCTTAGAAAACTCATTTTCAAATACCAAAACAAAAATAATTCCAGGCCACAAATGACAATAAACCGTTGCCGCTGTTGCCATCCACGACGGAAACAGCCCCATATAAGATTTAATTTAAAGTTCTTTTTGATACTAAAATTCCCTTTTTTCAAATTCAATAAACATCATAAATGTGACGCAATGTGATTTCTAAAATATTTTTAGTTATATGCTTATATCCGTCATTTTTCATGTCAAATATTAATAAAAAAATTCTGATTCAATGCGTTGTCTGCTTAACGCTGTTATTTAAATAAGTTTTTAAAATCATGCAATAAATATTATATTTATTAAATCACTTATTTTTAACTTCTTCTAAAATCAATCATTCTTTTTATCAATTATTCAAATTAATGAATTGTTTTAAGTTGACAATGCAACACGTTTTAAGTTGATGAAGCAACGCTTTTTAAAAATAGCCGATTCAACATGTTAAGATTGCCGACGTAATGGATTTTAAGTTGCGATGCATTGTGCTTAAGTTGACGATGCAACATGTTTAAGTTCGAATATATACCGAAGAATAATTTTTAAATTGGTTATTAAAAGTTTTTTTTGTCATCAAATGCCATGAGATTTAAAAATCAACCTAGTACAATCAACCCAAGTAATTTACCCTACTAAAAATGGTCAGTAGAGATCAATAGAAAATTTTTATGTGGAAATGGCCTACTGGTACCAATAGCAATCTCTATTGATATCTATACAAATCTCTACTGATCTCTATTGATATCCATGCAAATCTCTACTGATCTCTATAGATATCAGTGCAGACCTATTGATGTCATTTGAGATCAGTAGCTTATTGATATTTTCTTTACTGGTGTCGTTAGAGCTCTATTGATTTCAATACGAAATATTATCAGTAGGTTACTGATATCAATAGCTTCTACTGATAACAATAGTGACATCCTTAGAAGTAAGTACACAACAATAAAGCTGTACTTATGTCAATAGATTTTTGTATTGATCTCTATGGATCATTTTTAGTAGGGTAATTACTTAAAAAAAAAAGAAAAAGAAAAAGAAAAAAAAAACACCTCTTCGCAATGAACTACACAGTAGGGAGAAATTTTTATCCTCTGAAATTGAGCTTGAAAATTACAAACCCGCAATAGTTAAATATGGAATAACCCGCACCGTGATTTTTCAATGTTAGAGTACGGTGACTTTTGGTACACTCCGAGGACCCATATTACTATGAACAAATAATTACCCCATAACAGCATAAAGTAAAATTTAATAACAAAAATAAGTACATTAAACTGGCGTGCTTCATGATACTTATAAAAAGGGTCTTTAACCCCAGTAAAATGCTAAGAATTAGAACTGACGTCCAAATATATGTTTCAAAACACATATGTAGAAATTACATTGCATTTAAAAATTTATAATCATGGAATCATCCTAATCCAATTATGATAAAAACGTTATAACACATTAAATCGTCCATTGTTTGTTTCAGGTATTGATTGTTGTTCAATAGTTAGACCTTCGGTAGCTACATTCCTCTGACTAAAACAGGTTAGTGAAACCGACTTATGTATTTTTAGTTTCATACTACGTTTATAACGGAAAAAATTTAAAGCTTTTATAAAGGATATATCCGTCTGTCCCGCTATCTGTGAGTCAGACATTTCCATATGGACTAAACTACAAATGCTACAGACAGATGTGTTAAGTGAAATCTGAGTAAATATACACTCTTAAAACAAACGAGTGAATTTAACTCAGTCTGAGTTAATTTTCACTCTTTTCAGTGTCTAAAATGCACTTATCCTATTGGAATGGATTTCACTCTTTTGTTTAGTTAAAACTCCGACAGGATCGCTCCAAACGAGTGATTTTAACTCTCTCTGAGTTAATTTTTACTCCTTTCCAGTGTCGAAAATGTACTTCTATTATATGAGTGGATTACACTCTTTTGTTTTACGAGTGTATGTTTTCATTTTGAAATGAGACAGTATTTTTCAAATTTGAAGATCCAATGCATTTCTAAATTTGGAAACAAAGACTTACTCAAAACTGAGCACATTAAGGTAATTTTAAAATTATTTTTGAAACATGGATTTGGATATGCACAAATATTAACTCCAGCATGCCGGCCCGCCGGCGCAGTGGTTAGTGTACTAGCCTTTGGAGCTGCTGGGCTCGATTTCGAATCCCGGTAAAGGCATGGATGTTTGTGCTTGTCAATAAAAGTTGTTATTCGTCTATGTGTTTGTGTCGTCCTTCTTTGTGTGTCTCTTGTGACTGTCTCTTCTGGCGAGCTGGGTAATGGACTATAAAGCCTACACTCTCCCTTGTAGAGGGCGCAATCACTGTCATTTGTCATTTGTCAACTCCAACATGGTTTCAGTAATGAGTACATGCAAGTTTGAATCTTGAGTGATATTTACTCGGGGCTATTTTGACAGTACTCGGATTGAGTTTTTTAAATTTAGTTTTGAAAAATGTCGTTTTGAGAGAGTGCTACAAGAGAAAAATTTTGTACCAAGTATGAAGCCAAAACTAAGACCGACACATATCTAAAACGCTTTTTGCAGTCGCAGTTTCACGATAAAATTCATGCGTAAGGATACTTTACTTTCAAGTAACAATCGATTTCATTGGTATTTAAGATGTGTAATAGTAAATGATCATTTTGTTCAAAGAGCGGAACGATTTACGGTCATACGATACGGAGTAATCCCGTGTTATAATGTTTGTTTGCGGAAGAATACCTCAGGCAAAGAATCTGGAGGTTAGCACGATTGGTGAAACGGATTCAACGGGAAATGGCAAATATCGAATATTTAAGTAAAAACGGATTAAATAAACCAACAGATAACTACAGAGTGGCGCAAATAAAAGTGGCCCCGGCATGGAGGTACGAATGCGAAGAGATGCTTGGCGAGAAAAATCGTTAAAGTCGCCTGAAAGCCTCCAAGTTGGCGAATTGTTAACCCTCTAATGCATACTGTTTGCCATATGGCAACAAAAAACATAATCCACTTTAAGTAGAGCTCCCTCTCGACAAATCTGTGTTTTTTCCATCTACTACATTCCATTTTGAAGTTTTAGTTCCTAACAACCCTCGTAGATCTACTAAAAATAGTAAAAGTGCATTCAAAATTAAAGAGTGAAGTTATTAACTGTTGTAAAATTCCGTCTTTGGCAGTATTCAAAGTATAATAATATTAGTACTGAATTACAAATAAATTGTTTTGAAAAATAATTATGGTTCAAGAGGGTTATTTTAAAATATATTAAGTAGTTTTCTAATCATTCTTATCAAAATTGGAATTTTGTAGTGGGTTTTTGCCACATGGCAACAATTTTAAAAATTGTAATTATTGAAATTCGAATGCAGTTAAATTTTTTTTCAGTATTTTTCCCATAATGTATGAGTATTAAAGATACAAATATATTTTTTCGGGATGAAAAAAAATTCATGCACTACAGGGTTAAATTACTCAAACTTTCAACGGCTTCACTTGGTTTGGTTTGGTTTGAATCATCGTCGCACTAGAGCTACACGAGGGCTATTGGCGACTGGCGTCGTATTTTAGAACCACAGTCAGGTGACGAGCCAACACCTGAATAGGCATTCAACGCAACCGTTAAGGGCGACATCGTACGCAGCGTCAGGACTTTGAAGGATATTTAACGTGCACTCCCTTTCACGGGGTATTATTCATCGGACATTTTTTTCTGCACGGGCCGTTTATAGGTCGGCAGCTATTTGGCGATGCCCGGACCCGAACCTGGGACCTTCCGCATGCTAAGCGAGTGCTTAACTGACTGGGCTCCCCAGCCCCTACGGCTTCACTTGGAAAAAAGTTTTTCATTGGCTGGTTTGGTTGGTACTAGACTAGAGCTGCACATGGGCTATTGGAGAGTTCAGTTCTTATCGTAAGCGTGCGTGGATAAGATCAGTTCACAGATGAAGATCACGTATTTACCGGCAAATATTTCGCCAAGCGTCAGTTTGCGTTTAAGATTGAAGGGATCAATGCCTTTTCATGGCAAACCTGTTTTAGCATTGCTTTTAAAATTGGCAGCATTTCCTGTCTCATATCTACTTATAATGCCTGGACACTTTTATTTGCTCCACCCTGTACGATAAAAGCGGCCCATTTGAAAAATTTTTTTAATGAAATGCATGGTTTTCAAATATTAGCTTGAATCGATAGTCACAAAAAGAATCCTTGTAATACAAGCAATTAAAATAGTTCGCAAAAAACAATTAAAATAATAAACCCATTAACAAACCATCTTGAACACCATTACCACTTAGTTCCGAATAAAAACTTTAATTTGATTTTTTTTAATTCGTTTTTAGTGTAACTTGATTGGTCAAACGTTAATTTTTTCAGTCCTATGGTCCTAACCAGAAAAATATTTCACCCGAATACCGAAAATATGGTGAAACATTTCACCACACAGCCGCTGCAGCTACTATAGGAGCCATTATTTTTGTGAAACTAAATTCAAAATTTGTAACAGTTATACAATTATTTAAAAAAAATTATATCAGTCAAGTTTTATTTATTCGCAGTGTTTTAAACTAACAGTAAACTATAGTAACCATTACTTTTTGTGAAACTAAGTTCAAAATTTGGAACAATTATACAATTTTTTTTAAAATTATTATTTCTATCGGTCAGGCTTTATTTTGTCGCAGTGTTTTAAACTATCCCAAATGGAACATTCTACTTTAATAGGCCAGTTGGTAATATCATAAAATCTAATCGAAGCTGGAAAACAATAAAAAGTATCACTACCTTGAAAAACCTGATTTTAAACCGAATAAACCCCCGAGACAGGTAATTACATTGTTGGCGACTTTTCTTGGACATTCGTGGCTTTGCTTTGCTATTGTTACAGTTTCAAGCATAAACAACAACAGTTTCAAATAACATTTCGAGTTAAAATTATTAAAATATACCAAATGTTGAGATTTATCAATCGATGCAAGGATCAAAACAATCGATTAAAAAAGTTGGTTTAGAATAATAAGATTCGTAAATTGTTTACAGATGAAACGAAATAGAACGACGACACTTCAAACAATTTTTCTGAAATATTCTCTCATTACTGTTATTTCGCTTTTTTTTCGTCGCAAACAATGCAATCTAAGCTCACGGTTCTGGTCTACTGGGTTTTTGATAGAAGAAAAAGAATTCAAATTCGAATTTTGTGTGATACTTTAAGCACATTTTTAACCCGAATTCTATGCAGACCTTGGAATGATTTGTTCAAAATTTTGGGCGTGGTGCGTTATGTTCGACAGTTACGGTATGCGGAACAATGTTTGGCTACATCAGACGGAAAGTTGGTCTTTAATTATATATAAATATTTTTATTCTTTCAATTGTTTCATTATCTGGAAATGTTTTAGCGACTCAAGTGACGTACGCTCTTAAAACAAACACTCCCAATTTAACTCAGTCTGAGTGGATTTCACTCCTCCAGACTGGAAAATGCACTTCTCCTTTTGGAGTGGATCCTTTGTGTGTTAAACCTCCGACAGGATCACTCCAAACGAGTGATTTTAACTCAGTCTGATAAAATATGCATGCCTTTAGGGTGTCGAAAATGCACTTCTCCAACTGGAGTGGATTTCACTCTTTTGTTTTAAGAGTGTAAGAACCACTCAAAACGCGCGGAATCTAAACTCGAAAGGTCACACGTATTACTTACCAGGTAGTTATAAAATAACGCTCGCTATTCGGAGAGGTCTGTAGCTTGAATGAATAATCCGAATGCAACAAACATCGAGACACTTACTAATCAAGTAGGGGGGGAAATAATGGAATCATAAAAAAAACACGTCCCTTGACCAGGGTTCTAAATTACGAGGCGTATTTGGCTACGTCTTGTAATTTAGAACTCAGGTCAAATGCCGAGTTTCTTTTTTATGATTCATAAAAAAGAAACTCGCCTCTTGACCAGGGTTCTAAATTATGAGGCGTAATTGGCTGTGTTGGCCGTAATTGGCCATAATAGGCGACGCCTTGTAATTTAGAACCCAGGAAGAGTAATTTAGAAAATTTTAAATTAGAATTTAGAAGATTTTTTTTTATTCCATTACTTTCCCCCCTTCTTAATTAGTAAGTGTCTCAATTTTTGTTGCATTTGGATTATTCATTCAAGCTACAGACCACTCCGAAGAGCGAGCGTTATTTTATAACCACCCTGTAGATATACACAAGCATAAAATGTAACTTTTTAAATGATTAAATACTGAATTTTGTTGCATACAGATAAACTTTAAGATAACACAGTTTCTTGGAAATTTTTTAAAAAAATCAATATAATGAAAAAATTGTTACCATAATTTGTACCACCATTAAAAATGGAGTCGGTATAACTTTGAAAAAATAACTGGATTTCGCAGAAAATAAGATTTTATATTTATTTAATGGCTTTTTTAGAGAGAAAAAATGTATTTAGAGCATTCATGCATGCATAACTTAAATAAAATGACAATATAAAATTAGCATTTCATAACAACCGCTAAAAATAAAGCAATTTATCATACTTAATTTAACATTTCTACAAGTTTTTAAAGTTTATCGGACACGCTCATCAAATTAAGATAAGATAAATAATAAAATTTCTGAATTCATATTATATTCTGCTTTTTCAAATCTTTATCAAAATCATAAAGCTCTAGATTAGCGGTCGCCAGTCGCCAACTGGCGACTATTACGTCGAAAGTGGTTACCTAAAAATCGAACCCTAGTCGCCAAAAGTGGCGATCATAATTTTTCCGTTTTGTTCAACAATTAATACTGAATCTGCATTTCTAAAATAATAATAAAACGCTCCGATTCAATTCTGTCGGGAAGAAAGACTTGATGACAGTTGTTGTTCATCGGTGAAATTTTTCCCTTATCATTGGCCGGTGTTTTGCGTGACGGTGTGACGTAAATGGAGCTGGGCGACAAAAATCTTAAAGGCAAATTTGATTTTTAAATCATGCTTTACGATCTCGTCAATTAACAGGTTATTAATTTACAGCTGATTAAGATCTCAACTATTCATTAAAACAATTCTGATATGAGAAAATTTCGTGAACAATTGTGGGCGACGTGAATTCGCCGCAAATAATAGAAGTTGAACTGAATATACTTAAAATAATTTTCTCCTTTCAATAATGGCCAATCACATAATACTTACAATTTACATATTAGGTATGGTCCTTTTTTTACTGTCAATCTTTTCAGATGAAAAATGTCTTCAATAAAATTTTGTTTTGTGGAAAATCGTACTTTTTTTGTCGTATATACTTAAATTTAAAACTGGCTACTAAAAATCTAAATGTGGCTACCATTTTTTTTTCACTCTGATAGCCACTGGCTACTATTAAAAATTCCCAGTCTAGAGCATTACAAAATCACCTTCATTTTTTCTCATAGATTCTCGTGCGTTTCGATGGTAAAGTTTAGTGGGTGAAAAATTTAGCGGAAAATAGGATTGACTAAGAACCATGAATTCGTTTCAGTTACTATTTTTAAAACTATGGATGGTAGCTTTTTTTTTCAGTTGAACAGGATTTTTTATGAGAATGTGGCCATTCTACTAACATTACTCTTTTTGTAAATTACCAAAATGCGAAAGTTTGTTTATACTTTTTAAGTCAATTTAATTCTTTGGAATATTTAACAATGGAGCTTTATTATAAAAGCTAAAAATAGTTAATAACTATAGGTATAAGAATTACAAAAAATATGGTTTCAAATATGTAATCTGATGTTTAAACAATACCTCTTTCAAATGTATAACTTCCTATTTGACAACCCAGAAATTCACTACGATAATAAGAAAAGATAGGGTCAAGTGGGGTAAGTGTGATTGGGGGTAAGTGTGATTGGGGGTAAGTGTGATAAACAGCTCTTGTAACTTTGGAAATCATTCTAAAAATCTGAAAGTTTGCAATATATAATATTAGACCACTTATTATTAAACTAAAAAGAAATATTGACCTTATTTTTTGTTTAAAGAAAGTTTTGAGCTTTTGAATTTAAGTGCAACTGTCTTCTTTTTATGTGGGTCTTTCTATGTGGGGTAAGTGTGATAAAACAGCAATGGATTTCGAAATGCAAATGTTGTACACTTAAAATTGGAATTCAAACATATAATTTTTTTTCTACATAAGTATGCTTCTTATAATAATTCACTACCAATTTTAGGATTTGGAATTCACTTGAAGCAGAGAACGAATTTTCTTAATGAAAAATGCAGAAACCCTATCACACTTACCCCACTTTACCCTACCCAATAAAGTCTATTTTTCTATATCTTGTTGGGGGCTGGGGAGCCCAGTCGGCTAGGCACTCGCCTAGCATGAGAAAGGTCCCAGTTTTGGGTCCGTGCATCGCCAATAACTGTCGACCTATAAACGGCCCGTGCAGCCAAAATGTCCGACGAATAATACAACGTGTAAGGGAGTGCACGTTAAATATCCTCCCTTACTAAAAGAGTAATGTTAGTAGAATAGGACTTTGGAGGCAAAGTCCTAAAGCTGCATACGATGTCGCCCTTAACGGTTGCGTTGGGTGACTAATCAGGTGCCGGCTCGTCACTTGACTGTGGTTCTAAAATACGACGCCCTTCGCCAATAGCCCTCATGTAACTCTAGTGCGACGATAATTCAAACCTAACCTAACCTATATCTTGTTGAATAATGGTATTTATAAGGAAATATACGATGCTTAATGATCGACTTAATAACAACTTATAAAAGAAATAAAGCAACTATGATTTATTTAAGGATTTTCAGGGTACATAAATATTTTTTTTGGTGATTTCGGTACTTGAGACTTTCATTTCGATTCACGAAAGAAAACAATTGTTTTTTTATTGGTGCTGTCGTTTACCGATAACCACGCCCTAACGCCACCCATCTTATGAGGAAAATGTCAAAGAAATTCTTTATATATAATGATATAGTTGAAAATGTTATTCACTGGTGCAGTTGTTTAACCAGTTTTTATCTTGAGATCATTATTAGATATTTTATCCAGGCATTGAATTTCACCATATTTTCTTTCTATGCTTACTACTAAACTCCGTGCCACCCTAACTT
Organism: Hylyphantes graminicola; assembly: GCA_023701765.1. Taxonomy (NCBI): domain Eukaryota; kingdom Metazoa; phylum Arthropoda; class Arachnida; order Araneae; family Linyphiidae; genus Hylyphantes; species Hylyphantes graminicola. The sequence continues at coordinate 70,527,983 of CM043119.1, forward strand.
GGGTAAAAACAAAGAGCAAAAATTCAGAGGGAAAAGCGCGATTGGTCCGTTACGTTAGTTGGAAACTCTTGTAAAGTAATATTTACATACAATATGATCTGAATGCAATTCAACCAAAATACACTTTTCATTCTGATAAAATTGACAAATTTTCTCAAATAATATTCAAATATGTTAAACCTTAAACAAAATTAATGTTTCAAACATGTTTTCTGGATGGATTCACAAATAGCTTCTTCTCCATAGCATTTTTCTATTCACCCAACTTAGGTTGGCAAGGAGTGTAGTATTACATAAAATAATGACACAAAATATTACGTGCCATGAATTTCCAATAAGAAACTCTGGCAGTCTATGGAGCATTCTAGAAAGAAATTAAAATAAAAGCAACAACAAAAAAACTGAAATTTACAAGCCCAAAGATACCCATAAATAACTTTTGTTTTAATGGGGATAGCATCTCAGAAAAATTATCATAAACTGCTTTTGAATTTTTTTTTTAATGACTTACGATGTGGGTTGTGGCTATTCTCTGACCACGATTGCATATTCCAAAATATACAGCATTGATGTCAAATGTATCACCTGAGTTAGTAAAAAAAGGAAACAGAATTTCCTTTACATTATTTTTTCATGATTATAGTATTTTGACAAAGTTTGTTGAATAAATAATATGTAAAATGATAAATAGTAAATCGTATCAGAATGCGTCAACTTTTTAAGATTTCATGATTAAAGAACTGATTCTCGACTAAAGGTTTATAATAAGCCTTGACAGTTTTTTTTAGTCTATTGGTACATTCAAATAACTGTTATGGTTTGTATTTCTTCTAGGCCTTTTTCGTTGTCTTACATAGTTTTAAAATTTGGAATCTACGCCCCACGGTATTTTCACAGATTTTACCTAAAACAAACTGAACTTAAGGCAATCAGTACAATTCCATGTAATTTTCAAAAATCTATTTCTGCGTACGATGTCGCCCTTAACGGTTGCGTTGGGTGCCTATTCAGGTGTGGCTCGTCTCCCGTCGCCGTCGCCCGTTGCCAATAACCTTCGTGTAGCTCTAGTGCGACGATAATTCAAACCAAACCAAAAATCTATTAATTTGATTTTAGTATTTATTTGAAATAAGTTTCAAGAGCTTTCCAACGATGCCCTTGTATGTCACTCAGATAAGTTTAATCTAGTTAATTTTAATTCAAATATAGATCAGCAGTATTTCAAAATGAAAGTTTGCAACTTTAAATCTCATTTTTCTCAGAATGATGTTTTTTCCGGTTTATGTACCTTTTTCTTAAAAACTATTTCCTGTACAGACCTAAATTTTTACAGGAAATCTGCTTCAGGGTGCTTTGCTTACTGAAATGAGCATTTCTTAAAAATTGAAGGAGAAAAAAAATCTGGGTAATTTTGTGATGTAAAAATGCTTTAAAAAACAGCACATAATAATTAAAACCTTAAATAATAATTTTAAAAAAACCTACTTTATCTATTGATAAAATCTCGGTTTAGTGCATTGTTCAAAGTGCATATAATGCAAATGCATAGATTTTTTTTGTGGTGTTTTGTTCATCAGTTTCAAAGAAAAATGAACATGAAAAAGGCCAATTTAACATTAGACTACAAGATACCAATGTATGGTGGAATGAGAGCTTGTCTATGCACCGAATTGCTCATATTACTCCGGTGCATTGAATATTTTTGCAAACGTTTTTTTATATGATAAATGTATCTGGCTTACTTAGATCTACAATCAAACTTTTTAAAATCAGTTCGAATATTCATTTAATTTTAGATAAATAATTTTACAACTGAACATTCGAACACATTTCAAAAAGTGGAATTATATAGTCCTGCAAGCCAGCTACATTTATCACAAAAAAAAAAAAAGCTTTTTAAATAATCAATACAGCCGGAGTAATTATGCTAATTTTTTTATCTATTGAATTAACAAAGCGTTTTTCTGTTTGGAGACTAGCTCCCAGTTCACCTTACAGAAAACCAATTAATCGTAATTTATTTTAAACGATTGATAAAATAAAACTAGTTTGGTGGTTAAATTAATGTTTGATGCTAGTTTTTCAAGTCTATATGCACAAAACTAATGTCCTTACTTGATCAAGGTCGTCTTAACCACAACCTATCAGCAAAAGGGTGTGAGCATAAAATTACAATTAAAATTAGCTATATTCAATGTCACTGGTTTGAACAGTTCATGTTTAACCCTCTAATGCATACTGTTGCCGTTTGGCAACAAGCAACATAATTCACTTTATTCTATTAAATTAGAGCTCCCTCTCGACAAATCTGTGTTGTTTTTCATATATTACATTCCATTTTGAAGTTTTAGTCGCTAATAACCGTCATAGATGACAGTAGTAAAAGTGTATTCAAAATTAAAGAGTGATGCTATAAAATGTTGTGAAATTACGTTTTTGGCAGTATTCAAAGTATAATAATATTAGTACTAAATTACAAATAAATTGTTTAAAAAAAATAATTACAGTTTAAAAGGGTAATTTTGAAATATATTCAGTAGTTTTCTAGTCATTTATCAAAATTGGAGTTTTGTAGTTGGTTTTTGTCATATGGAAAAAAAATTGAAATCAAAATTATTTAAATTCTAATGCACTTAAATTTTTTTCCGTATTTTTCCCATAATGTATGATTATTAAAGATACATATATATTTTTTGGGATCAAAATAAAAATTCATGCATTAGAGGGTTAATAAAAAACAGTGTATAAATAGCTCATATAAATTTCTTGGAGTAAGAAATATATATTAAATTCTTAAATGTCTTAATTTTAATTCATTATACCTTATATCTTACTCTTAATTATATTTAAAGTTTTTAGCGAATAATATAACTAAATTATCAAATGTATAAATTCACTACTCTGTATTACACAAACAAACTCCTAGTAGAAATTTTTACATACGAATTCACAGTAGTGAGTTTTGTCTAGGTCTCGAAAATTTTGTCTTACAATACACTCTTAAATCAAAAGAGTGAAATCCACTCCAGTATGGGAAGTGCATTTTCGACACTGGAAAGGAGTGAATATTAACTCAGACTGAGTTAAAATCACTCGTTTGGAGTGATCCTGTTGGAGGTTTAACACACAAAGGATCCACTCCAAAAGGAGAAGTGCATTTTCAAGACTGGAGGAGTGAAAATTACTCAGATTGAGTTAAATTCGCTCGTTTGTTTAAAGAGGGTATATAATTCAAAATCAGATTGTTTTTGTGCGCATATTGTTATTAAGTATAAATGATAAACTTTACAACTTTAAAAAAAATGTCGATTATGTTCTTTTTAAGAGCATAAAATAAATTCTATAATATTTCATTATTTATTTGAAAATGTTGAAGTCATTCAATTTTTGAAGGAATTTATAAGTAGTTTTTAAATGACAATTTATTATTGATTATTGAGTTGTTTTTAATAGTCTAATTTATTAAATACAGTACTTTATGCTACTAATTTACGAAAAATTAGTGCTTGATACTATGGAATTAGTTTAAAAAGGAAATTTTAGTTAATTGAACATTTCATTCAAAAGCATTTTTTAAACTATTTGCAAGTACATTTCTCTCTTTAACGAACATTCTTGGATTCTTTTTCTTTTCAGCCCCATCCATGGGCGAGTTTCATAAATAATTATTCCATATTTAAAAAAAAATTCAATTGAAGGAATTGAGGAAATTTTACTCAATTTGAACACTTTATTCAAAAGACTTTTTTTAAATACTCATAAGTAAAATTCTCTCCAAACAATCTTTGAATCTTTTTTTTTCACCCCATCTATTGGTGAGTTTCAGCAATAATTTTTCCCTATTTAAAAAAAATTCAATTGAATTAATTCAGGAAATATTATTCAATTTGAACACTTTATTCAAAAGCATTTAAAAAAAACTATTTCTCCCTATAACAAAACTTCTTTGAATCTTGTTCTTTTTAGCCCCATCTATGGGTGAGTTTCAGTAATAATTATTCCACACAAGGGATTTTTAGAATAAAATTTTAATCATCACAGTTGTCTTGATTAACTTTCCTCAGCAATGATTTGGCTTTGATGTCTTTGTAAAGCGTGTCGATCCTGGCGTGTATTTTTTCCGAGGTCTCCTCTGGCAAAGTCCTTTCTCTTGCTAGAATCCACATATTTTCTAAAAAATGAAAAAAAAAATTAGTAAGATTATTGCATTATCAAAAAAATCTACATTGTTGAACACATATAGAAGATATTTAGAAAGGAATTAAAGGCGCAATAACCTTAGTCCACTACACGAGGGCCAAATATACACTATCTTATTGTGATATATGTTATTTTAACGTATTTGGAGATATAATTAATTTTATTTCATTTTTTTTCTGTATTACGACTTTATGTTTTAAAGCACAGCAATTTTATTTTATCCCTTTCAGTCCCAAAAATTTACTACACTACAGAAACATCTGATATTCACAAAATAAGCTTATTTTAGGTCAAATATACGAATTCCATAAGAAAAAAAAATCCATTAAAATTTTTTTTATGGTTTTTGAAACAATGCCAAAATTCTGTGGAAAACAACGAAACTGTGGAAAACAACAAAATAAAAACTATATATTACCTAAAAACACTTCGAGTTATATATTTTAAGGCATCTGACCGTATTATTAAAAAAAATAGTAATTATTTCAACCGAAATAGTTTAAATTGTGTTTTAAATATGTGGAACTGAAGTGAACTTATCAAAAATCAGGAGAAACGCTTGTTGCCTATTTTCTAAATAAAAAAAATAGTAGTTCTGACTTCTATTGAGATAAGCCGCCTCGGTGGCTGAACGGTTAGCGTGCTGGCCTTTGGAGCTGCTGAGGTCGGGTTCGAATCCCGGTCAGGCATGGATATTTGTATTTGTCAATAAATGTTGTTATTTGTCTATGTGTTTGTGTCGTCCTTTCTTTGTGTGTCTCTTGTGACTGTCCCTTCTGGCGAGCTGAGTAATGGGCTATAAAGCCTACACTCTCCCTTCTAGAGGGCGCATTTACATTCCATTCCATTCTATTGAGATAAAGTAAAATTTTGTCTGATAGAACAAAGTGTGAAGAATCGAATGTTGTGTGTTTGGATGTCATAGCGGGACATAAACATTTTGAAAAAAATATTGAAAGTGATGATGCCAAATGGCATCACTGGGACTGAAAGGGTTAAGCAGTAACAGGACAAACCTAACAAGAAAATTTAGTATTTTTTTTTAGAAAAACATTGTTTCGCCATTCTGTAATAAGTTGCTACATCTGATACTGTTTTGGTTTTAAGATTAAAAAATACTTTAAAGTACTTTTCCTTTTACATTATTGAAGATTTTGTTGTATCTATTAGAGAAAAAATGACCTTAATTGATTTTTTAATCTTTTTTATTCTTATTCACAAATGAATACAAGTTGATAAAAAAGGGAAGTACACTCTTAAAACAAAAGAGTGAAATCCACTCCTATAGGAGAAGTGCATTTTCGACACTGGAAAGGAGTGCAATTAACTCCTAAGTCACTCGTAATCGCCCTAAATCGCTCCTAATTGTCCAAAAATCGCTCGTTTGTTGTTAAAATTGTTGGGGTTTAACAAAACAAAAGAGTGAAATCCACTCCGATAGAGGTAGTGCATTTTCGACACCGAAAGGAGTGAAAATGAACTCAGACTGAGTTAAAATCGCTCGAATGTTTTAAAAGTGTAAGTTTTATTCGCGTCTTATCATGAACATTAAAGAATAAAATAATCTTTCTATAATATTTACCTGCTCTTGCAGTAAGAATTCCAACTCCAACTTGATTACAAGCCCAAAGGATTGCATAATTGTCATAATCCGTGTTTAGTATCCAGTAGTGAGCTTTAAGTTGAACTAAAAAATATATGACGAGTTCACATAGTTTTATTTATACAAGCAAATTTATAATTCACGTTATACTTTAATTTTGAATCGAATTGTGCAATAAACCACATTCAAAGTAATTGTGAAAATATTAAAAAACAAACAAACAAAGGAATATTATAGTCATAACGAACCGCTTTTTAAGTAAGGAAAAAAAAACCTTCTCTTTAAAAAAAACCCTCTTAACATTTTACTAAACAATTAAATCAAAAAGTTAACATGGCTAACGCGGTTTTTTTTTTCTCTTAATGTATTATTTTAACAATGTAAAAATACTTATAAAACTTGGAATTGATGTATTAACAATTTTAGAGCTTAGTTTAAGAACCTTCTAAGTGACAAGAAAGTGAAAACGATAAAATAAGCGTAAAAGTTTTTAGTTTGTAACTTAGATCTGTTAAAAACGGTGCTTGCAATCATTAAAGTAAACTTAATTTAAGACTATGAAACAAGCGAAACATGTTATAATTGCATGGCTTTAAAGACAAAAACAACGTATTTATTGATACAATTTTTTTTTTCAAAAATGTCACTTAGCACGTTCTTTTACTTAGCTCTTCAATTGTAATAAATCTTTCTAAGTTGCTAAAATTGTTAGGAATACAACACATAACTGCTATATTATTCTTTGATACTCGTTTTGTTCCTTGTCATTTGAAGAATTGGAAAAATATATGTGAATAAAGGATTCGATACTAACTTTTAAATAAATATGCATAAATTTAACTCAATATTTTTGCATAATAAGGAGCAATATCAATCCGAAAATAATGCAAATGTAACTTCTTCATACAGAACTAAAAAATCCATTTCTATAAGCCGAAAAAGGTTTTATGCAATGAAAAACTTATTAGCAAACTTGGAAAGATTCCTTATTGATGCTTAGATGGATAAAAAAAACTAAAATGCAACGGCACATGATCCTTAAATATTACTTTCATTCAAACAGGTTTTTAAGATCTATCAAGGGAAGAATTTGGGTGTGAATTTTATTGTACCACGTTTTTCATATTTTCATTTTTTAAAATAAACATTTTTTACTTCTTCAAAAGACATGATTCTTCCATCTAACGATAAAGAAGTGCGAGTTTAACACAGTGAGGAGAAAAAATCGGAAGCTGATGATACCAAATGGAATCATTGTGGTTTAAAGGGTTTAAACCATGCGTTCCCCTAATTGTTTTGAACAGTGTATTTTAAGTATTAAAACATTGCATTAAAATATATTTTAAGTATTAAAGCATTCTATTTAACAAGATATTTTAAGTATTAAAACAATTATCAACTTATTTGTACGAATTTCTTAAAGATGTTTTGACAGATCAAAGGACTGAGAAAGAAGAAACCCAATCCTTAAAGTTATTGCTTTCATCCAAACTGGTTTTTTTTTTAAGATCCTTGCATTCTAAAACCTCCAATTTCAACAGAATTTCGAAATGTATCTCATCTCCTAATCACGAATTAATTAATTTATTCAAAAAGACAAATCACCAATAACACTTACGGTCGCTGAGCCTTAGCCTCCATTTGGCGGGTTCGTCTTTGCTGGGCACTTTGGCAATGAGACGGACATGCCTCTTTATCTTCCTGCAACATTAAAAAAAAAGAGATTTCATGGAAAAAAACAAGTTGTTGTTATTATTTGATGAATTAAAGTTTGTGAAAGGGATACGTTGGCCGGTCAAGGTGGGTAAGAGGAAAATATGAGTTCACACAAGCGTCTTTATCTATTATATGTATAATTTGAATGACTTTGGCTGGAATTAGTAGCAGATGATGATTGTGAAGAAGTGAGTTTGATAGTGAGACTAGTTGAGATATGGCTTAGTACTGTTGAGGATACGTTATTTGAAGAGGACGATAAAGAATTTGGTAAGATTTAAAAAAAATACATATATAGGGATGATGTTAAATGTACTATTGATAAGAATATTGTAGTTGTAAAATATTGTCGCTGGAAAAATATATCATTGGTTTTAATTGATAATAATTTACATATATAGGAATGATGTTAAATGTACTATTGATAAGAATATTGTAGATGTAAAATATTGTCGATGGAAAAATATAACATTGGTTGGAATTGATAATAATTTACACATATAGGAATGATGTTAAATGTGCTATTGATAAGAATATTGTAGTTGTAAAATATTGTCGCTGGAAAAATATATATCATTGGTTGGAATTGATAATAATTTACATATATAGGAATGCTGTTAAAAGTACTATTGATAAGAATATTGTAGTTGTAAAATATTGTCGTTGGAAAAATATATCATTGGTTGGACTTGGTTTAGGATTTAGCTTCGTACTTGTGAGGAGGCTTCATTGAAGGCAACGTTGAAGAATTATGGTAGATTTAATTTTAATTTTTAACCTATATGAATGATGTAAAAGTGCGATTGATAAAAATATTGTAGCAGTAAAATAGTGCTAAAAAATTGTGTTGTTGAAAAATGCCTTCGGTTGGAATTATTTGATGATAATATTGTAAAGTGGGTTTGAGATGTGCTTAGTACAGTTTAGGATGCATTATTAGAGGAAACGTAAAAGAATATGGTTAGATTTATTCACTTTTAACCTATTTGAATAATAAATAATTGAATAATAACGATTTGAATAATAAATAATGGAGTAATAACGATTTGAAAAACAAATAATTGAATAATAAATAATTGAATAATAACTATTTGAATAATAAATAATTTAATAATAACTATTTGAATAATAAAAGTACGATTGATAAAAGTATTGTAGTTGTAAAATTAAGTTGAAAAAAATATTGTTGTTTAAAAATGCCTTCGGTTGAAATAGTAGATGATAATATTGTGAAGTGGGTTTGAGATGGGCTTAGTACAGTTTAGGATGCGTTATTAGAGTTAAACTTTTGGAAGGAAGAATTTGGTCAGATTTATTCACTTTTTATCTATTTGAATATTAAATAAATGAATGATAACTATTTATTTGAATAATAAATGTACGATTGATAAAAATATTGTAGTTCGGGATTTGTCAAAGGGATACTTTGATGATTGTGAAATGTGAAGTGGGTTTGAGCATGACTTAGTACAGTTTAGGAATGTATGCTATTAAATGGGGCTTTGAAGAATTTTTATGTATTTTTTTTATCTGTATCAATAACGTAAAAGTACAATTGATGAGATTCTTTTGTTAACCCTTCTTAAGTTAAACAGAATGTATAGGGTTTTTTTCAGTTGTGAAAACTTTTCATTGCTGAAAATAGTATTGAAGACCAATTTTCAAGCCTCTAAGAAGGATAATTAAGAGTACGGATATTTTTCACTATATCTATATGAATGATACAAATGCATGATTGATTAGAATTTTATGGTTCATCAAGTTTTGAAATGATGCTTTTGAAATTTTGTTGCCTCAAAGTTGATTTCGATTACGCAGTGTTTCGAAATCACGGTAGATCCTGTTTGAGTTTTATTACTTTTTCAAAAGAAATCGATTTTTTCTTGAATACGCCAACAGATGGCAGCATGAAACGATCAAAACCGGTGTAAAAATGTCTTGAATGCGTGCAAAAGGCAACGACCTCACCGGCATACCGTCACTGAAAAATGACGAAATTTCTTGAGGAAGAACTGACGAAATGGCTGAGGTTCGCCAGTTTTTTGCACAAGGTGGGATGTAGATTAAACGTAGTAGAAAAATTCTTGAATTATCTTTTTCTAATTTTCACTGAACAAGATTCCTTAGAATTTGGCTATATTAAAGTAGGCAAGAGGCGTGACAACCTTGGCTGAATGCCAACCCACGTTCACCGAGGTAATTGTGCTTAGAAACGTGCTGCAGTATGCTAATGGAATGGAATAGAGGGCTCAAAATTGGCATTAAATTACCTCTGGTGGTGAATGGAAGCGTTAGCTTTCTTGCCAAAATTAAAAATATATATATTCGGAAAAAATCCTTATAAATGGGCTATTTCTAAAAAAAATTCTCAAAAATATTTAAGGATTCAATCTTTACACTAATTCCCTACTTAGTTACTTAAGATTAGTAATTTTGACTTTTTTAGAAATTTAATTTGTTATGTGTCAGAGAGAAATTTCCTTATTCAAAATAACGATAATTTCTTGGTTCTAAAACTTAAAAATAGTCAATTTCGCCAAATTGGTGGTCAAAAATAATATTGCAAATTTGACCAATAAGCTGAAAACAATAAGATATTAATTTTTGTTTTCATTGCAATTACTTTCTGCCATTGTTTTAATTATCTGTTACATGTCTTGTGAAATTGGTGTTTCGGGATATACTTTATTGTATCTCGGATTTCTTTGTTGCTTAATTGTTATTTTATATACTAATAAATATATACTAGTTAATTATATACTAGATTTTATCTAGATAAAATTTCACAATTTATTGTTTCTGTTGGAAAAACTGGTGTCTTAATTATGAAAAAACCTGATCTTACGTCCATTAAGTTAAATAAATAATATAAATTTGAAATAAAAAAAGAATTCAATTCGAAATTCTATTCCAAAGTAGATTCATGAGCAGTCGCGGATTTCTAAATAGGCTAGCTAGGCTAAAGCCTAAGGCGGCAAATTTTCGTAGGCGGCAAATTTTCAACGGCGGAATTTTGCATGTTGAGGCAATTCTTTCAAAACGTTACTGAAGTAAAAGTACTCTAATACATTGGATTATTTTTTTATATTTCACCTCAAGCCCTCTTTTATGTAGAATTAAAGTAAGAGATCAGAAAAATTACATCTAAATGTTGAAAAACATACTTACAGCCTTTTTTAAACTTAATTTAGTAATTTAGGGGCACTAACTTTCATTGAACAACTTCAATTATTTTTTTATAACGATATTCATTAACAACGGTTATTTTTTTATATTTCACCTCAAGCCCTTTTTTATGTAGCATTAAAGTAAGATATCAGAAAAATTACATCTAAATGTTGAAAAACATACGTGCAGCATTTTTTAGTAATTTAGGGGCACTAACTTTCATTGAACAACGGGTTATAATGAGATAAATCAACCATTGGTGATCAACTTCTGAATCTTTTTTTTTACCCCCAACCTAACCCTATAGGCGGCAAATTTTTGTTCAGCCTATAGGCGGCACATTTGGAAATCCGCCACTGTTCATGAGATAACTCATTTAATTTGAGGTGTCCTTAAATATTTTAGAAAATATATAGTGCACATTAAATCTTACAGCACCGGTCCCCTTCCTTCAGAGACAACTTCGACGGACCCGTCTCCGTATCCCGAGTCGGTGTAGTTGACCGCAGTACATTGGGACAGGGTCTCCAGGAAAGACATGGTCCGCTCGATTTCGTACCATTGTCCTGAAAACTGTACAAAATTGCATTACTTAACTTGCGTAACATTTATTTAAAAATAGTTCACCTGAAAAGGCATTAATAAATTTGCGTGTGATATTTTTTCAAAGCAATCGGTAGCAGCTGTTGATAAGAATGACACAAGTACGAGTTCCTCGAAAACTTTATTGTATGACCTTAGATAGATATTAGACACTCGTGAACCAAATTTGTATTCCGTTGATGTTTTAGCTCGAGTTTTAGAGTGGTAATTTTTTTATTGATCTTTCTTTATTAAATATCTGAAGTTAAATAGTGCAGGACAGAACTAATGTTTAAATTAAAGGTGTGTATTACGACTTTCAAATATCATTCAATAAATCAATGCATTTAAAGGCAATTACATACAATATAAGGTAATTTTAATAACTTCAAAACTTAAACAGTTTTCTAGCATCTACCGCGAATACCCATGAACCATTTTCTCGACAAACTTATAATGACGTCCGACAGGTACTGGGAACTCGTTACCAAATTTTAAGTTTGTAGCTTTTCAGTTCGAGTTGTAGAGTGGTTGCAGACAGACAGCGGAACAATATTTAATATCAGCATTTTCCAAAACGCTCAGAAAACACAAAATCTCCTTTTCCGATTTTCGACCCTGCATGAATACTTTATTACCATATATTCCATATTAGAAAAATGAAACCAAAAATATGGTATTTGATAATTATTGGAACCAACCTCTAACTATCTAACAAATTAAAAATAATAATAAATTTCAAAATAAATTCTCCAAAAATGTATTCCCAAAGTACAATATACAGCCATCAGGTATATCTGTTTAGGGTGAATAAACTAGAAACAAAATATTAATTAATTGGTTTTGCAATTATATAACACTCAACCATAATAATAAATTTATCAACAAGCGAATTTACATAATCATTGTATGTTCGACACAACACAATGAGATCTGTATGACTCTCTAGAGGTTTGTTTCAAGGGAGTTTGTTCAGTTTTCCGCGTTAGTTTGTAATTTCATTATTGTGAGGCGATTCATTACTGTATGCTTATATGAAATGTTTTGCTTCAATTAAAAACGAGTAATAATACATATTTGTTCTTTGATCTATAAATTAATTTAGTTTAACACAAAAAATAATTATAGAATTTTCTAAATAAGTTAAATGAAACTAGCCAAATTTAACGTGTAAATGTTTAATTATTAATGGAACTAGCCTTATTTAACGTGTAAATTGTTTCTAACTTCATGATTGTATGACAATTCATTACTGTATGCTTATGTGAAATGTTTTGCTTCTATTGAAAAACGAGGAATATAACACATTTATTGTTTGATCTATAAATTAACTTAGTTAAACGCAGGAGATAGTTATAGAATTTTCTTAATAAGGTAAATGCAACTATCCAAATTTAACGTGTAAATGTTTAATATAGAATTAATACAGTGTTTGGCGCCTTTTTACCTGTTAAACACAAATATTGTATGGTAGTGGGCTAAGTGACAGTAGCCAAATTTAGAGTGTGTAAATGTTTAATATAAAATTAATACGGTGCTTGGAGCCTTTTTTCTTGTTGTCAAAAATGTTGTACGGAAACGGACTGAGTGGCAGATTCTGTTACAAACCTACTTGTTTATTATTAACCATAATAATTAATATATCAGCAAGCAAATTTACAGAGTCATTGTATGTTAGATACAACACACAATGAGATGTCTATGACTCTATAGAGGTTCAGTTCAAGGGAGTTTGTTCAATTTTCCGCGTTCTATGTAACTTTAGGTGTTAATTTTTGTGCCCGTGTTTCCTTAGAGGTTGTTTACTTGCTAAATTCGTTCGATCATTGGAAACGATTTTGTACTATAAGGAAACTCCAGATGTCGTCGATCTTTGATGCGGCAAAAATTGCGGGGAAAGATCAAGGTTTTTATGTGTACCTCAATTCGACAAAATACTTGTATTTTAAATTAATTGAATTTGAATTAAGGTTTAAAAAATTCTAATTTGTGTTTGGACACTAGTTTTGAGGTAAGTGATTTTTAAATAAAATTTCATTTTGATTAAATATGCTGTTAACTTTTAATAAGGATAAGTTAAATTAATTTTACTACTTGTTTATTTCCATTATCTATAGATATTTTAATTTAAATTAAAAAAAAACGAGGGTTAAAATTTTAAATTTGTGTTTGACTCTGGTTTTGAAGTAAATGATTTTGGAATAAAATTTTACTTAAATAAACAATGCTATTAACGTTTCAATAAGTTATATTAAGTTTGATACTTGTTTATTATCATTAAATAAAGATATTTTAATTTAAATTAAATTATTATTATTTGAATTTATATTTCAAACGAACCATATATATACAAAAATTGTAATTCATTTTTTGAATCTTTATTCACATTAAAAGATTCGAAAATGCTCATAACACTATAGTCGATCCTTTGTATATTTAATTAGTTTTCATTTTTACGTTTTTTGATATGCAATTTGTATAGATATTTATCTTACCCTCTTTTCAATTTAATTTATGGACTTGCATTTAGTGTTAGAAATTGGATGAATAAAATTAGGAGCAAATGCATATTATCTAGGAGCATTTTTGAGAAAAATATTTATTGAAAAAATACTATTTTTACATAATTTATCCACAAAATGTACCGTAGTTGGACATGTATAGAAGTTACTCAATTTTTTTGCTGCGGTTGTTCCAAAATGTTTAGGAATCTACGATTGACGAAGCACTAAAATTCATGTATCGATAGAATTTTGTGATTTTAGGATTCCAGAAGAAAATTGACATGTTCAATATCTTGGATATTTTGGTATTTTAAGATGATTATTTTCTGTAATATCTTAAATAATAAAAAGGTAATAAAAATAATACTTCGGACCCAAAATAAGATGATAAAAAAATATTATGTTAGTGACATTCATAAACACTAGTCGACCTATGACTTAATTTTTTTTGAAGTCACAAAATTGTAATATTTTATCACGTTTTAAACCTAGCAACCTTTAGTTTCGAGCCCTGCTGACACTCAGAAAAAAATGTACCTTTTAGAAAAACATCTTTCAGAAGTTTAAAAACAACTAATAGCGAATTTATATAAGTAATAGCAGCGAATTTTTTTCGGAAGTGTATAAATCTTGTTTGAAAGCGGTTCTTGGTGACAGATGCTGTTACGACTTGATGCTGTACTTGTTATTTGACAAGAAATTCTGTTTTTATTAAAGTAATATTAAAGATAGATAAACTTACATAGTTCCTTCAGAACTTTTTTTTTGCAATGCTCTTTTTTAACAATGCAAATCTGGCTTTGTATCTCTGCTCTTTATTAACATTTTGTTCGTATTGAAAAATTAAATGCATAATCATATTTATCTTTCATTTGTAAATTTATATTGTCAGCGACGCAGGTGTTTGGGTTTTTAAATAAACTTGTTGGAATGTAAAATGCTTTTTTATTAAGATATTCTCGAAATATTCATTAAAAAAATTAAAATACGAACAATATTTTTCTATAATATGTAAATGTATAACGTATTTATATTAATTGCTTAAAGACTATATAAGCAATTATTATTTCTTTATATTTAGATTTTTTTAACTGTGTTTTTTTAGTATTTTATAATATTTTCAAACTATAGTTACTAAATTCAATGTAATATTACCAACTTGGACGATAAATTACTAAATATGCAGTTGATACTTTTTGTAAATCATGCAACACTGTAAAAACACGCAAATTTATGTGCCATCGTCCTTTAATGATACATAAGATCAAATACGTTTTCAAGAAATAAAACAAACTGTACTTTCTAAACATTTACCGTATTCACATTGGTAAAGACAACAAAATTGCGGCTATACATTTCCGTAGGAAAAAGTACAACATTTTAGCTCTGATCTGATTTTATAGTAGATTAGTTTAGCTTGGAATGATCTGCGCACTAGAGCTACACGAGAGCTATTATTGAATAGTAGAAATTACGTTACCACGAGATTTATTGTAGCTCTAAGAAAGAAGGAAAAATAGATTTATTTGCTGAAATTGAGTCTAAATGGCCGAGTTGTCACCCACGTTTACTTCCCGTCGAGAAGGTCAAGGGCTCTAAACCCATCCCTCCTA
Organism: Hylyphantes graminicola; assembly: GCA_023701765.1. NCBI lineage: Eukaryota > Metazoa > Arthropoda > Arachnida > Araneae > Linyphiidae > Hylyphantes > Hylyphantes graminicola. The sequence goes on from CM043119.1 coordinate 70,543,369, forward strand.
TAAACGAAGTTGTGCTGGAAAACTCTTAATCACGGAATACAGCACCATTGTACAATCGTCGTGATATAACATGCACATAATTTACGGTACAGCATAATTGTGTAGGCAACAGGCCAAACATTAATTTATTGGTATCTGTGACTTTTGCAAACTGCCACAAATCAGTAAATTTATTGGATTTTTTTTTACAGCGTATAGGGAAACTAGCAACTTAATTTTACATATTGCTTATTTCAAACTTTGTCTTTGTGTAATCGGGCGTAGTACGATACAGCTTCAAAACATAGTCTCCACCCATATATACAGCTACTGCCTTTAAGTAGGTATTTTCTCGAATGCCGATTTTCCTTGATTTACTATTATCATCTTTTGAACATTTTGATACTTTCAGCTTCCACACTACGTTTGTAACGTAAACAAGTTGGTTTTGTTACAGAATCTGTCACTTACACCGCTTCCACACAACATTTACTAACTACAACTACAACTTTTTTTTAATGTGACAGCATCTACCAAAGTGCTAATGTTCTGAATCAAAATTATTGGATGAATTCCCCAGTTTTGCTGCTCTTGAATTTCGATTTACTAACTGTTTTAGATCAATGTTCTTTGACTGCTAAAATTGCATTTCCTGATACAAATTACGTATTTACTTTATAAAAAATTTAATGATCCAACTAACTTAATAACGTATAAAATGTTTAAAATCAATTTTTAAAATTTTAAAAGTTTTTTTTATCAATTTTAGGACGTTCTTTACTTGAGAAAATTGTTTATCTACTTATTTTGCGATTTTCATAATTTTTAATGCAGACATTTATAATATCATTATTGGATCCTTAAGAGGGTAAAAACAAAGAGTAAAAAAGCAAACGGAAAAGCGCGGTTGGTCCGTTAGTTGGAAACTCGTAAGGTAATAAATACAGTCAAAATTAACTCTTTACATGCGCGGAAGGATCTTCTCCATAGCCATGTCTATTTACCAAACTTGGCAAGGAGTGTATAGACGCTTACCTTGTTCAAGTCGAAATCCTCCTGAACTTTGACATCCGGGCATTTCCCTACAAGCGGAAACTGGGCAAAAGAAAGATGTACAAAGCCCAAGATCAAGCCTGTTGCATATACTAAGCTAACCGCCATATTTTGCGAATCTGCAGAACGAAAAGATAAAAAAAACTTTATAAATATATGACGTACACTGGTCACAACAATTAGCTGAACGCATGATTTAAAAAACTCTTTTACCCACAATTATTCAATTTTGTATCATCTGCTTCCAATTTTTTTCTCACTAAGTTAGGTTCGCACTTATTTATCATTTGATATAAGAATCATGTCTTTTAAAGAATCAAATAATGTTTGTTTTAATTAAATAAAATATGATAAACAAGGTAAAATAAAATTCACTCCCAAAGATTTTTGAAATAAATTGACCCTAAATTCTTCACGCTTGCATTCTTGAATGTTTAAAAATTGATTTTTTCTCTTTCTTACAAAAAATGTTTGGAAAAAATTATTGTTAAAATTTATTCTAAATTTATGATTCCAAAATTCCTCCCCCCCCCCTAAATGTTAGTTGAAAAATTAATATTTGCTTCCCCGTTTTTTTACCATTTCATTCAAGATGCATAATGAATCTATTTCACAAATCTTAGATTTATAATAAAAAAAATAAGAAGTTGGAATTGAAAGGGTATATAAAAGTAATCAAAGTGCTCATATAACTGTTTTGAGTCGTGTACTTAGATGGGTAGAGGAGAATAATTTCCCCACCTTCCACCTTATAATTTACAATCATCTAAATCTGCAAACAGCAAAATATAACTGCTGTAGAATGGGGTAACTTTGGCCCAAGCTTTTAAAGCTAATAACTTCCTACGATTGACTAGCCTACGAGTAAAAAAAATATTCAAACAGAGAGTCCGTACTAGAGTTTTATGCTTGGGTCAAAGTTATTCAAAGTTATTCGCCCCATTCGACGGCACTGTTAAAATGTGTTTGTAATGTTACTCCATATAACTAGTGCCTAGCTGACTCCTACTTTATGGTGCAACGCTTCACCAAATTAAAGGAGCGGCATCAGGTATAAAAAGTTTAAGCTGGTCTCGATTTGGTGATTTGAGTCACGTTTCCAAGCAACGAAAATGCTCAAATGTGGTAAACATTCCACTTCATATTTCATATAACTCGAATGTTTAGGCACAGCCTACCTTAAATTTTCATGCTCGCCAAATGTCACCAATGAATAGACGGACCATTATATCATTGCTGTACCCAACCAAGTAGTAATCTTCAATTCAAATTTAACATAAAAAATTAAACCGTCATAAAAATTCAATCTTAATGTTCGACTTTCGTTTTTTATAAAATGTACTAGAAAACTATAGTTTTTAAATACTTACTGACATTAGATGATGTTACCGAGAGAATGTTTTTTATTCCTTCTAAATTTATTGCGGAAGTAAACATTCATATATGAAACAACAATTTATGAAACACAGGTGGGATATGACATCTGAATGAAAAAATTGCATACTGAAAGTTCTTGTTCAACAGCTGCGAAACTGCGAAGTTTTCTCCAATAACGTATCCTCAAACAATACTTTCATAGTTTGTATCTTTAACCATGTCAGATGAAAGAAACTTGTTATTCATCAAATAATTACACACAAAAAACTGATAGAGCTTGTTTGTTCATCCATAGCGCATAAAAATACGTAAATTTTTTTTATTCACCATTACTTGCAAAACATACTTTTAAATATATCATGTTTGAAAAAATGTTCATATGAAGGATATATGTGCACGATTATTTTTTTCGGAAGTAAAGAAGTTAAGACATGTTCCTTATTTTTACGATAATGCACCCACAAATAAATTATAAAATATATAACACAAATTAATGTAGATCATTGTTTCTGAAAGCTATTTCAATCGTTAAATGTTAAATCCATTGTCGTAAATCATAATGATGAAACTTAAATATTTACCTGAAAAAGAGGGGGGGGGGGTTATTTTCTAGAAAAATTGATGTGAAATATTTCGACTATTATTTTATAAAACTACCGAGTGATAAAGATATTATGTTGCATCCGAAACCCGCTTTTTTGTGTGAAATTTCTTTTATAAGGCGCTTTATCGCAGAGTAATAACAGATGCACAATTTCTCATTGATAAAGAAATATTTTTAAGTGCAATGCTAATAAATATAAATCATTCATTTTTTTTATAAACATAGTAAAAGATTGCACTGGAATATTGGAACTTTCTTGCTTCTTCTTTATTTGCAGGGTTGATGTATCACTTTTTAGCTTTGTATCAAAAGTTATGGATTCAACACAAAATTCGTAAATCCAAGCTTCAAATAACATTGGCACCTAGAAAGTTAAAGGATTCCGGTGCAAATTGAACCAAAATATTGCACCAAAGTGTTTAAAAGTGCAACTGTTAAACATTTCAAATTCAAATATTATATTAGTAATATATATAAGGAGGAGAATTACATTAAATCATTTCTATATTAAGACTAATTATTAATTTTATCGGAATGGTATCAGAGAATAAATTCAACTAAGTGAAATATATAATTTTAATTATTTAATTTTTTCCCAAATTTTTGAATACATAAAAGAATATCGAACTATGCCTCTTCTATCAAATATACATAAGGATATTTGTAAAAATAATTGATAATTAAACACTATTTGTAATAACAAAGTAAAAAAAAAATAACATTAAATATTTTACGTTTAGGCATATATTTTGTAAGAATCGTCGCATACAATGATTGAAAGTGAAACGCTTACATTAAACTCAGGGCAATAAATTCAAAATTTAGGGCAATTTTAAAAAAATAAACCATATCTATAATTTACTTTGTGAGGTGTTCATACTATTTTTTCAATATTTAAATTTAAATTATAACTTTAATTGCAAAATAAGTTAGAAAAGTATCCGTATTTGCGATTTAAATCTTTAAAAGCTTCCATTAACTCTGTTTTTTCTTCTCCAGGTTTTGTTGTAAGATTTACCCAAAGAAACAAAGTCAAATATGACTCTCATCGAATACATGAAAGAAACGCTGGATGCAGGAGGTAATTATCATTTTGTCATATTTGAAATCCAACTAAAAATGGGCTTTTACACGAGCCATCGAATCCATAGAATGCCAAACCCCCCTTTAGAGGAAAAAGTGGTCGACCAGGATTTCTAACCCAAACGAGCCGTCTGTGGCCGTATCCATGGCTTCCTTAATTGGAGGGTTTGCGAAACCTTTAATGAACCCAGCAATTCCGGTTCTGCCTGGGCGAAAATCCCCACGAGGGAAAAATTGTGGAGTTTGCCCTTCTCTCCATGGATTCGATGGCTCATGTAAACGCGCCTAATGTGTGTATCAAGACTTTCATGCAAATAATACAGAGTGGTGCAAATAAAAGCGGCCCCAACGTAGATATAAGAAAACAGAAGTGTTGCCAAGTCAAAATCCAATACAATTTTCTTTTTCCTAACTGAAGCTATCGATCGTTTCAATACTAAGCCCAAACAAACGCTTGGCGAGTTATTTGCTAGCAGCTACGCTATGGTTTGAGAAGCTAGTTGAAATGAAATCTAAACAAGGTTTGTAGAGTTGATAAAAAAATGCAACTAGTGATTATTTCGGTCGTTATTTATCCTGAGAATCGGGCCTTTTTGGCTTTGTTAATGCAAAACATTCTAAATTGATTGCAATATACAAAATTTACATTATGGGACGTCTTCATACAATACGAGCTAAGATCTGAGCTCCGAGGCCGCTTTTATATGTACCACCCTGTACAACGATATTCAATAAAATACTGAATGATTTTTTTTTAACTTTTTGATTTGTCAAATAAAGGCAATATTTTTTTTTAAAAAAAAGCGTCTAGTTGTTTTTAAGGTTAGAAACCTAACGTTAAAAATAATTTAAGCTTTTAAAAAAATTACAAGTTGAAATTCATTTTTAACTGGAGAAATATGTATACCAATGGGAATTTTTGCATTTACATCAATGTTTTGTACACTCTTAAAACAAACACTCCCAATTTACCTCAGTCTGAGTGGATTTCACTCCTCCAGACTGGAAAATGCACTTCTCCTTTTGGAGTGGATCCTTTGTGTGTTAAACCTCCGACAGGATCACTCCAAACGAGTGATTTTAACTCAGTCTGAGTAAATATGCATGCCTTTACGGTGTCGAAAATGCACTTCTCCAACTGGAGTGGATTTCACTCTTTTGTTTTAAGAGTGTAGTTGCTTTTTTAAATAAATGAATCATTAATCCCCTTAAAGGGGAACAGAAGCAATAGCAGGGTCTCCAAACTGACGTTCTTCTGTGTTAATCCATTATAAAAAAAAAAAAAATTTGGCCAGATTACTCAGGCTGTATTGAATATTTTTACGAACGTTTTTTATATGATACATGTATCTGGCTTACAGGGCTCTATAATTTAACTTTTTGAAATATTTTGTAGCATAATCATCTATTGAAAATTTTATAAAATAGTCGAACCAATAATTAGGAACATTTGAGCCAGCTACTTCCATATGACGCTTAAAAACGTTTTTTTTTTTAAATATAATATTATATTAACTTTTTTCTTAAATATTTAATAGAGTCGAGTAATTTTGCAGAGAAAATATTTCTTTTCTTATTTGATTTGGTTTGAAACTCGCCATCATTCCCTTTTAAATCTAAAAATGAAAATTAAAAAATAAGTATCACAGCAATAAGAAAGTTGTTTTGTTACATAGAAGTTATCTGCCTAATATTATCCATCCTACTTAAGGTAGGCGAATACCCAAAATTCTAAAAAAAATTCTATTACTTTAATCTTTTCCAAATTTGGCATAGTGATTTCAAATATAATGAACAATACTATTTATAGGCATATTTTTTTTATTTAAATATAATTTATTTATTTTAAGCTGTGTTTTTCAACTAAAAAAGGGGGTTTCGCTAACAAGTCTACCACATTGAATTTTCCTCCTATAAACATTAATTATGTGCTAAATTCCTCATTTTGAACTGATACATGCAATGACCCTGTAGAGTTACATACAAATATAAGAAAAATAGTTATTTATTAAGAAAATGTAATGAATTAACTAAAAACAAATTTCGATTAACTTACACTTGGACATTTAAAAAAAATCTAGTATATTTACACCAGATGTTACAAGTTCATAGCACAGATATATATTGAAATATCATCTGTAAAAAATTTCAGGTAAATGTAAAACTTTTTATACTAGAAGTGTTAGCGTAAACCCCTTTTTTTAGTTGAAAAACACCGTTTAAAATAAAACAATTATATTTAAATAAAAAAAATTGCCCAAAGAGCATTGTTCATTATATTTGAAATCACTATGCCAAATTTGGAAAAGATTAAAGTAATAGTACAAATTTTAGAATTTTGGGTACTCGCCTACCTTAAGGGGGTTCAATACCCCAAATTCGGTGAAAAAATCAAAACAAAAATTATTGGCTTAAAATACTATTACAACCTTTATTAATAATGTCACAAAGTATCAAGACGATTGGAAAAATATTTTTGACATTTAAAGCCATTTTAATGTAATGGCTTCGTAAGGAAATGGGTTAACAATAAAAACTTTAAACGCGTTTTTCTCAGAACTTGATTTTTTGAACTTCGATGTACCTTTTCTCAAAAACTATGCTACGTTTTCTCGTGAAATTTTTTTAATATGATGTAATACCTAGTATAGATTAATCTGAGGTTATAAATTTTAATAAAACTAAAGTGAAAAAAAATTATGGGGCTAAAAAGTGAAAAATTTCATGATTTTTTGGGCACTTTAAAACTTATTTTATTTTAAAAACCTAACAGTTATTTACAAAAAACTTTCAACCTCAGATTAATATATAAAATTGGTATAACACACACAGAAAATTTAAAGATGATCTGATCAGTAGTTATTGTGAAAAGGTACATTGCAATTGGCCAATTTAACAGTACCGATATACAACATACTGAACCCCCTTAAAACTAATAAAATTATTATTTATTTTTAGATCCAACGATTCGACAATGGCCTCTCGTAGATTCCTATTACACTCCTTTTCTATGCACTCTTATGTATGTCTTCTTCGTGAAAAGGCTGGGGCCGACTCTTATGGAGAACCGCAAGCCTTTCGACCTACGAGCCCTTATGATTGTATATAACTTTTCTATAGTAGTCACATACACCAGCTGCTTACTACTGGTGAGTTGAATCAAAGCTTAATAGTTATCTGATTATTTTAAAATTTATTGTTTTGGATGAATTTATCTATATGCCTCCATTATTTGATTATTCGATTTTTGATTACATGAAAAATAATCATTTATTTAAAAAAAAATATTTATTTAACGTAAGAAATATTATTTATTTTTAGTTTAATCTTATTAATAAAAGAATAAAACATGATGTAAATTTTATTAAAATTAATTTGTGTAAGTTTTAAGTATCTCGAACTTAAAAATAGTTTATTTCTTTTTAATTACACATATTGACGAAACTTAAATAGATTTTTTTTTTTAATTTTGAAAGTTCTTGCAACAAAAACATTTTTTTTCTTTTGTAAATTGTTAAAAGAATGAATGACATTTTTGTGCATAGAAAGCGATGGTATTAAATAAAGAAAGATTAGAGATTGTGAAGAAAAAAAAATTCAATTTCATAAGTAGCTCTACATTGTAAAAATAGTCCATGAGGAAATCGAGAAATTTGGGCTATTTGGTTCCACATCGAAATCTTTGAATTATAGTGAGTTGATGAAAATAAGGCAAAAAATGCATATTTATATAATCATTTGACTTTATAAATAGTATTTAATATAATATCCTAATTTTGAAACTGTTTTGCAGCTCATTTACTATTTCCTAACGACAGATGCATATCAAAGAATTTGTTCTCCTACAATAGTCACTATGGATGACTATACGTATCCGGTAAGCTTTATATTGTAAACTCAAATGAAGAGTACAGGCGAAGAATTGATTGATTTATTAGGCGGACGCCCGCAATTGTCTGCTTGACGGACATTGGCGGCAGAAAACCAGTTTAATCTCTCTCTTCTTCGCTTGGTCCAAGCGTCGGGATCGTTAATCGCCTGAATCTTGGTAGCTAGGAACCACAGAGAAAGTAGTTAAAGTATTAGAGTGGCAGATCACGTGACCTACAACACTGGCTTCAATGGGGCTCTTCTTGGAGTTTCTTGCGCGTCCCGTCGTTGGCATTGGAGGTCACGTGATCTGCCACTCTATTACTTTAACTATACCTCTGTAGTAGGGACTGGTTTCCTTACACAAGTTTAAACGATCACTCGCTATCGTCGCCAAAGTGGCCTGCTAAGGAAACTTCTCTACAAAATCAATCGGTTTTTCCCGTGTACTCTTCAAATATACATTAAAAAACTTAAAAATAATTGCGTAACGTTACCATGACTTTCGGGTGCAATGTGTTAAATCAATTTAAGAGGAATATTACGAAACTCCAAATATGTGAGAAACATTTTACTAAACGCGTATAAAACAGTATTCCGTCTTTGTGTTATACTCTTGTTTGTTATGTTAGGCTGAACAGTTCTAGACACAGCATTAAGATTTTTTTGCACCACTTTATGCAAAAACGTTAATTCGTAAAATGCGGTAGCATCACTTGCTGCTACCTTTTTTACGGAGTAATATTACACCAAAAAATGCAAATTTTTATATTTTTTTGTTATTTAAAATATATATTGGAATTGTTTTTACCAAGACAGTTTTTATATAAATATTACTTTCTTGAAAATTAAGAAAACATGCATGTTTTATTATTACTTACTGTATGTTTCAAAAGTTATGGTGTATTAAACTTATTGTACCATTTCAAAAGTAAAGGTAGTTTTGTGTTTTTGTAAAAAAAAAAATCATTTTTTCTCTTTTTTTGTAAACAAACATTTTTATATGAACTAAAATATTTATTGTCTGTTTTTACAGGCAACGTATGCTGGATGGATTATATATGTTTTAAAATATGTTGAATATTGTGATACGGTAAGTGTAACGAACATTTTATCAACCTCTTATTATAAAAACCCCACCATTCTTTGAAGTTGCTTAGTTCAAATGGTATATTGTAAAGAATGAGTAAGAAGGACTGTCTGTCCCATAGAGCGCATGCATTAGTTTTGAAATCACAACTTTTGCAAGATAATTTCTTATCCATGTTTTCCTTTCTTCACCAGGTATCGGAATCATCATTTTCTCAAGTTAAAACTAATTTTTAAAAAATAACATCCGGTTATTTAATTATTAATTGATAAAGTAAAAGACACTTTGGAAGAGTAGAAAATTCCCATAATAACTGGAGTCAATCCTTAGTATATTTAATTATAGTTTTCATTCTTAAGTTTCTCGATACAGAACTGTATAGATTTTTAACCTCCCTCTATTCACCTTAATTTATGGTCTGAAACAAATAAAAAAAACGTGCCACTGAGAAAAATAGCCAAGTTTGGCGTTTCAGAAGTTTAATAGCAACTGCAAGTTGTGTCCAACGATTTTTTTCGAAGTTGTATAAATCTTGTGTAGAAGCGGTTCTTGGTGACAGTTACTGTTACGAAACTACTTGTTATTCGAAAAAGAATTTCAGTGAATATTAAAGTGGGATTATTTAATTTTTTTTTAATTCTTTTTAATATCTTTTAAAATTAAAACATTAACAATACAAATTTTGTTTTGTAACTCTGCTCTTCTGTAATATTTTGTTCGTGTCAAAAATTAAATGCATAAAAATATTTATATTTCATTTGTTATGTATTAATTAACAACAACAGGTGTTTTGGGATTGAAGAGGGACTGTTATTCGCATAGAGCTAATGCGTTAGTTTTGAAACCACAATATCTGCAAAAGAATTACTTTGGCATGTTATCCCATTTTCACCAGGTATGGGAATCATCATAACATCAATTTAAAATAGAATTGAAAAGAAAATAAGATCCGGGAATTTAATTATTAATTGAAAAAAATTTAAATAGTGTCGCCTTCTCCTGTATATTTTTGGCATTTTAAAACTTCACAAACTATCTAGTTATTTATTTATATAAAATTTTCGTTTCAAATTAGTTTAATTTCGATGTTATGTTGATTCCTATACCACGAAAAAGAGCTAAAAGGGCAAAGCAATACTTCTGCGGAAGTTGTGATTCTGAAACTAATGCATTGCTCTATGTGGGGATGACAATTCCTTTTAAATCTAAGTTGTATTTTGAACCTTTCTCTTTCTAGATATTTTTTGTGTTGCGGAAAAAAGACCACCTCGTCACCAACTTGCACGTGATCCACCATGCTGCTCTTCCAATCATAGCATGGATCATGCTGAGGACCGAAACAAGTAAGATACCATATTCTTCATAGTTATTAATTTTTGGGATGATTTTATCTGGAGGTATAGGTCGAAAAATCGAAAATTCTGGCTAGGGAGAAATTTCATTAAATAGTAAAACTCCTAATACAGAAGACAGTTGAAAGTCCGCTATTCTCAAAATGTGGTTTCATTGTAGTATATCCTACTATTTAAGATTATTCCGAGATTTTTTTCGAAAATTTATTATTGCTATTAGTCCAGTGAATAGAGACTCAAAAAGGGGGTTTACCATACAAAAGGTCCGGTATCGCTGATTTTTTGATATATTGTGTGAGACCCCTAGGTAGTAATAAATGTGAGTTTTCGTCAGTAGATAGAAATTGAGAGTTTCGCCCCAGGTGGCGGTGTGCGGTGGGGTGACGTCACTAATCCTCCACCACCACCGCCACCCACTGATCCCCCGCAATTCTCGTACTGTTGTATGAGGGTATTTTTAGAGAAAGTTTATATTTTTTTTGTGTGAGTGCCATCAATTTTTGCCGTACTGTTATACAAAGGTATTTTGGATGACGTCACCATCATGGATATGACGTACTCCTTATGGAATGGGTATGAGTCACCGGACATGACGTAACCGGATATGACGTGAGCGGACATGACGTACTCCTTATGGAATGGGTATGAGTCACCACATATGACGCGAGTTGTTTTGGGGTGGTTTTATAAGACGTAATTATAGGATAGGTTTATGCTATATGTAAAGAACAGTTATTAGTAGTTGTTGATTCGAAATATTTTTTATTACAATAGTAAGGGTAGTTTTATATGACGTAGATTATAGGTTTATATGACGTATTTTTATAAAGAACAGTTATTAGTAGTTGTTGATTGGAAATATTTTTTTTTATTATAATATTGTAAAATGAATGTTATAAAACTTATTTTATTCTAACCAGATAACATTTTCCAATAGAGAACTTATAAATTTCGTAATGCTTATTTAACAGATAAAATTTTCTTATAGAAAACTTATAAATTTCGTAATACTTATTTCTAAATAAACACACAAAAATATGAAATAACACATTTTTTTATTTACATACACATATTTTACACAGATAACTTTATACCATAATCAAATTTTTTTGTAAAGAAATCATCAGTAAACAAATGCAATACATTTTTCAACTTTGAAACAACTCGATTCACATTTATTGCCATTAAGGCATCGTCTCCAACACATAAATACAATTCTTCATAGGATAACATCATACACTCATGTTTATATTGCGATGGATTGTCTATTTTACATGCAGCACACTTAAAAAGTCTATGTAAATTGGCTTCCACTTCATCATGTAGAACAGAAATATATTCTTTTTCCAAATCTATATTAGGATCGTTTACAACTGTTTCAACAACATTTTTAAGAATTTTGCTAGGTAGGATCTTATACAATACAGTAGATTTGATAGTTTCATTTATATCTGGTATAATTTCACAGATTTTAACAAGATTGGAGTAATATACATTTAGAGAAGACGTTTTGAATTTGAACACTTCAAAATGAAATATTTGTTGAAATACTAAGCCACCAGACACACTCATTATCGCAAGTTGGTTGTTACAAATTACACTACTTGACGTATATTTCACATCTACGTTATAAATTTTCTTTTTAAAGTCTAGATAAGTATCTAATGACATTACGATACCTTGCTTGGTAGGGAAGTAGGTTGGTGATTCACTGTTGGCACATGATGTATATTGTCTCATATGAATATACAATTTAGAGTTCAAATTGTGTAGAGACACCATAAATCCAAAACCGAGATCCCATTCTCGCACTGGAACACTTTTCTTAGAATGGAAAGGCGAGGTCACATCAGTAATTGTAGAATTCAAAGTTGGAGCATCTAACGCGATGAAATTGTCATGATTCGTAAAAGAATCTATCGATGCACCAACACTGCTACATACATCAGGGTCTTCGTTCATGTCGATGGGGAGAGGTTCACAAATCTCCTTCAAATTGCAGAGAGGAAATTCCACGAAAGATTTCTTGTTATGAGGCCTAATATAAGGCTTAGTTCGTAAGCGATGCATGACAAAAATATGTAGAGTAACAACAACTCTACAGTCAGTAATGAAATGATTTCCAAAGTTCAGAAACTGAGATAAGAGATATCTTATGTAAACATGTCTATCTTGTTTATCACGTGAAACTCAATTACAAATTCTTATGCAATATGCCATCTGACTATGGCTCATCCTGCTCAAACATGTATTATATTGTTCCACTAATTAATTTCTAACTAAATCCCATTTTTTCTTTAATTAAGGAGTAATTATTCAGTAATTTATTTTCCCACTTTTATAAAAATATTGATTCAAAATCATACATTTATCTATGAAAGTTATCGAATCGAATTTTCCATGAGGATTATATACAATTTAGCTGCTGGAGAATAAATTTAATTCACGTTCAGATTTCTTTAAAAATATAGTATATCAAAGTATAATTAATTTTAAAGTGTAATATAATATTAATGCGCCTATTATTTTAAATATTAGAAATTTCTCCCACCCCAGGAATAAAAATAATAGTATATTCATAGAATATTTCAAACAAAATTTTTTAAAACGGTTCGTTATTATATATTCATCCACAAATATAACCATTTTTAAATCAAATAATTTTGTATGCCCCCACAGTAATTATAAATATATTTTTTAAAAACTAAAAATATAATATAAACTTGTTATTGTATTCGAGTGGTAAGCAGATAAGGCCACACACACCACAATAGGTGTTATATAATAGTTATCTTGTTTGGACTTTGAATCTAAAGATAACAAAAACCCGTGACAAAGTCACATGTTTTAATTGCAACATATGGAGGTAATCGAATCATATGATCAGATCACAAGACGATCGAACTTTCTAGAAACGATTGCTTATAAGACGGGGGATCATTTCAGAGTTTTAGCTAATCTTTAGTAAAAATAGTGTTAGTTTTAAATTTTTTATGATCCTAAATAACCTTTACTATATACAAACTAGGGTAAACTAAGCTGAACATACAATTCCAAAAAAAAAAAACCTAGTCATAATTTCATGTGTGTTATGACTTAATTACATAGTATCCTTTCACAAAAACTTTACTTTCTTTGAACCACTAACGTATGAATCCAGTCTGAAAAAAATCCCTTAGCTGACAACAGGTTAAAGTTTGTTATCTAAACAGTGAATTAACTCTTCTTAACTACAATTATAATTACTTTTAAGCAATTCTTATGAGTAGGTGAAACAGTATCCTTCAGTAAAAACTTTGTATTCATATGCGTGAGGTACAAAAATAGTTCGATAAGAGAAAAAAAAATAGTATTAGCCGATAATGTTCTTATGTACAAAAAGTAACTATTTCACAACTTGAAGTACACGGTTTATTACGTTTAAGTGTATATCAAATCAGTAGCCTTGGTTACATTTTTTCTGATTTTAAAACTTTCTGTTTAATGTGAATTTTATATTTAAATGTTCTTAAAAGTATAATTTCACCCTGTAATTGTTTGTTATATATCTATTATTGTTAAGACTCAGCATTAACAATTCTACTATGAATATATGTACACAACAAGAAATCATAATATTTGTACTTATAACGATAAGATTGGGGTATTCTACAATGATCTAATGTAGTGCTTAGTTTTATTAGTATTGATGTGAAATGTCAGCTTGTTAAAACATCTAAAGATAACAAAGTTGTAAATCTACTCTAATGTGGGGTGTCGTATTAAATAAAAAATATTTATACAATATGATTATTCATAAAATCATACAAAAATTATTATTTCTAAATAAAAGCCTCACTTACCGTTCTCACACACAATGTCCGCTTTCATACTGAAGTACAATGATATAGGAGTCGAATCGTCTTATGACAATAATCCACAGTCTCATGATACATTACAGATAACAATTGAACATGAGTTGGACTGTTTTCACTGCTGATAGCTATTTTTTAATTTTGATATTTTATAGTTTTATATGACGTATTTTAAGACATACTGATGCATAAGGCATGCTTAAGGCATGCATAATGAATGAAGCTGAGTTATCTTGTTAATTAAACAAACTTTCATAAAAATGTATAGCTATTTTTAATGCAAACTTAAAAATAAGACTTGACTCAAAAATAACCCGTATAATAGATGTTAAGTTCATTATACGAACAATTTCCAGCAAATATTACAATAACTTAGTGATTTCACAGTTAATTTAATAAGTAAATTGCACTATCTTTTGTTAAAATTGTATGAAATTTTAAAAAAAAAGTACTTTCTAACGGATTTGAAAACACCTTTTATAGTTCTTATTGATAAATATTACAACCAGTTACGGATTTCAAAGCTTATTAAGAAGTAAATATCGATGAGATTTTTTAATATAGTCTTATAAATACTACAACAGTTTATCTGATAATGTACTCTCGGTGGGAATAATTAACAAAAAATGTGGAATTCATAATAAAAGTTCATACCTCAAGTAGGTACTAGACACTTCATGTTATAATTCGTACAATTCTTCAAAACTAACAACATTAAAAAAAAATGCACTTCTAAACTATTCATATAAAGTGTTTTTTTTTTAGAAAATCAATAAGTTTTATACTAGATTTAATTTACTTTTAAAAAAGATTTATAATATACTAATAGATTAATAACTTGCGTTTTCAATTTTGAACTCGTTAACTTCAAAATATTCAGGAATTCCTCTGGTTTAATGTAAAATGACACATCAACGTAGATTATAGGCTCATATGTGCAAATTTTGGTTGGAGTTCAACAACAACTTTGTAAGAAATTGAGTAGTTTTATCCAATATTTTTGATTGAAACTCTAAAAAGTTTGATATCTTCTTTGAAATAATAAAAATAGTAGTATGGAAACGTGTAAAACTCTATTTTATCGTCTTTTGGTATAACATTAATGGTATGAATATATCTGAATAATAAATGAATCATGTAGTTATAATAGACTTACATGTATTTAAATATATATGATGTTTGTATGGTTGGACTCATATTTTTAAAAATATATAGTATAAGGTTTTGAAAAGTTCAGAGAATATATCTTAATCACAGAGATTACAAACTACACAATGAACGGGTAATGTGTGACTAACTAACACGTTTAAATCTGTTTATCTCTGTTCATATAACTTTCTAAGGAGTTAGTGGCGACATAGTATTTTCAATCAAGTGTTTTGATTTATATTAAAGTACTTTATTACAGTGTTTAGAGTTACTCTGTATAATTTTCATGACATTCATATCCTTTACTATAAACTGTCATCACCAACTAGCTACATGATAATAACACATGTGATTCCAAAACTTTACCAGTTTTTGATATGTGTACCATTCTGATTAACAAACAAATATATACCTTTTGATAATAGAATATAAGAAAAGTGACAAAGAAATGCAGGTTTAACTAAAGGACCAACTAACATAACCGTTAAAATTCCCTAAATTTATGACTGAAACTATATAATCTTTGAAGAAAACATCAAATGCTTTTTTTTTTTTACAATTTCTAAAAAAAAAAAAAAATACAGACAATTAAAATATAATTGCATATTCGAAAAATACCTAAAAATGAACTAACCAACATGAAGATTCTTAATAACAAATCAAAAATTCAACTTTAATTTGCATCATTATTTATTCTTATAAGTTTTTTTTTTCATATTCAGTTCTTGATAAATAGTTGTTTGACGATAAAATTCTTTTGATATTTGTAAGTTTCTATTGAATAATTATAATTAATGTTCGCAAACCATAGTAAAAACATCAATACCATTGTCAAAATAGAAGCAATTATTATGAAAAAGGATTTTAAAAATAAGTAAATTTAGCTTAATATTATGGTGCATGGTATATTAATTCTTCTTTTTATTATCATACGATAACCTATATCCTTGCTGAAAAATTTATATTCATACGTGAAAGGCTTAAAAAATAGTTCGTATATATCCTTAATTTTATTTGATAACATTCTAAAATTCCCTTAAAGAGTTAAGAATTATCGAAGTATATTATTTTTGGACATAATAAAGACTAATTTTAGGGGAAAAAATATCTAACCTCATTTTAATTTATTCAACTCATGATTCAAACTCATAACGATCACTATTCTAAATCCTTATGAAACAGTTTTTTATACTTTCAGACTTTACGAAATAACACAAATTACATTAATATTCTAAAAATTTATGCAAGTTTCATTATTTTACTACGGTGTGAGAAGGAAAAAAATTAAAGTGTGCGTGTTTTTTTTTTTTTTTTAAATTTAATTAATATCTGATGAAATAGTTCAATATTATTCAAGTCAGACATAATTTCTTGTTAATCGGTAAATAGTATACAATTATGATCACTGATTGAATATTAAGAAAGTAAATAAAAATTATGTCTGGTTTCAGGTAAATAAATAACGTAATCAAAATTAACTAGTTGTACTAGTTCTTCATTTTCAAATATCGAGAACATATATTTGAAGAAATTTTATTATCTCATATAATCTATACAATTTTAAAAAACTTACCATATCTAATAGTATTGTAAAATCCAACGGTGCGGTTGACAATTCAGATTCGATGATGTCAATTTCAGAAGACTTAACCAAGTGTAGCATGCAAGCAGGGATGATTCCTAAAAATATTATATCAATCTTAATTCAATACATATGAATTTATACCAAAGTCAATATTAGTTACGTAGTTAGTTATGTAGTGTGTACTTAGTAGTGTGTTGTTATGTAGTGTTAGTTATGTAGTGTGTACTAATAGAGTCTTTACTAGCTAAAAATAAAACGTGCATTGACTATCTATACGAGTCACTCGAGAAAGAAATCTCTTATCTTACCACTCTCACATGAGGTTGAATCATCCTTCAAACAATACAAACCTTTCGAGTATTCCGGTAAATTTCCTGAACGCCCTTTAAACTATTTAAAATTTATTGAATCGTACATTTTTATTATTTTTCTCTTTAAATTGTTGTAATAAATAATTAAAAATACTTACAAAGATAATTATTATCATTTTCTTACCTACACTTCGATTAACAAGAAAGTAGTTCAAACTTTTAAACTAAAATTATTTTACCTATTTCGAACAAAAAAGGCATACATATACTTATCGTAAACAATAGTTATTAATCAAATGAAAATTTATAAAAATGATGTTAGTGTGAAATTCATAAAATGAGACTTGAGTTTATTTATATACATAAAAAATAGACAAAAAAAATCTTCATTAATTCTTCAAAACAATCATGTCAAACATGTGAGACTGAGTCTGTGTTGGGATGCAGATCAATGAATTATAGAAATATGAATTTTTTTGTAGCATCTTGGTAAAATCCGTCAACTAATAATACATGTTCTACTACATGTATGAAAAAAAAAATAACTAAGTCCAACCTCATTACTGTCGAAACATTTCAAGCTGGCTAGAAAATATATATACATACATTTCTTCCATACGCTACGATTTTTGATGTTAAATTTTATTAATTGATTTTTTTTGGGTGATTGGATAGAAATTGTGATATTGATCATATGTTCGCTATGAGCAGCAATTTCTATCCAATCACCCAAAAAAAATCAATTAATAAAATTTAACATCAAAAATCGTAGCGTATGGAAGAAATGTATGTATATATATTTTCTAGCCAGCTTGAAATGTTTCGACAGTAATGAGGTTGGACTTAGTTATTTTTTTTTTCATACATGTAGTAGAACATGTATTATTAGTTGACGGATTTTACCAAGATGCTACAAAAAAAATTCATATTTCTATAATTCATTGATCTGCATCCCAACACAGACTCAGTCTCACATGTTTGACATGATTGTTTTGAAGAATTAATGAAGATTTTTTTTGTCTATTTTTTATGTATATAAATAAACTCAAGTCTCATTTTATGAATTTCACACTAACATCATTTTTATAAATTTTCATTTGATTAATAACTATTGTTTACGATAAGTATATGTATGCCTTTTTTGTTCGAAATAGGTAAAATAATTTTAGTTTAAAAGTTTGAACTACTTTCTTGTTAATCGAAGTGTAGGTAAGAAAATGATAATAATTATCTTTGTAAGTATTTTTAATTATTTATTACAACAATTTAAAGAGAAAAATAATAAAAATGTACGATTCAATAAATTTTAAATAGTTTAAAGGGCGTTCAGGAAATTTACCGGAATACTCGAAAGGTTTGTATTGTTTGAAGGATGATTCAACCTCATGTGAGAGTGGTAAGATAAGAGATTTCTTTCTCGAGTGACTCGTATAGATAGTCAATGCACGTTTTATTTTTAGCTAGTAAAGACTCTATTAGTACACACTACATAACTAACACTACATAACAACACACTACTAAGTACACACTACATAACTAACTACGTAACTAATATTGACTTTGGTATAAATTCATATGTATTGAATTAAGATTGATATAATATTTTTAGGAATCATCCCTGCTTGCATGCTACACTTGGTTAAGTCTTCTGAAATTGACATCATCGAATCTGAATTGTCAACCGCACCGTTGGATTTTACAATACTATTAGATATGGTAAGTTTTTTAAAATTGTATAGATTATATGAGATAATAAAATTTCTTCAAATATATGTTCTCGATATTTGAAAATGAAGAACTAGTACAACTAGTTAATTTTGATTACGTTATTTATTTACCTGAAACCAGACATAATTTTTATTTACTTTCTTAATATTCAATCAGTGATCATAATTGTATACTATTTACCGATTAACAAGAAATTATGTCTGACTTGAATAATATTGAACTATTTCATCAGATATTAATTAAATTTAAAAAAAAAAAAACACGCACACTTTAATTTTTTTCCTTCTCACACCGTAGTAAAATAATGAAACTTGCATAAATTTTTAGAATATTAATGTAATTTGTGTTATTTCGTAAAGTCTGAAAGTATAAAAAACTGTTTCATAAGGATTTAGAATAGTGATCGTTATGAGTTTGAATCATGAGTTGAATAAATTAAAATGAGGTTAGATATTTTTTCCCCTAAAATTAGTCTTTATTATGTCCAAAAATAATATACTTCGATAATTCTTAACTCTTTAAGGGAATTTTAGAATGTTATCAAATAAAATTAAGGATATATACGAACTATTTTTTAAGCCTTTCACGTATGAATATAAATTTTTCAGCAAGGATATAGGTTATCGTATGATAATAAAAAGAAGAATTAATATACCATGCACCATAATATTAAGCTAAATTTACTTATTTTTAAAATCCTTTTTCATAATAATTGCTTCTATTTTGACAATGGTATTGATGTTTTTACTATGGTTTGCGAACATTAATTATAATTATTCAATAGAAACTTACAAATATCAAAAGAATTTTATCGTCAAACAACTATTTATCAAGAACTGAATATGAAAAAAAAAAAACTTATAAGAATAAATAATGATGCAAATTAAAGTTGAATTTTTGATTTGTTATTAAGAATCTTCATGTTGGTTAGTTCATTTTTAGGTATTTTTCGAATATGCAATTATATTTTAATTGTCTGTATTTTTTTTTTTTTTTTAGAAATTGTAAAAAAAAAAAGCATTTGATGTTTTCTTCAAAGATTATATAGTTTCAGTCATAAATTTAGGGAATTTTAACGGTTATGTTAGTTGGTCCTTTAGTTAAACCTGCATTTCTTTGTCACTTTTCTTATATTCTATTATCAAAAGGTATATATTTGTTTGTTAATCAGAATGGTACACATATCAAAAACTGGTAAAGTTTTGGAATCACATGTGTTATTATCATGTAGCTAGTTGGTGATGACAGTTTATAGTAAAGGATATGAATGTCATGAAAATTATACAGAGTAACTCTAAACACTGTAATAAAGTACTTTAATATAAATCAAAACACTTGATTGAAAATACTATGTCGCCACTAACTCCTTAGAAAGTTATATGAACAGAGATAAACAGATTTAAACGTGTTAGTTAGTCACACATTACCCGTTCATTGTGTAGTTTGTAATCTCTGTGATTAAGATATATTCTCTGAACTTTTCAAAACCTTATACTATATATTTTTAAAAATATGAGTCCAACCATACAAACATCATATATATTTAAATACATGTAAGTCTATTATAACTACATGATTCATTTATTATTCAGATATATTCATACCATTAATGTTATACCAAAAGACGATAAAATAGAGTTTTACACGTTTCCATACTACTATTTTTATTATTTCAAAGAAGATATCAAACTTTTTAGAGTTTCAATCAAAAATATTGGATAAAACTACTCAATTTCTTACAAAGTTGTTGTTGAACTCCAACCAAAATTTGCACATATGAGCCTATAATCTACGTTGATGTGTCATTTTACATTAAACCAGAGGAATTCCTGAATATTTTGAAGTTAACGAGTTCAAAATTGAAAACGCAAGTTATTAATCTATTAGTATATTATAAATCTTTTTTAAAAGTAAATTAAATCTAGTATAAAACTTATTGATTTTCTAAAAAAAAAACACTTTATATGAATAGTTTAGAAGTGCATTTTTTTTTAATGTTGTTAGTTTTGAAGAATTGTACGAATTATAACATGAAGTGTCTAGTACCTACTTGAGGTATGAACTTTTATTATGAATTCCACATTTTTT
The DNA here is from genome assembly GCA_023701765.1 of Hylyphantes graminicola. Taxonomy (NCBI): domain Eukaryota; kingdom Metazoa; phylum Arthropoda; class Arachnida; order Araneae; family Linyphiidae; genus Hylyphantes; species Hylyphantes graminicola. Next base: position 70,564,492 of record CM043119.1, read on the forward strand.
GTTAATTATTCCCACCGAGAGTACATTATCAGATAAACTGTTGTAGTATTTATAAGACTATATTAAAAAATCTCATCGATATTTACTTCTTAATAAGCTTTGAAATCCGTAACTGGTTGTAATATTTATCAATAAGAACTATAAAAGGTGTTTTCAAATCCGTTAGAAAGTACTTTTTTTTTAAAATTTCATACAATTTTAACAAAAGATAGTGCAATTTACTTATTAAATTAACTGTGAAATCACTAAGTTATTGTAATATTTGCTGGAAATTGTTCGTATAATGAACTTAACATCTATTATACGGGTTATTTTTGAGTCAAGTCTTATTTTTAAGTTTGCATTAAAAATAGCTATACATTTTTATGAAAGTTTGTTTAATTAACAAGATAACTCAGCTTCATTCATTATGCATGCCTTAAGCATGCCTTATGCATCAGTATGTCTTAAAATACGTCATATAAAACTATAAAATATCAAAATTAAAAAATAGCTATCAGCAGTGAAAACAGTCCAACTCATGTTCAATTGTTATCTGTAATGTATCATGAGACTGTGGATTATTGTCATAAGACGATTCGACTCCTATATCATTGTACTTCAGTATGAAAGCGGACATTGTGTGTGAGAACGGTAAGTGAGGCTTTTATTTAGAAATAATAATTTTTGTATGATTTTATGAATAATCATATTGTATAAATATTTTTTATTTAATACGACACCCCACATTAGAGTAGATTTACAACTTTGTTATCTTTAGATGTTTTAACAAGCTGACATTTCACATCAATACTAATAAAACTAAGCACTACATTAGATCATTGTAGAATACCCCAATCTTATCGTTATAAGTACAAATATTATGATTTCTTGTTGTGTACATATATTCATAGTAGAATTGTTAATGCTGAGTCTTAACAATAATAGATATATAACAAACAATTACAGGGTGAAATTATACTTTTAAGAACATTTAAATATAAAATTCACATTAAACAGAAAGTTTTAAAATCAGAAAAAATGTAACCAAGGCTACTGATTTGATATACACTTAAACGTAATAAACCGTGTACTTCAAGTTGTGAAATAGTTACTTTTTGTACATAAGAACATTATCGGCTAATACTATTTTTTTTTTCTCTTATCGAACTATTTTTGTACCTCACGCATATGAATACAAAGTTTTTACTGAAGGATACTGTTTCACCTACTCATAAGAATTGCTTAAAAGTAATTATAATTGTAGTTAAGAAGAGTTAATTCACTGTTTAGATAACAAACTTTAACCTGTTGTCAGCTAAGGGATTTTTTTCAGACTGGATTCATACGTTAGTGGTTCAAAGAAAGTAAAGTTTTTGTGAAAGGATACTATGTAATTAAGTCATAACACACATGAAATTATGACTAGGTTTTTTTTTTGGAATTGTATGTTCAGCTTAGTTTACCCTAGTTTGTATATAGTAAAGGTTATTTAGGATCATAAAAAATTTAAAACTAACACTATTTTTACTAAAGATTAGCTAAAACTCTGAAATGATCCCCCGTCTTATAAGCAATCGTTTCTAGAAAGTTCGATCGTCTTGTGATCTGATCATATGATTCGATTACCTCCATATGTTGCAATTAAAACATGTGACTTTGTCACGGGTTTTTGTTATCTTTAGATTCAAAGTCCAAACAAGATAACTATTATATAACACCTATTGTGGTGTGTGTGGCCTTATCTGCTTACCACTCGAATACAATAACAAGTTTATATTATATTTTTAGTTTTTAAAAAATATATTTATAATTACTGTGGGGGCATACAAAATTATTTGATTTAAAAATGGTTATATTTGTGGATGAATATATAATAACGAACCGTTTTAAAAAATTTTGTTTGAAATATTCTATGAATATACTATTATTTTTATTCCTGGGGTGGGAGAAATTTCTAATATTTAAAATAATAGGCGCATTAATATTATATTACACTTTAAAATTAATTATACTTTGATATACTATATTTTTAAAGAAATCTGAACGTGAATTAAATTTATTCTCCAGCAGCTAAATTGTATATAATCCTCATGGAAAATTCGATTCGATAACTTTCATAGATAAATGTATGATTTTGAATCAATATTTTTATAAAAGTGGGAAAATAAATTACTGAATAATTACTCCTTAATTAAAGAAAAAATGGGATTTAGTTAGAAATTAATTAGTGGAACAATATAATACATGTTTGAGCAGGATGAGCCATAGTCAGATGGCATATTGCATAAGAATTTGTAATTGAGTTTCACGTGCTAAACAAGATAGACATGTTTACATAAGATATCTCTTATCTCAGTTTCTGAACTTTGGAAATCATTTCATTACTGACTGTAGAGTTGTTGTTACTCTACATATTTTTGTCATGCATCGCTTACGAACTAAGCCTTATATTAGGCCTCATAACAAGAAATCTTTCGTGGAATTTCCTCTCTGCAATTTGAAGGAGATTTGTGAACCTCTCCCCATCGACATGAACGAAGACCCTGATGTATGTAGCAGTGTTGGTGCATCGATAGATTCTTTTACGAATCATGACAATTTCATCGCGTTAGATGCTCCAACTTTGAATTCTACAATTACTGATGTGACCTCGCCTTTCCATTCTAAGAAAAGTGTTCCAGTGCGAGAATGGGATCTCGGTTTTGGATTTATGGTGTCTCTACACAATTTGAACTCTAAATTGTATATTCATATGAGACAATATACATCATGTGCCAACAGTGAATCACCAACCTACTTCCCTACCAAGCAAGGTATCGTAATGTCATTAGATACTTATCTAGACTTTAAAAAGAAAATTTATAACGTAGATGTGAAATATACGTCAAGTAGTGTAATTTGTAACAACCAACTTGCGATAATGAGTGTGTCTGGTGGCTTAGTATTTCAACAAATATTTCATTTTGAAGTGTTCAAATTCAAAACGTCTTCTCTAAATGTAGATTACTCCAATCTTGTTAAAATCTGTGAAATTATACCAGATATAAATGAAACTATCAAATCTACTGTATTGTATAAGATCCTACCTAGCAAAATTCTTAAAAATGTTGTTGAAACAGTTGTAAACGATCCTAATATAGATTTGGAAAAAGAATATATTTCTGTTCTACATGATGAAGTGGAAGCCAATTTACATAGAATTTTTAAGTGTGCTGCATGTAAAATAGACAATCCATCGCAATATAAACATGAGTGTATGATGTTATCCTATGAAGAATTGTATTTATGTGTTGGAGACGATGCCTTAATGGCAATAAATGTGAATCGAGTTGTTTCAAAGTTGAAAAATGTATTGCATTTGTTTACTGATGATTTCTTTACAAAAAAATTTGATTATGGTATAAAGTTATCTGTGTAAAATATGTGTATGTAAATAAAAAAATGTGTTATTTCATATTTTTGTGTGTTTATTTAGAAATAAGTATTACGAAATTTATAAGTTTTCTATAAGAAAATTTTATCTGTTAAATAAGCATTACGAAATTTATAAGTTCTCTATTGGAAAATGTTATCTGGTTAGAATAAAATAAGTTTTATAACATTCATTTTACAATATTATAATAAAAAAAAATATTTCCAATCAACAACTACTAATAACTGTTCTTTATAAAAATACGTCATATAAACCTATAATCTACGTCATATAAAACTACCCTTACTATTGTAATAAAAAATATTTCGAATCAACAACTACTAATAACTGTTCTTTACATATAGCATAAACCTATCCTATAATTACGTCTTATAAAACCACCCCAAAACAACTCGCGTCATATGTGGTGACTCATACCCATTCCATAAGGAGTACGTCATGTCCGCTCACGTCATATCCGGTTACGTCATGTCCGGTGACTCATACCCATTCCATAAGGAGTACGTCATATCCATGATGGTGACGTCATCCAAAATACCTTTGTATAACAGTACGGAAAAAATCGATGCCACTCACACAAAAAAAATATAAACTTTCTCTAAAAATACCCTCATACAACAGTACGAGAATTGCGGGGGATCAGTGGGTGGCGGTGGTGGTGGAGGATTAGTGACGTCACCCCACCGCACACCGCCACCTGGGGCGAAACTCTCAATTTCTATCTACTTTCGTCATCCTCGTTCTATTGCTTTTTCCGCCATCTTGAAAAAACGTTCGAAATTTCGCACATTTTCCAGTTTTTGGCCCATAACTTTTTTCCTAAGCATGTTTAAATAGAATTTTTTGACACAAAGTTGTAGAAAATAAAATTTTCATCAAAATCAGTACAAAAAGTGTTTTTCTACGACAAACAGTTAAAGAGCTAAGAAGCAGCAAAAAGGGTGCAAAATCGAGTGTTTCGAAAAAATATTACGTTCTAACGACTTTCCATCACCGCAACTCACATAAGACTTCATTTTAACAATAAAGTAGTATTTTACAAATTGTAGGAAATTTAATTTCCTATAAAATACACATATCAAAAATAAGTTTCTTATAGATTCCATTAAGAAGGGTGAAATGTACAGAAACACAAAAAAGTCATATTTTCACCCGACAATACAATGTTTTATTTTTTAACCTACAGCTCTTTCCCAGTGTATTTTTTGGTGTTTTTGTGAATATAAAACTGGTTTAAAATAATTTTTTCTATAAAATGGTTCTATTTTGTGTTCCATACGATAAAATGCGACGGAGCTACGTTGTTAGAAAAATGGCGTAAAATTTTGAATTTCGCTAAAAGAGTTTTTCACCACTTAAAATCCCAATAATTTAAAAAAAAATCATTGTTTTAGGGGATCATAATTATTATGAAACATGTAGATATCATCATTTATTATATTTGTAAGGCCTTAAAAGTAATTTTAGGCTCAATACCAAAGAATTTTAGGTACATTAAAAAAATCGAAGATGCGCATTTTTCATTTGAATAAATGGACTTGATTTTTTAAAAGATTTCAATTTACATGAGACTGAAGTAAAATTTTCCTTTCAACAAAGAATTTTAATAAAAAAATAAAAACTATTATATGTCCTTTTCGTTTAAGGAACATCGTACCAATAGAACTATGGAAAAAATATAGGAAATATGTTATAGAAAATTATAAATTTTTTAATGAGTTATTTTAATAAACAGTTTATGCTTAAAGTATTACACATAAAAAAAACAGTATTCTGAGAGGCATTTATCATGCCTAACAGTTTATATCAGAACTAGCTATATGGAGAATTGAAATGGTACAATTAAAATTTGACAAGTATATAGCTGTCAAGTGAATCAATTACGTTATCAATCGGACTCGTTTGGGTGGCATATAAAGAAGACCTTCAGCTGATTCATCTTCATAGATTGAAATTGTGTCTAGATCATTATCATCTTCGCCAACGGTGAGTGCCCTATTGTCGCAGGACTGCCCACAGCAGTGCTTACAAAGGTAGGAGCAATGCAATCCAGATTTTCTGCAACTGCATGCAGCCAAACAACTTTTGATGCATTTACATTTAATTGTTTTCAATAAAACCGCAGACGCAGTGTCTTTTTTCGTCATAATAGGCATTAAACCTCTACTCCCTTTCATCCATCCGTAATTGAACGGATTTTTTTAAATTCCTCTCCCTTGAAAGCAATGACTTGATGGTAATTCCTCAATGAATGAAATTGCGCTGCGTCGGAGGTTGGTGGTAGCTTAGCTAAATTGAGCCTTGTGGTGCTGGTAAGAAATTTTGAAAAGTGAAGAGTTGTGAGAGACTGATCTTTGTCTCCACCATATAAGGAAACTAAAATTTGTTATCCTGCCTTTGAAATTTCTGCCGCAGTAGCATCAGGGTTATTAAAAACATCTGCCACTTCTAACAAATATGGATTCCTTTGGAAAAGATTGCAGAATTTGCCTTTTCCATATCCAAAAATGTTGGAAGTCGTGTCACATCCGCCAATGGCATGAAGCAGTAGAAGATATGTAGTCGAACCATGCAGAAATGACGAGGAAGAGTAGACAATGTCGGCTGAATTACTTTTCCCTGTTTTTTTTTTAAAGAAGACATTTTTGGCAACAGGAGGAGCACCAGTTAGTACCACCAGTAGATCAATATCTTCAGCCACAATCAAAACAGCCTCATATTGGGATGCTATTGACTTGGCAGTCTTGATGATTAGAACGTCGGCATCTTCGTCTGCTTGTTTTGTAATAATGTCTGAAGCCTCCAGTTCGTCTCTAAGTTGAGTTACGAACCGTCTTTTGTTTTGTTCATTGGATAAAAACTTCTCCTGTGGGGTTGTATTTACAGTTGTTCGGTCAAATATCACATCAGCTGAGATATTCATCTTGCACCTCCTCAAACGTTCAGCGCTCTTAGTACTCAGCTGCAGATCATCGGGGTAGCCATCAAATACAACTATTACCTTAGAGCCATAATGCTTGAGAAGGTTTCGAAAAAGGATTTTCGCACCATAGTTATTGTTATGGTTGCTATGGTAAATCTAAATGAAAGTATACAGCTATCCATTCGACAACTCTGTGTCTTTAGCAAAACATGAAATGGCTTCTGCTTATGTTTTTCCAAAAATGTACCTAAATTCTTTGGTATTGAACCTAAAATTACTTTTCAGGCCATACAAATATAATAAATGATTATATCTACAAGTTTCATAATAATTATGATCCAGTAAAACAATGATTTCTTTATTAATTATTGGGATTTTAAGTGGTGAAAAACTCTTTTGGCGAAATTCAAGATTTTACGCCATTTTTCGAACAGCGTAGCTCCGTTACATTTTATCGTATGGAACACAAAACATAACCATTTTATTAAAAAAATTATTTTAAACAAGTTTTATATTCACAAAAACACTAAAAAATACACTGGGAAAGAGCTGTAGGTTAAAAAATAAAACATTGTATTGTCGGGTGAAAATATGACTTTTTTTTGTGTTTCTGTACATTTCACCCTTCTTAATGGAATCTATAAGAAACTTATTTTTGATATGTGTATTTTATAGAAAATTAAATTTCCTACAATTTGTAAAATACTACTTTATTGCTAAAATGAAGTCTTATGTGAGTTACAGTGATAGAAAGTCGTTGGAAAGTAATATTTTTTCGAAACACTCGATTTTACACCCTTTTTGCTGTTTCTTAGCTCTTTAACTGTTTATCGTAGAAAAACACTTTTGCTACTGATTTTGAAGAAAATTTTATTTTCTACAACTTTGTGTCGAAAAGTTCGATTTAAAAATGCTTAGAAAAAAAGTTATGGGCCAAAAACTGGAAAATGGGCAAAATTTCGAACGTTTTTTCAAGATGGCGGAAAAAGCAATAGAACGAGGATGACGAAAACTCACATTTATTACTACCTAGGGGTCTCACACAACATATAAAAAAATCAGCGATACCGGACCTTTTGTATGGTAAAACTCCTTTATTCACTGGACTATATGAATTAACTGTTATGTTTTTGAGTTGCCAAAGTTTTGCTATTTAAAATAACAGGATTTTCCTGATTTCATTACCGCCAGAATCTCCCGATTAATGAATATCCGGAGAATTCAGATTTCAAAATCGCCGGATATTCCCTATTTTTAAATCGCGGAAGTTTGCTTAGTTCAGTATCGTCAAAGATTGCTTATTTCAGAATCGCCCTAGATCTGTAAGCCAGTTTTTTCTTTTTTTTACAACAATGTAGAATAGCCTTGTTTTAGAATTTTTTTTATGTTGATTCGTGGTTCGCTTAGAAACGGTCGGTTAAAAAGGAGTTCCGGATAAAAGAGGGACGGATAATCGAGGTTCCAAATTACATTGACATTATTTTTTCAGGTGGTTTCCAGTTCATTCCAGGAGGCATCAACTCCTTCATCCACATCATCATGTACACTTACTACGGACTGGCCGCCATGGGACCGGAAGTGCAGAAATACCTCTGGTGGAAGGAGCACCTCACCAAACTGCAAATGGTAACACTCCAAGACATTAACACGTTTCTAAACTTTTACTTTGTAAAATAAATTCTTGTCATATTGCAGGAATCATAACCCTGTAATGCATGATTTTTTTTCCATCCCGAAAAAAATATATGTGTATCTTTAATACTCATACATTACGGGAAAAATACTGAAAAAAATTAACTGCATTGGAATTTGAATAATTTCAATTTTAAAAACTGTTGCCATATGGAAACACCATGCATTGACCACTGAATAGATGAATAAAGTTTGCGATATTAATATTTATTTTTTTGCAAATTATTACCTTTTTCGCTAAACCGAATGAACTTTTTTTATATTGCCAATAAATTATACTTAAACACAAAGTTAATTGATAATTTTATTATTGTATAATAAGTTGCAGAGGCACAGGCACATAGTTTTAAGTATAAAAATCTTTAATTAAAACATTTATAATAAGCAAAAAGAGTAATAATATTTAGTACAATTAAGCCTTCACTCTCCCTACTAGAGGGCGCAATCAATGCCATTTGTCATAGTACAATTGGATTTTGCCATAAAAGAAAAATAAGTTACGAAAATAATTATGAATGGTAGTTACATATTAAAAAAATTAATGTATTTCTACAAGAACAAATAGGTAGTTATGAATGAAAATATACAAAAAATTAGATTTAAACAGAATTTTAAATGGCAGTATGATACGACATAAAACAGTTATTGTTACTGGTAAAACAAAGTGGAACCAAACATTATAAACCTTCGTCAAGTACGACAGACCCAACACAACACGCGCACACACAAGCCAAACAAAAATTGTGCTTACTGCATGGTGTTGCCAAACGGAAACGCATGTAAAAACCAACTAAATAGTTCTAATTTTGATAAGAATGATTAGAACGCTACTAAATATATTTTAAAATAACCCTCCTGAACTGCAATTATTTTTTCAAAACAATTTAGTTGTATTTAGTATTATTATTATTATTGTTTTGAATACTTCCAAAGACGCAATTTCACCAACACTTAATAACTTCATTCTTTAATTTTGAATACACTTTTACTACTGTCATCTATGAGAGTTATTGGTAACTAAAGCTTCAAAATGGAATGTAATAGATGGAAAAAAACACAAATTTGTCGAGAGGGAACTCTACTTTACTAGATTAAAGTGGATTATGTTACTTGTTGCCATATAGCAACATTATGCACTACACTCTTAAAACAAACGAGCGATTTTAACTCAGTCTGATTGATTTTCACTCCTCCAGTCTGGAAAATGCACTTCTCCCTTTGAAATGGATTCCTTGTGTGTTAAACCTCCGACAGGATCACTCCAAACGAGTGATTTTAACTCAGTCTGAGTCAATATTCACTCCCTTCCAGTGTCGAAAATGCACTTCTCCAACTGGATAGTGGAATTCACTCTGGTTTTATGAGTGCAGAGGGTTAAGCTAAACTAACATGCCTCTCTGTATCTTCCAGTTGCAGTTCGTGGTCATCCTGTTCTTCGTCCTCGTCCTGATCCCCCTGAGCGGTTGCAAGACCTCCACCCACGGCATCTACATCGACATCGGGTTCGCCGGCCTCTTCCTGGCCCTCTTCTACAACTTCTACATCAAGACCTACAGGAACAAGAAGCCGCCTACGGAGAAGAACGGAACTAACGGAAAGGCCCACGCCGCGGACGACAAAGTCGCCAACGGATCAGCGACCCTCAAGAAACAATGGAGCTGGAGTAATTTCAATGAGGACTATCCGGTGCATGGACCTATAACGAAAAGACATTAGGGATAAAAAGTTTTTTTTTTACTGTATTTAAAAGAATTTGTTAAAGTATTTTTTAAAAAACTACATTTTTTTATATATAGCAGTTTGGTATGATGGTTTTGGGGAAATTCCTTAAAATATTGCGTGTTTTGTAATTAGAGTCACCGTGTGAAAACGTTTATACCATGACGATTCCACTTTCCACATTCGATTCGCTAAATATTAACATAAACTAAAGCACATATATACAAAGTCACAGCAAAGTGTAGTTTTGCCGACTTGCCAAACGCTTTATTTCTCAGTTTAAGGTCATTTAATGCCAATATATTCCCATCTATGCTAAATAACAATCCGCCATGGGTTCATCAATCTAATTACCTTGGTGATTCCTTGGTGGTCACATCTTTGTCTACTCTAGAAAAGTCAATATCTAGAGATTGTGGTCAACATTGTTGTTGTTGTCGTGTGGTCCCACAGCCTGGAAGGTAGAGGGGTGCAGTAGCATAATTTTTTCACAAGACCAGGAGCATCGTGAGGGTGGAAGTCTGACTTCGTCTCCGAGCCAGCACACCCTTGTCAATTTAGGAACTAGAGGGGAGGGGCATTTTTCTCCAGGCAACGTACAACCACAGTAATTGCGCTATGACCGACCGCACAGAATTTTCAAATTCACATATTTAACATCAAGTTATATGTATGTGCTTGTATACTTAATTCAACACAAGGTTGGTAGACATATATATTCAGGCTTGTGTGCTTGATCAGAGACCCGCTTATAAACCTTCGTCAAGTAAGACACACATAACACACACAAAAGTGACAGATGCTGCCATCTATCGCCACCACTTCAATTAAATTCAGCGCAAATATCCATGCCTATGCCTTATCAGCAGGCCCTGATCATTGCCTAGGCCTACAAGGCCCGGGCCTTGGGCCCCTGATTTTAGGGGCCCCCAAAACTGGCTGTAAGCCTATGCATTTTGTTTTACAAAAGTTATGAAAATATATTTTTTACATAAAAGTAATTTTAAATCATAGTTTAGAATTGTTAGTAGCCCAGAGTGAGTTTGTTCAAATAAACCAAACCATCATTAAAATGGTGTTTTGCACCCTTCGCCTTTCGTTGGCCATGCATATGCATTCGGTAAGGGGCCCCTGAAAGTATCTTGGCATTGGGCCCCAACTGGTCATGGTCGGGCCCTGCTTATCAGGTAGTCAAAACTGTTACCACAGAGGGTGGAAACCACAATACCAGCTGGCGAGTAGAATATAAAAACCTTTTTGAACCAAAAAATAACGATGTTTAACAGTACTATTTACCATAGCTAAGAAAATATATTTAAGAAAATTTGTGAATCGGCTGTAGGTTGTATCAGCTATTTAAATACGATGACTTGCACTACAAAATATACCTTATTTCGCGGAATTTCTCCAATTTTTAAGTAATAAAAAAACGAAATTTCTGATAGTTCAAGTAAATAACTGGAAAATGGCGTGACTATATTTAAATAAAAATTTAGACATTCTGTTCAGCGTCTGGTACGATACTTTCGCTGAAATTTTTTCTGAGAGTAAACTATAATTCCTGAAGTTAAAAGAAGAATGTGAAGAAAGAATGTGAAATGTTGTCAACAATGTGAAACTATTTGAAAGTTTTCCATAATTACCCCAATTTCGAAAATATGTATTACTACTACACTCCATGCCAACCTAGCTTGGGTAAAAACCAAGAATAAAAAGTAAGAGGGAAAAGCGTGATTAGTCCGTTAGTTGGAAACTCTTGTAATTTAATATTTACATACAAAATGATCTGAGTACAATTTAACCAAAATACACTTTTCATTCTGATAAAATTGTCGCATTTTCTAAAATAATATTCAAATCTGTTAGACCTTAAATGAAATTAATGTTTTAACCCTTTCAGTCCCAGTGATGCCATTTGGCATCATCACTTTCAATATTTTTTTCAAAATGTTTATGTCCCTCTATAACATCCAAACACACATTATTCGATTCTTCACACTTTGTTCTATCAGACAAAATTTTACTTTAATCTCAATAGAAGTCAGAACTACTATTTTTTTTATTTAGAAAATAGTCAACAAGCGTTTCTCCTGATTTTTTATAAGTTCACTTCAGTTCCACAGATTTAAAACACAATTTAAACTATTTCGGTTAAAATAATTACTAATTTTTTTTAATAATATGGTCAGATACCTTAAAATATATAACTCGAAGTGTTTTTAGGTAATATATATTTTTTTATTTTGTTGTTTTCCACAGTTAAAGACTTTTGGCATTGTTTCAAAAACCATATAAAAATTTTAAATTGATTTTTTTTCCTTATGGATTTCGTATATTTGACCTAAAATAAGCTTATTTTGTGAATATCAGATGTTTCTGTAGTGTAGTAAATTTTTGGGACTGAAAGGGTTAAACATGTTTTATGGATGGATTTACAAATGATTTATGGAACTCTTTACATCTGCGGAAGGATCTTCTCCAGAGCATATTTCTGTTTACCCAGCTTAGGTTGGAAAGGAGTGTAGTAAACTCTCTACACTGTTAAAAATTTGGCACTTGGTGATGGTCTTATTGTAACTGCAACGGCTGTCATGGGGGAATGTTTCACGATATTGTCGGCACTCGGTAGAACTATTTTTCAAATTTTGGAAACAAAATAGTAAGAAATGGTTGTTGGTTGCGAACAGCCGTTGCAACGGCTGCGAACCACATTTTGGTGAAACCAAGCGCAAATTTTTTAACAGTGTAGGGGCTTATTTAGCATAGTATTGACTTATTGTGAGAATTTCAAAGCCATACTGATGGATCTTAAACAAACACTGTGTAATGAATACTGCCATGGAAAGGTAAATTGCAGTAACCACAACCAACAATGAATGGAACAATTTTTGCTTCAAAATAATTAGATTTTCAATATACAGGGTGGCCCAAAAGTAGCCTAACAGTGAGTTAGTTTATAGTTATTTATACAGAAACAGTCATTTTAATACAGGTTAAGTTTAGTTTGGTTGAATTATCGTAGTACTAGAGCTACAGGAGAGTTATTGGCGACAGGCATCGTAGTTAAGAACCATCGTCAAAAGTGACAGCTTTATTTACATACATTTATTTACATTCTTAATCCCGAAGGTGCTAAAATTGTCTTCCTTCGACATTGATGCATTCCTGCCTGGTGCATAGCCAGGTCGGTAAGGTCTAATAAACCGAAGATATCTCGAAACTAAACCAATCGAAGTCCACGAATTGCTACTTTTGTCTAAGATACGCAGTAGTGCGTTTTTATTTTAGCCAACCAACAAAACTAAGCACGACTGCGTCAAATAGCTGTTATAAATAACCCAAAGTTCTTACCAATGGTACAACATTAATTGTTAGGTTACTTTTGGGCCCCCCTATGACTTATGACTTCTTTGGTGGGGGGCAAGTTCGCCGAACACTGCGACCTTAGGTCTATAGTATTCAACCCCAGAAATGATACAGTCACAAGAGACACACAAAGAAAGAGACGGCACAAACACTTAGACAAATAACAACATTTATTGACAAGTACAAATATCCATGCCTGACCGGGATTCGAACCCGACCTCAGCAGCTCCAAAGGCTAGTTGGGCCACCCTGTACTTTCGTATAGGTTACAATTATTGAGTGCTTGCAACAAAGCTCCAAGTCAATGTGTTGGATACTGCAGTTTATTTTCCCACTTCAGCATAGTTTTTAATACCTCATGAATATATAAAATACAAATTAGAAAACGATTGTTAGTAAATTACAATTATTGTATGTATAAGTAAACCGTGTGAGTCATATTAATATAACGTTTCAGTTCTATATGAATTGATAAAAATAATTATAAACCGTTTAAAGTGTCTGACGTTTGAATGATTATGAAACTTAAATATTAGGAAGGGATTTCTGAAATATATTTAATATTTTCTTATGAACTTTTTTAAATATGATATGACTTTTGAAGTTGTCCGAATAAAATGTTTTGTATTTTTGTGTGTGTGTTTTTTTTTTTTTTTTTTTTTTTGTTAATTTTATATTTTTGTTATGAATATTTAAAAGCCTCTATGTGTTATTCCTATTTTCTTTTATGTTCTAAAACTCCTTTTTTTCCCTCCTTACTAATGCATATTTTCTGTCATTTTTGCATATGTACTTACAATCGCAAAATATGATTTGAATGATTATCACATATAAATAATAATCAACAATATACTGGACACGTATAAATAATAATCAACAATATACTGGACACGTATAAATAATAATCAACAATATACTCTGGACACATATAAATAATAATCAACAATATACTCTGGACACATATAAATAATAATCAACAATATACTGGACACTTATCAATAATAATCAACAATATACTGAACACATAAATTATAATGAACAATATACGTTTTTTATACAAAATATTTTTTTTAAAAAGTGTTTACAAACATACATTTACGTATGGTTTGCATTTATGTTTATTTACTTTTTGATGTATATGTGCCTTTATATTTTTTAAGATTTGTAATTCAGCAATTCTTTAAGAATCTTAAATTTAATTACAATATTAATTTATGACTTTTCTTGTACAAAGGAAAAGTATTTATATATTTTTGTATTAAAATATTTTTTCAACTTTGAGTTGTTGTAAAAAAAAAACTACTGTGTTTGGTAACTAGGAATATCATATTCGATTTTCTTTTTTATTAAAATATGTTATTGTTGAAATGGTATCTTGTTTTGTATTTTATATAATAAAATTATTAAAAAGTATGCATTGCATTATTAGTTATTTAATAACAACTTCTTATAAATTTGTAAACGTAAATGAAAAAATATATAAAAAACTACACAAATTCGGTTCATATATTTATTAACGGAATGGGTTTTTTTTGTGAAGAGAAAAGTAATCATTAAAAAAAATATCATTTTATTAGAACAAGCCCAAGATTGCGTGTTTGAACCCTGGCTGTGTCGTCGGATTTTCTGGATGAGAAAATCTTGGGCACGCATGTCATATGTTATGTTTCATCTAAAAGACCCGGGCCCATTTGGCTTGGGTTTTCTCGGCAAAATTAAATCTCGACATACTTCAACATCCACAGAGAGCTCAGATTCATTGTAATCTGCGCGTCAAACTCGCTGCGAGAGTCGCCTGTATAAATATTGTAATGTATCCCCATAATTGTAAATTCAGGAAGATCTTATTAATTTTCATGAAGTAAAAAAAACAAACATCGGCACTTGTGTATTAGCCAGTCATTTACATTTAGCCAAACCCAATATTTTCGTCAAACTAAGATAGATAAGCATAATTTATAATGCGTATTAAAATTAATGTAAAACAATAATATAATAATTTATTTATAACAATAATGTAATAATTTATTGCTAACAATAATATAATAGTTTCTAAATTACAGTATAATTATAATAATTGATATTAAAAAACACCTATATAAACGTAAATATAAACTAAAAAGCGTATAACAATTTAATCAAAAAAATAATATAATTTATATAATAATATTACTTTATTTATTTATTTTTTTATAAAAAAAATCTAGCTCCAAAGGATTTGGCGATCTTTGGCAAATTATATCCCAGTACGAAAAATATTTTTAAAATTGCATCGTTGTTTAATTTTTAAAAAAAAAAAAAATTTTTGAAAAAAGTCTCCCCATACTTTATTTCAACAACCCCCCTCTCTCTTCTACTCCATTTGACGCACGCGCATTACAAAGCATCGATCCCTTCTCCCCCCCATCCGTAGCTTCAGCTGCAATAAATCGATAAATGCGAAAACATGCACCGTAATTTAAAAGTATTAAAAGATAATTTAAAGCGCACATTTTAAAAAGATATGTATTTTAGGTATTGCAGAAACAAATATACTTTTGTAATATCAAAATTTGTAATTTGAGTTTTACGTTTAAGTACAATAGAAAGCTTTAGCAGAATGAGCGCCGTTGGTGTAGTGGTATCATGCAAGATTCCCATTCTTGCGACTCGGGTTCGATTCCCGGACGGCGCACGTTATTTTTTCTATTTTCTTGACCTACTTTACTTCTTCTTACCTGCCTTGTTTCACTTAAGACTTGTTTTCTTGGTTCTGTTGAAAAGCATTTATTAATTGTATTCAGTTATTTAATTTTTTTATGCGTTTAATAAAGTAATTTCACTAAAATCGTTTTTCCCCCCAAGTCATGTATCGGTAGTGCATTTTTATTGCGTCCATCTTTAATAGATATTTGGTTTATAAAATTCTTATTTATTCTATTTTCTTGACATTGACTTGTTATCGACTTTGATTTGAGTTTTTTTTTATTTGAAAGTAGAAATTATATTTGAAATATAAATTAGTGCGCTTTTTTTTAAAATATGTTTTCGAAGTTTAGTATTCTGCTATTAACTTCCAATTAACTTGTTTAGCGACTAATTAATTAAAGATTTGAAAATTATTTACTGTTATTGAGTTTTTTTAAAAAAAAAACTTAAACAAGTTACCATATGAGTTTCGACTTTTCGGAACATTTCAATGCTTTCCGATGGGTGAAATTGGAAACGAACAAAACTAATAATCTCCTTATTTGTATCGTATTAAAAGAAAAAACAAAAAACATCAAACGATTTTTTTTTAGATTTACAGATATTCCTAACATTGCCATTAACCAGAAAACACACAAATTAAAAATTAAAAAAAATTGAATACATAAACCTAGTTTATAGTAGAACATTCCAATAATTTCTGATGGACGAAATTGCAAACGAACAAAACCAATAGACTCCGAATTTATTATTTCTTATTGTATTTAGACTCCTTATTTATATATATCGTATTGTACAAAAGTAAAAAAAAAGAGAGAAAAATAATTTTTCTAGATTTGCGACGTCAATCTCACACAGCGATATTCCTAACACTGTTGGTAATGGAAGAAACCAAAACACACACACACAAATAATTAAAAAAGAAAAAGAAATAGATAAATATAGTTTCTCACATAGTGTAAATGCAAATAAACATGAATTCTTAGATGGTTTGGTTACAACTGTTGAACATCTGTTACGATTTTTTAAAATAAATATTTTTGTGAGAAAATGCCAAAATCTTAAGCATTTTTAGCATCGAATGATTTTGTATTTATTTTTTTTGCGTTTATGGATTAAAAAATGGGATATATTCTTGATTTTCCCTATTTATATCGTTTTGCACTATACAGATCTTAATTAAAGTATTAGAGTGGAAGCTCACGTGACCTCCACTGCTAACGGCTTGACGAGCATGGAGACCTCCATATTGTCAAATTTGGCAGGTTATGGGGCCAGTGTTGCCAGCACTTTAAGTAGAAAAATGTTGCGAAAAAATAACATTTAATTCTAAAATAATCAAAAAATATCATAAAAATAATAACTGCATTTTGGAATATACAAGTTACCAGTGTTGCCATCACATAAAGAATGCTACGAAACAATAAAATTTTATTCTAAAATTACAAAATAAATATTATAAAAATGCTAGAAAAGCGTTTCAAGTTTTTGAAAAGCCAATAAAATATTCCAAAATGCAGCTATTATTTTTATGATATTTTTTGATAATTTTAGAATTAAATTTATTTTTTTGCAAAAATTTTTCATGACGATATTTCTAACATTGTCGTTAATAGAAAAAACCAGAACACACATACACAAATAAAATAATAAAAGAAGGAATAGATAAACATAGTTCATCACATAGTGTAAATAAACATGAATTCTCCAGATGATTTAGTTACAGCTGTGCAACACCTGTTTCGATTTTTTTTAAATAAATATTTTTGTGATAAAATGCCAAAATCTTAGGCAATGGATAGGAATCATTCTTTTTGGTTGCATTTATGGATTAAAAAAGTTGAATATATTCTGTCTGATATTTGATCAACTTCTTTCACAGATCAGTCTACAAGTATCACTAAGAAGTACAGGGTGGTTATAAAATAACGCTCGCTATTCGGAGTGGTCTGTAGCTTGAATGAATAATCCAAATGCAAAAAAAAAAAAAAAAAAAAAAAAACTTTGAGACACTTACTAGTCAAGAAGGGGGGAGAAGAATGGAATAATATAAAACGAACTCGTCTCTTGACCAGGGTTCTAAATTACGAGGCGTAAATGGATGTGTTGGCCGTAATTAGCCATGATTGGCTATGCCTCGTGATAGAACCCTGGTCAAGAGACGAGTTTCTTTTTTATGATACCATTCTTTTTCGAAGAAAAGAAAGTCGTCTCTTGACCAGGGTTCTAAATTACGAGGCGTAATTAGCTGTGTTGGCCGTAATTGGATATAATTGACGACACCTCGTAATAGAACCCTGGTCAAGAGACGAGTTTTTTTTTTTATGATTATTCTTTTTTATGATTATTTTTTCAGGATTCTATCTTTTTTATGATTCCATTCTTTTTCCCCCTTCTTGATTAAAGTGTCTCAATTTTTGATGCATTTGGATTATTCATTCAAGCTACAGACCACTCCGAATAGCGAGCGTTATTTTATAACCACCCTGTATAATTTGTCTAAAATGTAACTGAAGATAGTAAAGCAATTTAGGCTCAATCTTATTTTCGCCAATGCATAGAAGTATTTTTATTAAAGAATAGAATTTTATGGAAATAAAATTTCAATCTTCGATTTTGTTTCAACACTTTTTCAAACAAAACAACCAATGAAATCGCAGTATGAAGAGCGAGACATCATAAGAAATATTCCCATTCCAATTTATTTATGTTAATTATCGATATTTTAAATATAAATTTCATTCCAATCTCAATTACGAATAAATAAAATTAACTAGGTGAGATTCTTTTTGGAATTGATTAAAAAATATTTAATAAATTGTCAACAGAATCTATACTTTGCAATTTTTATTTTATTAGTATTGATTCTTATTCGATTTTCATTAACCATGTTGGACTATGAATTTTAATGGTTGTTTTGTATTTTTTTTTTTAAATTAGTTGTACATAGTATGCTATTATGAATTAATAAGTTATTTAACATACGATTAAAAAAAATTATTATTAATAACGATGTCAAAGAAAACTAAATTTTTGAAAACAGTATCCACGTTACCATTTTAAACTTGATTATTGCATCGTTATTTTGTTTTACGATCGACTTTTAATTATTTTTTCATTTCAAACCAAGCCGAAAAATTCCGTTCCTTTCAAACAACAAAACCCTGTCTGCTCACAATACTTGAATTTGAGAATGTAGATGGCAGCACAAGCGTTTTCTTTCACTGAAAACTAAAACAATATCCAGGTTACTTTTATAAATTTGATTATTTCATCTTTATTATTGTTTTACGTTCGACTTTTCATTATTTTTTTTTCATTTCAAACAAGCCGTACATAAAAATTAAAAACACTGTCTGCTTTGCCAGCTCAGGTGCCGACCTCGTTACCTAATTGAAGAGCTGAGTGGAAGAACGTGCTAAGTGACATTTTTGAAAAAATTGAGATTTTTGTGTTAATGTTTATGTTATTACCTTCTTTAAACATAACAGCCTTCAATTTTTTAGAAAACATTCGATTTCGTACTTTTTTCGTAAACGAAGTTGGTAGGTGCACGCGTTTTCGTCACTTGTTCAATGGAAGAAAGTGCTAAGGGCCCTTAGCATTTTTTTCCTCCGAAATCGTCCGATTCCGGAACGATCGTTTAGTGGAAGAAAGTGCTAAGTGACATCGTTCGCTGAAAATTTCGACTTTCGCTTGCATTAATAGCAAAACAAATGGATCTTTTGTAGTTTTAATCAAAAAGAATTGAAAAATATTATTAATATTTACTAATTAACTTTATTTATAAAATATAACCAATGAAATAAAATTTATATTGCTTAAAACCTGGTTTTTAGTGCACATAGCAAACACGAGAAAATGCATTTTTTTAAAGAATTATTCGGAGTTAAAGATTTCACATTTTAGAAAATATAGTCTGATTTTTAATGTTCTGTTTTTTTATTCTAATAAACACAGTTCACTTCAGCAGTGAACAGATGGTATCATTAAAACAGAGTTGCACCTGCCCTATGGAGATCGAAGTTGAGCTTCGCGTTAAAACAACATCGCACCGAACATAGTCAAAACACCTGGTGTGTTAAAAAATAATTGAATTAGGGGTACGACAATCATTTTAAAGCTATTTTAATTTTGATTCTGAAGCTATCGGACGCATTTTCTGCAATGTCTGTATAAATAAAATGGAAAAAAGCAAGCGGGAAGAGGAAATTCTGAGCGAAAGTCAGAATAGAAGCTTTTACGGTAAGTACAAATTTAATCAAGATATTGCTTTGTTATGTAAAAATAATATATTTTTATAGTAATTGCTCTAACGTTTTATACTTCATCTCTTTATTTTTATAAATTCTTTTATATTTATTTAATTATAGAATTAATTAAAAAATGTGTTTTGTGTCACGATTGTAAAAAAATGTATGAACGATCGTACAAAGCTGTTGTGGTAAAAAGTAAAAATAACAAAAACTTTTCTACTATTATCATTGAAATCATTGTCGATAGTTTTAAAGCTTTCGGAACTCACGACAAATTAGTTGATTCCGTAATTTATCGATGTTAAAATTTAACAATTTGAGTTGCTTTACCATTTAGATATTAATTAAAGTTATTTAAAAACTTTAAAAGAAATATCGAAAATGTTAATAAGATATGATGAAATCCATATTTTCATGCAATTGAAGGCCAAATTACAATGTTAGTTTTTAACCCTTTGGTAATTTATTATTTTTACAAATATTTGCGTTGGTTTTTCATTTCTGCTGCTTCCCAATTTCGCTGATAATTAGGGGTTCCTTGTCTTCTGTTTTTCCTGTAATTCGTTTCGATAGTGCTTAATCTGTATTATCTTGCAGATTTTCCTGATCGAAATATAACAAGTGACCCGAGAGGAGATTCTTCGCGTCAAGATTCTTCGATAAGCATAGATGATGAAAATTTGACAGGAGCTAAACAATCATCTCAAAGTAAGTCAATATGTACACTGAAAAAAAATCAGTAACTTTCTGAATATATAGGGTAGCTTAGCTTTAAGGTGCATGCAATTTTCGAAAACGTTTTGGAGTATTCCAGGAACCACTTTCTGTAATATTCAGAAATATTTAAAATATTTCAAGAAAACTTTTTATTTATTTCTTCCACTTTTTTTCCAACACGTATCCGGTGTAAAAGATGACTAAAAGTAGGTGGCAACATATAGTTCAAGTCTGCACAGGGAATGATCCTCCCTCATCGAATTCTGAATATTGAACTATACTTAATTATCGGATATAGAAATCGAAATAACAATATAGAGTATCGACGCGAAGCGTCCTTACTTCTCCATATAAGATACCCCAAAATGTTAGAGCGTTTATTGTTTCGAAAAGTAAACCAGAAGTCAAGGTATAAAATAAATGTGGAAAATCCGTAGGAGATACACCAGGGCAAACTGATAGGCTTGTCTTGATACGATTAAAATGAACATTTAAAGTACTAAATGAACAATGAACACATAAAGTTAAGGACTGGACAAAACAATACTAGTCAAATTACAACTTGTCGTCAGGGTTAATATATTATTCTAATAATTTGTTGTTATATACTTTTAACAATATAATAAAAACAGGGTGTGTAAAAAAATTAAGAATTTAGCGAAGGGTGCTGGGACTATTTTTATTGCATTGATAAATTTCGATTTGTTGTATTTGATTAAAATAAAAATTTGCCATTTTCAATCGAATATTAAGCAATAACAAAACATTAAAAAAGGCCCAGCATTTCTCTCGTAATTCAAAACTTTTACCCTTAAACCGTTTTTTTATTTAAAAAAATCGATTATCAAATGAGTTAAGATTACTCATTCGTAATGAACCCTTATGTAAATAGCTCTAATAATATGTTTTGTTATTTCAGCATTCTTCGAAGATATCGGGGAGAAAAATGATGAATATATACCAAGCTCCAAGTCATCTTCATCTGAAGAAGGAACTTCTACTATAAATAAGAGATGCAAATGGAACAGAATGAAGAAAAACCAAGTAGCCGACAATGAAAATACTGTGCCGAATCCTATAGTTCCCTATAGCGACACGGATTGTGATGCCGGCTCTGATTATTCCGCATCTAATCTTTTCAAAATTCACGCCTCAATTCCTTCTAGCCCTGATATTGCACCTGATTTGTGTACTGATGAAGTAAACCTTCCTAATTTGCCTACGAACGAGAAAAAACAAAAATTATTTCCTCCTAGAGACAATACCTCCAAGAAAAGGAAGCGTAACCCCGAGTGCTGGAAAAAGAATAAAGCTGCTCTTAATAGAGAGAAAGGAGAAAGTTACGTATCTTCTTCTGGTAAAAATATGCCCCCCAAAAAACCTAATTTAGGAATATTATGCACGCATAAATGCCCGTTGCAGTGCAATGAAGCATTCAATATTGAACAAAGAGAAAATATCTTGTCACACTTTTACGAATTGGACGCAAATTCAAAACACGCATATTTGTATAATTGCATTTCAAAAACGCCTGTACAGAGGCGAAAAAATGACGCAAAGACCCACAAAACGTCAACTTTTACATACATTGTAAAAAAAGACAGTGAAGATGTTCGGGTATGCAAAACCGCTTTAGCCTCTCTTTTTCAAATCGGCAGAGGAAAAATTTACCGTATCCAAAAAGAGTTAAAGGCTGGGTGCAGTATTCCACGTACGGACAGAAGAGGTAAACACGTCAATCGCCGCCATAAAGTTACTTCACAAGTTTCTGAATACATTGAGAGTCACATTAAAGCATTTCCTTGCGAAGAATCACATTATTCAAGGAGCAAGAATGTGCACAAAATGTACTTATCACCATTGCTTTCCGTAAGAAAGATGTATAAATTATATTTGGATCAAGTCAGAAAAGAGGATAAGTCTAAAATTTATGAAGTAGCCGAATGCACTTATCGCCACATCTTTTCCTCAAAATTTAATCTGTCATTTGGCCATCCAAGGAGCGATACCTGCAACACCTGTGAGTTAGGAGAACGGAATATAAATCACATAGAAAATTATCGGCAATCTTTTGAATTACAAAAAATTGACCGAAAATCAGCCCAGTTAAATACTGATGTTGCATATTTAACTGTGGATTTACAGCAAACCATGCCTTTACCTAAGCTTAGCGTTAATAAGGCGTTCTATCTAAGGCAAATGTGGTTCTACAATCTTGGTGTGCATATCATTACCCAGGAAAAGGAATATGCCCACTTCTGTACGTGGACCGAAAACATTGCTTGCAGGGGAAGTAACGAGGTGGCTAGTTCTCTACTTACACTAGTCGAATTCGATGAATCGTTAAATAGCAAAGATCATCTAATTATATGGTCAGACTCTTGCTCGGGCCAAAATAAAAATGTAACCGTGCTATTTCTCTACCAGTACCTAATTCTCAAAGGTTACTTCAAAATAATTGATCATAAATTTCCTGAAGTAGGCCACTCTTACCTTGATAGTGATCGGGATTTTGGAAGAATAGAAAAAAAAATAAGAAAACATGAGACCATATACCTTCCGGAGCAATACCGTGACATAATAAAGGAAAGCGGTAAGCACTTTAATGTCACGGATATGTCTACCCACTTCAGGAACCTAAAAGATCTCCCTAACATCCTGAAACTTTATAACAGAAAGAAAAATCTGCTCAATGAAAAAGTGGCCTTCAGGGATGAAGTCAAATGGATAAGGGTCGAAGAATTTGGTTCGTACCTATACAAGGATTGCTATGACCCTAATACGCCCTTCAAAAAAGTCAGTTTGTGGAAAGGAAAGGGTGGAATGCCCCTACAAGATGAGGAAGTAGTTATAAAAAGAACACCGGACACCGGCGCTAAACTAACCATTGAAAAAGTACAAAACTTAGAGCAACAACTGCCTTTCATTAAGAATGAGTGTAAATATTATTATGAAACTGTAATTGAAAAGGAGAGAGAAAAACTAAAGTAACCCTGTTGTATATATTTTCCCATAACACTTATTTTTACTTTTTTATATCAATGTTTGTTTTTAAATGTGATTATTTATGTCCAAAAATTATTTTTCAAAAACTTACATCCCACTTTATTGTCTTATTTATAAATTTTTCAAATAAATAAATATATTTTAATTAACTAGCATTTGAATTTCTTTTACTTTCTTTTTGTATATATATTTTTTTAATTTGATTTTTCTTAGCATTTTCAAAGTTTTTATTTAAAAATTATCAGTATTACTATTTGTAATTTCAGTGATAATGATATTCTTTAAAAATATTTCGAACTAAGTACTTGCTCATATAACATCAAGCAAGCAACTAAGTACTTTCTCATATAACATATAACAAGTTCATGGAACAAGCTTATAACAAGAGGATCTCAAAGAACTAATATATCCTACTTTCTTTTAACTTAAGTACTCACAGAAAAACCTTATAGTAGGGACTGACAGACGGACAAACAAAATGTTGAAGATATTTCTCTGCTGTGATACATTTGAAACAAAACAAAAATTTCAAAGATCGGACGAGAAGGAAATAAGTTTTAAAGGGAGGGGCAGACAGACGGATGGACAGGAAGTCAGACGTACAGGCAGGTAGACAAACGTTATAAAAAATTTTCATGTGATTCTTATAACTTAAAAAAAAAGAACTTTTAAAATCGCACAGTTTAGATCGGAAATTGAAAATTATAAGGACGGACGGACAGAATGATGGACGTACAGGCAAACAAAAAAAAGTATTAAAAAAATCTTGGAAATTCTATCTACCAAACAAAACAAAAAAATTGAAAATCGGAATGTTAGAACAGAAATTATGAAACTCGTATGGATCAAATTCACCTAAAAAATGTCACTTAGCACTTTCTTCCACTAAACGATTGAAAAAATCTGAAGCATTTCGGAGGAAAAACATGCCAAGTGCAGGGGGCGTCACGCGCGTTTCGTAATTGACGTGTTATTACGTAACGTATGGCTAAGCCAAAAGACAGCAAACATTTTGAAGAACTAAACTAAAATATCATGCAGAAAAAACTATGATTTTGTTAATGAGAGAAAAGTTGCAAACTAAAAACTTTGAAGCTCATTATCTCGTTTTCACCTTTTTGTCACTTAGCACGTTCTTCCACTAAGCTCTTCAATTATCGTAAATGTAACATACTGAGCACAAGTAGCTGTGTTAAAGCACTTAAAGTAGGCGAGAAATACACAGCCGAAAGAGATCAACATTCAAAATACCAAGCGTCTTGGGCGTTGGGCTCGCCATTTGCCATTTCTCATCTCTTCGAAACTTTTCATCCTTTTTCTTTTGCAAATTTTTTTTTTGAAGACGTTTTTTACTAATTTAGCATTAAATAATAGAGATTAAGTTACTAAGTGTATAATTTTAATGCAATAATGGATCCAGTCTCGCTATATCGCACCATGCTCGGTGAAAGGACCTAAAGGTAAGTGTGCTTTTTTTAAAGAAAATCGTCCTAAATTTGGTTTCCCATGGAATTTATTTATGTAATGGAAAAATAATCCATCTTTTTTCTGTTAGAACGGTTAAATTAAGATTGTGTTAAATTCAAGATCTTTAAATTGCCAATAGCTTAGTAATTTTAACTCAAAATGACCTACTTGTTGTACGACAGCAGGTCTCCAACTTTTTCTCAAAATTTTACTGCTCTAAAAAGTGTTTGTATTAATTTGTACGGTTCTATTTACTAGCTATAGACATCGTAATCAGGGCGCGAAATTAGCACTAGACCTCTAGACAATGCCGATGTTTTTTAGGAAAGGCCGATAAAAATTTCCAACTTACTAGACCGCCGGTCTAGTAAAAATTTTGACCGTGAGCTCACCAATAAAATAAGATTCCACTCTTTTACAACTTTATCATCATCATTCAGCCAAATCATCACAAAATTGATGCAAATTCGACTTCACTCCCCAGAAATCAGTCTATTTGATTCAGAGCGAGCCTTTCAATTTTGGAAAAGTGATGTAAAAAGAAAAAGGCCAAACACAAAGCCATATTTACGTAGAGGCTCCTTTGAATCTAACTGCAAGAGTCCTTCTGCAGAAGAGTCTGAATTAAGCGAAAGTGATTGTAACAGTTACTTTCACAGAAGAGTCAGACAACTGATGAGTGTTGCTGTAAAAATTAGTTGTTAATAAGATTAAATTTTAGATAGTAAAATTGACTATTTAATTTTTTTGGTCTAGTAAAATTTTTGAATGTCTAGTACTTTTAAGATCTTACTAGACCGGTTGTCTAGTGTAAAATTTTCTTAATTTCGCACCCTGGTAATCATCTCTTCTTCAAAATTTTTTTAAGTTAGTATATAAGCAGGGCTGGGTTTTTCCTGTCCAAAATCATTCATCATCCTGATTATGGCTATGCTAGTTGACAGACAACGGGAGCTCAAGGAGGCCCTCGAGCAGGGCAATAGGGAGGTTGTGATTGAGATAATGGCTGCGCAAGATAGAGTGATAAAGGAGGTATTGTTGCTTCGCTATTTAGTTGAAGCGGTGGAACAGGCAAAGGCCCCCCTACTCCTCCCATGATGGAGATTGACGCTGAGCCTCGTCTCATGACCAACGTCCCAGTCTCAAACCAATTCGATGTGTTGGCCAAGTCCAATGGTCTGTCGTCAGATGCCCAATTCCCTGCGGCGGGGACTCCAACCCCGGATGCCATATTCCCGGTGGCTAGTGCACTCTCAAAACAAAAGAGTGAAATCCACTCCAGTTGGAGAAGTGCATTTTCGACACTGGAAAGGAGTGAATATTATCTCAGACTGAGTTAAAATCACTCGTTTGGAGTGATCCTGTCGGAGGTTTAGCACACAAAGGATCCACTCCAAAAGGAGAAGTGCATTTTCCAGACTGGAGGAGTGAAAATCAATCAGACTGAGTTAAAATCCCTCGTTCGTTTAAGAGTGTTTGTCTAGACCTATGTTTAAACTCTTCCTTGGAAGGAAATCGGGCGATGGTGTTTGTAAGCACATCACTGAGTCTGTGGTGGATGACCTCGGCAGTAAACCCTTCCACAAGTTCGTGAAGGTGTTCCCACGTACACCGGAAGATGGGGACAAGATTCCGGCCATCCTTGCCGAGGAAAATGTTGGCTATTTTCGCCACTCCAAACGGAAGCGGTCATTCAAAACGGTAGTCAAAGGCTTGCCCCGCTACACCGTTCCCTCGACCATCTCCTCCGTGCTCGTCACGGAAGGTTACATCGAAGAAAGGGTTGTTCAGCTGACGAAAGCTCCCACTAAAGCCCCTCTCCTGATCTTCCAAGTCCCAGTTGTTTGAACGGGGAACCCCAGTAGCAGAACTTTCTGAATGCGGCCGCAGCATGACTCTTTAAGGAAAAAATTTGGCTTTGGAATAAGGACCGAAATTCGCGAAACTCCAGGAACCCGAAAGTCACGAAACTTCGGGGATCCAAAAGTCACGAAACTATGGCAATCCGAAAGTCATGAAACTCCGGTGATCCGATAACCGCAAATTTTCGGCAATCCGATAATCGCAAATTTCCGGTGATCCGATAATCTCGAAACTCCGGCGATCGGATAATTCCAAATTTCCGGGGATCCGAAATTCGTGAAACTCCGGCGATCAGATAATCGCAAAACTCGATCCGAAAGTCGCGAAAATCCAGGAACCCGAAAGTCGCGGAACTACGAGGATCCGAAAGTCGCGAAACTCCGAGGATCCAAGAGTCGTGGAACTCCGAGGATCCGAAACTATGGCGATCCGAAAGTCGCGTTACTCTGGGGATCCGAAATTTGTGAAACTCCAGCGACCGATAATCGCAAAACTCGATCCGAAACTCCGAGAACCCGAAAGATGCAGAACTCCGGGGATCCGAAAGTCGTGGAACCCCAGGTATCCGAAAGTCCCGGAACTCCAGGAACCCAGAAGTCGGAAAACTACGAGGATAAAAAAAAGTCGTGAAACTCTGGTTATCCGAAAGTAGCGAAACTACGACGCATCAAAAGTCGCGGAACTCCGGGTATCCAAAAATCGCGATCTGAAAGTTCGACAATTTGGCCGCAACCCACCAATCGAGCCGCTGCCGTGCTGCTACCGGGCGGGGAACTATACATGGCCATATTCGACCAGAGCTTTCTCCTGGTTAAGAAAGTCTCTTTCAAACCCTATGGGGAAAATAGGTGTACCCCAGTGCTGTAGCTTCCAGGAGTACGGCCATGTGAGCGGCCTCTGCCACATGGGCCCCAGGTGCCGGTATTGTGGCTTCGACAGGATTCCCGGACCTGCCCCTCCCGTGACGATGATCAGACCCGCTGATGTGCAAATTGTTGTGGGCCCCAACTCAGTTCCTCAGCGACCTGCCCAGGGTTGCCACTGGCGACTAAAAGCAACTATTTTGGAGGGGTAGGCGACTATGGCAACTATTTTAATAAAAAAGGGTCCAAAAGCAACTATTTCAAGCATTTTGGCGACTATTTGACAACTATTTTCAATTTCCGCAATATATTTTAGCTTGTTTTCCGCAATATATTTTAGAACTAATAATGCACACACAAAAATTTCTTTGTTGACAGTGACGTGGTATGTGATCACATGACCATCCACCTGTGGTCTGACTAACTTTCAGGAGAAAAAGTAGTTTGGTTACTATCCCCTTGTGTTTTATAAAAAATTATTTTGGATATTTCGATTTCGAAACATGTTTTGACTCTTTCTAAAACGGAACTTTACATGTATTTTGAAGAACTCAGAAGTTTAAACGTGTTTTGAAGAAAAGTTACCGTAAAAAAACGCAAGATTCATTTTATTTATATTTTTAGCATTTCTGAAGTTTGCATCACCAATGAAATTAAAGGGAACCAAGTGTCTACTTTTTAAAAACAACTTTTTATAGTGATTCGGCGATTTTAAAATATTCAGGATTTGTTTTGTCTCATATTCGGAAATATCTTTATGAACGATTATTTTTATGATACCTCATCATAAAAATACTATTAAAAGATACTATCTTTTAATACTTTGCTACTTTTATATCAAAAGATAATACTATTAAGAAATACTATCACCATAAAAAGACTATTTTAGCAACTATTTTGGGTATTTTAGGCAACTAAAAGCTACTATTTTGAAACTAAAACTCAGTGGCAACCCTGCCCTGACCAACCAAAGCCCCCCCCCCCAAAAGGGAGGTTCCTGAGAGTGACGCCAGGAGGCAGCACCAGTCCAAGCCCCGCCTCCAGAAGGTCGGGTATGCCGCCACTCTACTGGACAATTTGCGGACGTTGAAGAACGCTATCTGCGAAGTCTTCGGAGACCTTGCAGTCTCCAGAAAGAAAGTAGCTGCCTTGCTACAACCACCACCAAGGCTGACAAGAAGTCGGCTCTACCCTCGCCCTTTGAGCTTTAGAGCATGGACTCTCTCCCCTGGAATGGAATGGAATGCAAATGCGCCCTCTAGAAGGGAAGGGCGTAGGCTATGTAGCCCATTACCCCGCTCGCCAGAAGGGACAGTCACAGGAGACACACAAAGAAAGGACGACACAAACACATAGACAAATAACAACATTTATTGATTTATTTTAAATATCCATGCCTGACCGGGATTCGAACCCGGTCAGGCATGGATACCCGAAGCAGCTCTAAAGGCCAGTACACTAACCATTCAGCCACCGAGGTGGCACTCTCTCCCCTGAGTCCAAAACGATTGCAGATTCAAGTTATCTCTTTTATGGAACGTGTTCGATGAATGAGAAAGAGCGCTTCGCGCTGATGCTCAGATTCACAATTCAGATTTCCTGTTCAAAACTAATCTTTCCCATCAAAATAGCCCTCGTGTAGCTCTAGTGCGACGATAATTCAAACCAAACCAAACCTTTCCCATCAAAGTGGGAAAAAGTGATTAATACTGTGAAAAATTGGTTAATACTGTTATTAAATGGGAATTACCTCTTTTTTTCTAAAAAAAAAAAATACTAGAAATTCATTTTTCCTTATACAGTAAAACTTCTCGGGAGCGACCACCCTCTGTTCTGAGGAAAATCGGTCGTTGACTGAGAGTGGTCTCTTCGAGAAGTTTCATCACTGAGCTGCTTAAATGTTCGGATCAATTTTATAAATAAACAATGGTTTAGTAGCCAAAATTAAGAAAAGTATACAATTTTCACCATTTTATTTAGTTATTTTAATTATATCCAAAAACAAGGTCCTAATTTTTCAATACAAGTTTTAATCTTTTAAAATAAAAAAAAATATTTTTGATTAATTTTTCAATTTTTCGGAAAGTACATATTTCAATTTGCTTTTAATCAATTGGAACATTTTATGAAAGTAAACATCACTTTTTCTTTTTTGTTTGCATCCTAATATTTATCTTCTGGTGGCTATGTTATTAGCAAAGCCCAGTAAAGTGGTTTGATTTATTTTAAAATTAAGTAAACAAAACTCAATAATTATTAATCCTATACACTATTACTACTATACAGTATTTGAATGGATATTTACCACAGGAATATTTTAATTATTTATGGTTATGCAGAATGTAAATATTTGAATAATAAACAAAAGTGTGTGGTTATTATATTATCACAGACTATTAAGTCCAAGATTATTATTTATAAAAATATAGCATTAAAATAATTTTAATTTATCCCATTAAATAAAATTTGTAATTATAATTTTGTTTCAATAATCAAGTTTTTTCCAGTGGGAAAAACCTAACTTGAATATTCTTAATCTAATACTTTTCATACAAATATATGCTAAAAAATATGTTTTGCAAAGAAATTAAAAAAAAATATGTTCATAGTTACTGAGGGACATGCCTTAAACTAAAAAAATACACATTTTTTTATCTATAATTGCAAAAATCTAAATTAATTGGTTAAGTAATTAAACTAATTGGTCTAAATTAGGTTTTCATATGCAGACCTACCAACCCTCTTTGTTTAATAAGGCAGTATTCTGTTTTCAGCCTTTATTCAGAATTTTGAAAAATTTTAAATGTGTGAAATTTGATTCAAAATTTGTATGAATTCGAATATCATTATCAGCTGAACTGAATATTCAGCTAGACTGGCCAACTATCAAATGAAATTACCGAATATTCGGTGAATCCATAAAAAAATAACTTTTAATTTATCATCCTACTTTTCTAACACAAATATTTAATTTTGTTATTTACTTTTTTTTATAGGAGAACAATGGAGAAAAAGTATGCTCTTATTCAAACAGCAGGAAAAACTTATGCTTGTGAAAGGTGCAAAAAGAAATTTGCCCTATTCGAGGAGCTTGAAGGGCATATCTTGTCCCCAGACGTGAAAAAATATGTTTGTAAGGTCCGCAGCAAACAGAGACTTTATGTTTGCGAAGTGTGCAACAAAGAATTTAATGAAAAGGGTTCACTCAAAAGGCATCGCCGCATCCACACTGGTGAGAAACCCCATGTGTGTGAAGTGTGCAACAAACAATTTGCCCAAAAAAGTAATCTC
Source organism: Hylyphantes graminicola (assembly GCA_023701765.1). NCBI lineage: Eukaryota > Metazoa > Arthropoda > Arachnida > Araneae > Linyphiidae > Hylyphantes > Hylyphantes graminicola. The sequence goes on from CM043119.1 coordinate 70,595,758, forward strand.
AGCAGGCATCTTCTCATTCACACTGGTGAGAAGCCCCATGTATGTGAAGTGTGCAACAAACAATTTACTGAAACGGGTGCACTTAAAAAGCACCTCCGCATCCACACTGGTGAGAAACCCCATGTGTGTGAAGTGTGCAACAAACAATTTGCCCATAAAGGTAGTCTCGATACACATCTTCTCATTCACACTCTTGAGAAACCCCATGTATGTGAAGTGTGCAACAAACAATTTGCCCAAAAAAGTCAGCTTGATGAACATATTTTAAATCACACTGGTGAGAAACCCTATGCGTGTGAAGTGTGCAGCAAAGAATTTACTCGCAAACGTTCCCTCAGCAGACATCTTTTCATTCACACTGGTGAGAAGCCCCATGTATGTGAAGTGTGCAACAAACAATTTACTGAAACGGGTGCACTTAAAAATCACCTCCGCATCCACACTGGTGAAAAACCTTATGTTTGTGAAGTGTGCAACAAACAATTTACTAGAAAGTTTTCACTCAATGCACATTTCCTCATTCACGCTGGTGAGAAACCCCATGTTTGTGAAGTGTGCAACAAACAATTTGCCCGAAAAAGTTATCTCAATACACATCTTCTCATTCACACTGGCGAGAAATCCCATGTATGTGAAGTGTGCAACAAACAATTTGCCCAAAAAAGTCAGCTTGATGCACATATTTTAAATCACACTGGTGAGAAACCCCATGTGTGTGAAGTGTGCAGCAAAGAATTTACTCACAAACGTTCTCTCAGCAGACATCTTCTCATTCACACTGGTGAGAAGCCCCATGTATGTGAGGTGTGCAACAAACAATTTACTGAAACAGGTTCACTTAAAAAGCACCTCTGCATCCACACTGGTGAGAAACCCCATGTATGTGAAGTGTGCAACAAACAATTTACTGAAACAGGTTCACTTAAAAAGCACCTCCGCATCCACACTGGTGAGAAACCCCATGTGTGTGAAGTTTGCAACAAACAATTTACTTACAAACAATCCCTCAGCAAACATCTTCTCATTCACACTGCTGAGAAAACTCATGCTTGTGAAGTGTGCAACAAACAATTTACTTACAAACAATTCCTCTGCAAACATCTTCTCAATCACACTGGTGAGAAACCCCATGTTTGTGAAGTGTGCAACAAGCAATTTGCCCATAAAAGTAATCTTAGCACACATCTTCCGTAATTTCAAGGACCCTTTCATGCTCGGATTTTTACCAAAATTGTTAAAAAGTCCTTGATATTTATTTTCGATTTCAGGTTCCCCTTAGTACTCCATAATTTTGACAAACAATCGTTGAAATGTCCTTTATTTTCTTCGTTCCTTACATTCAAATTTCAAAAAGTCCTTTCTTAAAATATTGCAAAGCTGGCACTAAATGACATAACGCATAGCACTTCAGCATTCTACAAAGCTATGCTTACTTACCTAACCCTGTTATATTTTCGACAAATCCTTTTGTGTTTTCCTCTGATATGGTTGCTACAACACCTGGCATTGACAATATTTCCAACACTTTTTTAAAGTTACAATTGCAGATGTCGATTTTTTTTATTTATTCTTTGTTATGGATGCATCTGAAATTACGATTTGCTGTTTCATTATGTAGTTTCTCTTAACTTCTCGCGGGTCATGGTTTAAATTGTATTTTTTGTATTCACATGAGATAACCAAATTTGTTATTTAATTTTGTAAGAAAAAAATCGGTAAAATAATCATCGCATTATGATTAAGGGTCCTTAAAAAATGTTTTAGGAGTCCTTGAAAAGTCCTTAAAAACTCGTTGATTTTTATTTTGAAATAAGAGTGGGAACCCTGGAGAAACCCTATATTTGTGAAGTGTGCAATAAACAAATTGTTCACAAATGTTCTCTCAGCAAACATCTTCTCATCCACTTTGGTGGAAAAACCCATATTTGTAAGACTGCAACGAACAATTTACTGAAAAGGGTTCTCTTAAGAGGCACCTTTTTGTCCACAATGGTTGGAATCCTTATGTTTGGGAAGTAAGCAACAAACAATTTACTGGAAAGAGGAACTATAGGGTGGCGGCAGAATCAGGGAATCGTGGAATTGTCAGGGAATTTAATTGATTTGGAAAAGACAGGGAAATTCACTATTTTCTTTAAATCAGGGAAAATTTCCATTTTTCACAAAAGTTCTCTTAATCGCTAATTTCTCACTATTACTACTCTAATCCGAAGTCGTTTGTCACCAAGTCAACAATCACCATAGCAACCTGTGGTGATTGTTAAATTGACGATTAAAGCATTTGTACACTCTTAAAACGAACGAGCGATTTTAACTCAGTCTGATTAATTTTCACTCCTCCAGTCTTTAAAATACACTTCTCCTTTTGGAGTGGATCCTTTGTGTGTTAAACCTCCGACAGGATCACTCCAAACTAGTGATTTTAACTCAGTCTGAGTTAATATTCATTCCTTTCCAGTGTCGAAAATGCACTTCTCCAACTGGAGTGGATTTCACTCTTTTGTTTTAAGAGTGTAATATCAGTAAACACGCTTTGAAATACCCTCTTCATAAAATGCAGCCCCCAATGGTTTGAAGGGAGTTGTTACGGTTTCTCTGAGCTCCACGTCAACTTCGAAGCGCTACAATACAAGTCACTATGCTTATCTATAAATCACTTATGGTAAGCTTTCGAGTTAACTCGCTGAACAATACTGATGTTCATGAAGAAGGGAACTTTTAAAGCTTGTTTACAGGTATGACAAATGCTTTAAGCATAACGATGATTATGTGAGAAATAAGCTAGCAGTATTGTACAATACTTTTGGTAAAAAAAAACTTTTTTGTCCGTCTATTAAAGCTAATTCCAAAAAATGTTCACCCTGGCACTAATTTTACACTTGATTTGTGAAAAAAAACTTTTTATGTTTAATCAAATCTATTCATTTCCATAGTACCGTCTAAAATTGTGCATCAAAATATTTCGAATGAATCAATAGTTGTAGTCATACATCTTTTAACCCAAACTTGATGAAACCAGCCAAATATTTCCTGTGACGTTAGTTTGTATAAAAAGATTATTACTTCAACAAACTCATTATTTATAAAATATATAAATTGAGCCTTATACAACAAATTAGAAAGAAAAATATATTTCATTCAAGGAAAATCAGAAGCATTCTTCCAGTTACCTAGCAAAAGCAAAATACGTTAATACACGTAAAAAAATTTTTTTAATCGTTAATATTATATTTATCTCGTTTAAAGATAATGTATCTAATATTTTTTTTATAGTTCAACAATGATGTGAGCAACTGCAGCTCAAAACACACACGTACGTCACATATTTTGTTTATTAACGCTTTTTACGACGTCTTCCTGAAAAATTCTCTCTCTGCAGGATAATCTATTTTTCATATATCTAAGTGTTTACGAACACAATACAGTTACTTCAACCTTATTTTGTTTACATAAAATAGTTTTATTGTACATTTATATAGATTTGTAAATGTAAATTAAATTTATTAATAAATTATGTTACAATGGCTGGTAGGTAGACATATATTTAGGATTGTGTGCTTGGACAGAGACCCTCTTATGAACCTTGGTCAAGAAAGACAGACAGGTGCCTTCAAGAGTTTTTCTCGCCAAACATTTCAACGTATTCCTATCTCTAGACCGGGGCCACTTTTATTTTCCTCACTCTGTATATTAGATTTGCGATTCAGCAAGGATTTCGACATAAAGCTCTAGATTAGCGGTAGCCAGTCGCCAACTGGAGACTATTACATTGAAAGTGGCTACCTAAAAATCGAACCCCAGTCGCCAAAAGTGGCGATCATAATTTTTATTTTTTGTTCAACAAATAATTAATACTGAAGCTGCATTTCTAAAATAATAATAATAAAACGTTCCGATTCGATTCTGTCGAAAAGGAAGACTTGATGTATAATGACAGTTGTTGCTCATTGGTAAAATTTTTCCCTCATCATTGGCCGTTGTTTTGTGTGACGTCACTGATTCGGCCATCGTGTGACATAAATGAAGCTGGCGACGAAAATCTGAAATGCAAATTTGATTTTTACATCTTGCTTTACGAAATCGGCATTTTACAGGTTATTGATTTACATCTGATTAAGATCTCAACTATTCATTTAAACAGTTCTGATACGAGAAAATTTCATGAACAATCGTGGTCGACGAATTCTCCGAAATTAATAGTAGTTGAACTGTATGTACATAAAACAATTTTCTCCTTTCAATAATGGCCAAACACATAATACTTACATATTTGGTATGATCCTTTGCTTTACTGTCAATATTTTCGTATCAAAAATGTCTTAAAAAATTTTTTGTTTTGGGGAACATCGCATTTTCTTTTTGTCTTATATACTTAAATGTGAAACTGGCTACTAAAAATCCAAATGTGGCAACCATTTTTTTTTCACTCTGGTAGCCACTGGCTACTATTAAAAATTCCCAGTCTAGAGCATTATTTCGACACCACACCTGAGCCAACTGGACTTTGAGCAACATCGTACTCTAACGCCATCGGGATACTTTAGACTCCCCAGGTCTAACGAACAAGTGAGTCTATGCCTGCGTACTCAGGGAATCTCGTAATTGAAACTTTTTTTTTGTTCGCCAACAAATGACGGTCGACTAGGTGGTGTTTTGTAATTCTGCTGTCACAATTCTTAATTTTTGCTGCTAAAAAACGTCGTTGTCTAAACTTTCGGATCGCTGTGTACCAAGCCGCCATCCAGCCCGGTCCCCCTGATGTTTTTGATGCTGCCATCTAGTAGCTTCTTTTAAAAACAAAAACTTACACTATATAAATTTCAAACAGTTCTCTTTCCATGTACAGTAAAACTCCCGATTATCCGCTTTGCGGATTATCCGCGGGCCATTATCCACTCCCCCCCCCCCCCCCCTCAATTTTTCGGTTCAAATATAAAAATTAAAAAAAACGCGATAAATGAATTTTATTTGTTTAAAAAGTATTTGGAAGAATGCATTCCCAGAACATCGAATTCCTTTCAAGAACGATGAACACATTCAAAGAACGACGAATACGTTTAACAAGAACAATTAATGCGTTAAAATATTAAAATAAGAAAGACTATAGGAAACCTGGTGTTCAGCCAGGTGCACATCACGAACAGGTTTTTGGCAAAAAGCGTCATTTGTAAAATACCTCCCCCCCCCCCCCCTATTTTAATTGAATCGCTTTATGTTATTGTGATACTAGCGAAACTAAAAAAAGTTGTCTTGACAATTCAAGACGAACTACAACTCTTTAAAAAAAACCGGATCCTCTAAAAACCAAACGTTCTTGCAGTATGGCATATTAGAAACGATAGTAATAGACATTTTGAAGTAAGTAAATTTGTACATGCTATGTACGATTACTGTAATTTACTTCAATAAAACCCAGAAGAAATTTTGTTTAGAGGCATTTTCATTTTTGCGGATTATCAGCGAATTCTCTTATCCGCGGATAATCGGGAGTTTACTGTATTTTACACTGAGACGAAGCAAATTCATTGTTTGGCGAAAAGTGAGAACATTTCTCGCTCCTGGGCTTGCGCTGCTCGCCATGTTTGGTTGGTTGGAGGATATACATACATTTTCAGGCTTGTGTGCTTGCTCAGAGAGACGCTTATAAACCTTCGTCAAAGCTCCTTCTACACCAAGTTAGGACACACCATACATTCGATCGGAGCCAAGGTTTTTCCCGCTAGAGGCGCTGCAATACGCTGAAGGCCGAAAATGACGAAAAAGCGTTATGTCCCGGGATGCAAATCTTGATATAAAACTGAAATTAATTACCGATTTTCTTTGTTTAAAGCACCTAATAATGAAGAGGATCTTAAATTAAGGCAGAAGAATATCCCTGGGAAGGATCGTCTGCTGAAAAGTACCGCCATGGTGATTTTTTAGGGGGAAGTCAAGCATCTCCCATCCCGTTTCACCTCCCATGCTAAGTCTATGGGGCAGTTTTTAATGCACACTAACTTTTTCCCGCTAGAGGCGCTGCGATACGCTGTAGGCCGAAAATGCACCGAACCGGTTGAGCCACTCTCTCCCATAGACATCCCGCGTTATTTCCCAACTTGGTGTAGAAGGAGCTTTGCCTTCGTCAAGTGAGACAGTCACAACACACACATATACGTGAAAGATGCTGCCATATATCACGCGCCCCCTGCACAATTTAGACATGCCACTGAAGGGGAGTTAAATAGTCTCCAGGAACCTGTACCCGTGGGAAACTGCGCATGACCGCCCACGGGACTTTCGGACCCAATAGATTTAACGAGCACGTACTCCGCATATACTCGGTTAGTTTTCAGTGACCAGGACTCAATCGCGGGACCTTCCGATCCGTAGATCGAGACACTGACCACAGGGCGCCTCACAGCCCTTCTAGCCATGTTTGTTTTTGTGCTCGTTCTTTCCTGGCATTGTTGCGCTTGGGGTGGCGTTCCGGGCATTTATCGGACAGACAAATTGTTGTGAGAGATCTCCACGTGGAACCGATCCGTTGCCATTCCGAAACTTCCTACCTACGTCAGGCAAAACACCTTAAATCAGCAACCCTACAACCAGTGTTGGGCAAATTTTAATTGCAAAAACAATTAATGATTGACAATTAATCAATTGTTAATTGCGGAAACTGCAATTAACAATTAATCAATTGTAATTGCGAAAAACTGCAGTTAACAATTGATCAATTGTAATTGCGGAAAACTGCAATTAACAATTGATCAATTGTAATTGCGGAAAACTGCAATTAACAATTGATCAATTGTAATTGCGGAAAACTGCAATTAACAATTAATCAATTGTCAATTGTGGAAAACTGCAATTAACAATTAATTAGTTGTTAATTGCAGTTTTCATTCTGCCGCCCAACCCGAATCATTAATTTCCGACAATCAGGCTGCCCGACCAACAATCCGACCGGCTGACATCTCGACTACCGACTCGACCACCAGACCGACATCCCGACCAACCTACCTACCAAGACCACCGACTACCCGACAATCGACCACGACCGATATTCTCCCCGACATACACCCGACAGAACGACATCCTGCCCGACATCTTGGCCGACAGATCGACAATTCGACTGCTAACTGACAGTCCGACTACCCGATGTTCGACCAAACCGGCACCCGACTCCCGGTAGTCGGTAGTCTCGATGACGACTGACATCTCGACTACCGACTATGATCGACAACCCGACTGACGGACTGACATCCCAACCGACGGACTGACATCCCAACCAGTATGCCCGAGATAGCTCCCGGCAGACCGAGATACAAATCGACAATCCGACATTCCGCCCAACATACTTCCCGACAGACCGACATCACGCCCGACAGATCGACAATCCAACTGCTGACCGACAACCCGATGACCGACCAAGCCGTCAACCCGACCGACAACCCTACCAATGTCCAAGTCCGACAAATCGACCGACCGACAATCCGACTGTCCGACAGACCGACCGACAACCTGACTACCGACTAAGATCGACAACCCGGCCGGCCAAGACCGACTTCACGACCGACATCCCATCCGATAGACCAACCAACCAAAAGACCAAGAAGCAAACCAAAAACCAAGAAGCAACCAAGCCAAAGAAGCAAACCAACCAAAAGACCAAGCCAAAGAAGCAAACCAACCAAATAAACCAACCAACAAAACCAAAAAATCCAACCAACCAATTGATAAACCAAAACAGTTCAACCAACTAACCAACCAAACCAATCAACCAACCAAACCTACCAATCAACTAAAATAACCAACTAAATAAACTTATCAAACCAAGCAAACTTCAAAACCAACAACCAAACCAACCAACTTAACAACGCAACTGCACCAAACCAACGAACCAACTCGTTCCGTTTTAATGCAAAGTTAATTGTTATTTTTAACTTAAAAAGTTAATTGCAATTAATTTAATTGCAATTAAACTTTTAATTGCAAGGTGCAATTGAAAATTTGATTGCAATTAATTTAATTGCAATTAAAAAAATCAATTGCAAGGTGCAATTGAAAATTCAATTGCAATTAAAAATTCAATTGCAAGGTGCAATTGAAAATTAAATTGCAATTAATTTAATTGCAATTAATTCAATTGCAATTACTCTTACAATTGATCAATTGCATGCCCAACACTGCCTACAACTCAACTTGCAGCCAAAAAACAACTCAATATAGTAAGGCTATACGTCACGCAAAACAAATTTAACCTAAATTAGCAACCCTACAACTCAACTTTCCGCCAAAAAAAAACAACTCAATACAGTAAGGCTATACGTCACGCAAAACACCTTAATCCTAAAGCAGCAACCCTACAACTCAACTTTCAGCCCAAAAAAACAACTCAACTCCACTGAACACTTAGAGCGCACACGACTCCCACGCCTCTTCCGGTCACGTGACTTCCGAGCAACTAGAGAGCGCCCGACTCCTTCCCTGATGACGTCACTTCCGTCCCCAGAGTGTCCCTACTTCTACTAAACAGCATTTTCTTTTCTATATAGCCATTCGCGAAATGACATTTGAAGCAAGCTCGCGGGATAATTATTTGTGGATTTTTAATATTCACCACACACGGGTTTTTAGACCCCCAGAAAAGATTCAATTTTCGCATAACGGCCACGTTATCGGCAACGACGAAAACAAAAGAGCAGTCGCGCGGATTTTTGGCGTTGAACAAAGGGGTTTTTGCGCCAATCAATTTGCACCATTAGAAGATACATTTGAAGCCTCTTAATGAACCGAAATAAATTTGCCCGCAGCCAGTAATCGTCGCTAATAATTATTATTCAAAATCGCTTCTCCTCTCCTTTCAGACCCGCTTTGATTGGTTGCCTTAGAGCGGAACCGTGGGGAGGTGGGGGGAGAGCGAAAAATCTTTTTGTTCCCAAAAAGCCTGCCCGCCGTAAAAACAGCGACAAATTATCGACTTAAATACTTAGTTAAATAATTCATTAAGGACTTTAGAAACCATTTGTCAGCGGTAATTAACTGGTAATAGGAGATGAAGCATTATAAAATAAGCCATGAATGCCGAAGAACGATAAGTGCAAACCAACCCGATAAGGGGTGGGAAAGGTTTTTCTACAGTTTTATAACCCCCCTCCCTCCCTCCCCCATCAAAGCGCCCTGAGAATGGTGACGCGATAATTATTATTCCGATCGTCAGATCAAACTACAAATGTCACTAAGTAGTATAATGAGTCTAAAATGTAATTGAAGCTAGTACAGTAATGTAGTTTCAGTCTTATTTTTTTGCCAACGTTTTTAGAAGTTTTTGAAAAAAAAATTAGAATTTTGTGAAATTATGGAAATAAAATTACCACTAATAGGCTTGTTTCAACACTTCTTCAAGGAAAACAAAACAACCAATGAAATCGCAGTATGAAGAGAGGAAAATCATATGAAATTCCCATTATAATTTTTTTATATTGTATATATTTTTTAAATATAAATTTCATTCCAATCTCAATCATGAATAAATAAATTAAAGCTCCTTTGTTGGAAAATTAATAATAAAAATAAATTGATTAAAAAATGTGTAATAAATTGCCAACAGTATCAGGGCCGTGTGGTGCTATGATGCAGAGAGGCGGCCGCATCAGGCGGCAATTGAATAGGGGCGGCAAAATTCGAGATTCTAACCTCTATTTTTTTTTTTAAATGCTGCTTTAAAAAATTAACTTAGTATTTACTAAATCTGTGTAAAATAAATACTTCAAAAGCTTCAAATATGTGAAGAAAAAGAGCGGCAATTCTAATGAATATCCGAAATAGTGAGAAGGAAATTAGATCTAATACAGGCCCGAGCTGGCTAGGGGGAAAAGGCCGGATTGAGCGGGAAATGCGCTCTTTCTGTCGGTTTGTTATCTTCAACAAAGAGAGGGCGGTCTACAAAAAAGCCACTGCTAGGAGACTGCATGTTTTTTATTTGGGCTAAGGGGGCGTCATTCCCACTCCCCCCCAAGTTTTTTTTGAAAAATGGTCATTCGGCAAATTTGAGAAATTTTCGTCGTTTTTATTTTGACACCGAAGTGTAAATTTCAATGAAATGTGCACACAAATCCCGACACAACGCAAATGCCGACTGACAAAACAGCTCATTCGACAAACTATAAAAAAATTTGTTATTTATATTTTAATACAGACTTGTGAAATTATTTAGTCAAATGTGTACACCTATAAAATCCGGAAACAACGCAAATGCCGACTCGCAAAACTCGATAAGTCATAAAGTCATTCGGTAAATTTTAGAAATGGCTGGCAGCTGGCAATTATATTTTAATAATAATTATTAAGACATTAATAGAAAATTTAGACATTACAGCACAAAAGTTTATTAATATTTATTTATTAATGTTCAAAATGCTTTAAAATAATTTAAATAAATTGCTCGCTGTTAGATGGCCTTCGATCTATCTTATTCCTTCATATATAATATGAGGATATGCATTGGCGGTTTGACGGAGGGGGGGGGGGGGGGGGGAGTAACCCTATGAGATTATATAAAATACTGGATAAAAAGTTTTTTCCGAAAATAGATGCGTTTAAAAATTTTAATTTAAAAAGAAAATGTTTTTTTTTTTTTGTATAAAAAGTATTGATAATTGAGGTTTACATTTGAAGGGCAAATATTTAAAACCCAATATCTGCAACTTAAAACTTAAGTTACTTTTGCACTCAAACTTTAATATACAGAATGTTGTTAGCTTCGCGAACCATATAAATGAAAGTGGTTTCAGTAAAAGCTGGAGGATCTGGACTTCGGTGCGCACTGCTTTCAGTGAGCCGAAATTCTCATCAGTAGTTCTCGTCGCATTGGGAAACCAACTAAAATGCAACTGATGTCAATTACTTCGTTTCAATTTATGACTAAAACAGATAATTAGAATCTACTACTTTGAACATCAAACTATTGTTGACTTAATTTGATTTTTTAAAAAAACAAAATGAAGACAACACGTATATTCAAAGCCCAGGTTTTACTCTTCTAGGTTCTACTCAGCACATCACAATTTTTTTTTAATATTAAACTTTTAAAATTATATGCAAGAACATCACTAATGTAAAAAAATATATGAAATAAATGGGAATAATTAATCATAAGGGATCGATAGAGCACATTCATTAAAAGTTTATCAAAACTGTACCAATTTGGAGATCTGTGACTCAAAAACGCGCAACTATATTTACAAAAGTTTTGAAAAATCCATTAATGATTGATTGAAAATGATTATCTTGGGGATAGCTTTTGCGTAGACACTAGACATCCGAATAATAATTAAAAATTGCAGCAATTCACACTTGACCTTGGTTCCACCAGATAGAGACTTAAAAATCCATCCTGGAACACGCAAAAAGCTCATTCAGGCAAAACGCATGACGCGCTTGTTCCAGAACCAGAAGTGGGTGGGTGGTCCACTTGTCCCCTTTTTCCTTCCCCCAAAGCTTGAAAGAACCATCTTTTTTCTACAAAGGGTACCCCTGAAGGAATAGGTTTCGGGGAAGACTTGTCCCTTCCACTCTGAAGTCAGATGGGAAATCTAAATGACTTTACGACCTCATTGCGATTGTGGGCTGTGTTTCCCAAAACACAAAAGGTGTCTAGACAAGTGCCACTTAAAGTTACAGTAGAATTGCTCTTTTCTGGGGGAAAAGATCCAATGTATCTTGAATTCCTATAGCTTCCCACGAAATTTTCTATTGATTTTTCCGAAAAGGGAGAGTCTTTCAAGGAACCGTAGATCATAGCATAAGGCTTTCAAGATCTTTTCTTTAGTCGGAGCCACCTACTGGATACTACCAGCCTTATGTAGGATAAGTTTACGCAGACGTCCAGTCCAGATGTGCTTTTTAGTAATAAAAGTAGTGATGACCACACATGGCGACACGGTCGGGTCACATGAGGGGGGGGGGGGGGGGCGTACATTGGGTCCAACATTCCAATTGGGTGGTTGCTTTTTGTTGTTAAACTGCTCGCTCATTTTACCTTTCAATTTCAATACTTTCACAGGCCACTTGCGGAAGCCACATGATCTCTAGAAATCTTGTACTTTTATTTTGTTTTGGTTTTTTAAACTTACTTTTTCAAGAGGTGTTTGAGAGACAAATCGTATCGGTGTCCACTGTTTTTGTTTTATTTCGTCGATTCGATGATGCTCGTATGGTTATCATATCATTATTAAAACAATCTCTCAACTTATCTGTCTTTATTTTTGACATGTCTCCGAAAACTAAAATTGGAGCTAAAAGAAAATCAAATACTCTTGATTTATACTTTACGAACGTTGCGGCTAACAAAACAAAAATTGAACAAGAGCATATCGAAAAAAATAATGCTTTTTTAAACTTTGAACACCAAGGATATCGAGAAGAAACTTTAATTGTTCTTTGGAAATGAGGTAAGAATTTATTTTTTAAATTATTATATAAGTTAATTAAATAATTAAATGTATTGTCATTTTAGGAAAATAAATTACATATTTTTTTAAATATGTACTTGTACTTAAAAGAATATAAATTAATAAAAATAACCATAATTTTATAATAATATATAAAAAAATTTAAATGTAAATTTTACAATTGGAATTGCATATGTCAAAGATACTGTTCCATAATTTTATGAAGCCAATTAATTTGTGTTTTGTACAATCCTGTAGATATTCGCATTGTTACTATTGAAAAATGTATAAGAGATCAAATATTTTTTTATTTAACTAATTACACTTAAATAATATTAAATCACTAAATACGCATAATTTATATTATAATATATTAATAAAATTGTTTTTATATTAAATAAAAAGTATATCATTAATAATTAATTTACATAAAAAAGTGAATAATAATAGAATTAATTAACTAATTGATTCAAAATAAGTATTTATTTAGAACAAGGATGTAATATGCAAACCTCATTTCCAAAGAACCAAGTTTCTTCTCGATATTCTTGCTGTTGAAGTCATATTGTAAAAGCAATTAAATTTTTATCAAAAGAAGTTAATTTTTTTCCTTATTGTAAGTTTAATTAAAAATATTTAATGATTTTTAATTTCTAAAAATTTAATTATAAGTATTTAAATTTTAATTTTTAAAATTTATGAATCTTAAAAAAATAAATATTTTTTTCGGCAAAAGTGTGCTACACACATTTAATATAATATAATTTAAATAACTTAACTTAAAAATAACTAAACGAAATCTGTTTTTATCGAACAGTTGTGAATAATGTAAAAATTATTAAAAATATAAAAATAGCTTTCATATGGGTGATGGAAAAAAATTTCAGTTTAAAAAAAAATCAAGAGCGGCATTTTAATGATTTGCATCATATGAAAAAAACATACCACACGGCCCTGAACAGTATTTATACTTTGCAATTTTTATTTTATTAGTGTTGATTTCCAGGTTACTACTATAAACTTGATTATTACATCTTTATTATTGTTTTACGTTCGACTTTTCATTATTTTTTCATTTCAAACAAGCCGTACATAAAAATTAAGAACACTGTCTGCTTTGCCAGCTCAGGTGCCGACATCGTCACCTAATAGGGTACTTGACTGTATCGGTAAAATACCTTCCAATGTTATTTAATATATAGTTGAAAGTAAAAAATAACAAATGCATGTACAGTTTTTGCAAAATAAATCTTTAAATCATAAAAAAATCGTTTTAAAAAGGCATTCTTTTCACGTGATAATCACGTGATCACAAGCGTGTGTCTCAAATTCGGCAATGCAGAAGCTAGGAAAAATGTTCATCACCTCAGGCTATCCTGTTGTTGGCGAGATTTTCATTTGGCGGTGAATCAGCGATCACTTATATGCCAAACTGTTTACATTCTTCTTCCGCTCTCTCCTTTGTGTGTTGTAGGGTAACCAGAAATTTCTCATGTCGGAAATTTCTCACATCGAAATTTCTCACAAAAAGACTCATTCGAATGATTTTGTCACAGGGACCATCCACAAATGACGGCAAGCTTGACAAATGAGGAAGGAGGGTTCAATTGTTTGTGGATATGGATTGGAGTGTATGTCGGAAGGATGGGGAGGGGGGGGGGGAGGTGAAGAGCGTTCTGAGCGATGTTCGATAGAAGAATAAGAATTAGAATGGTATCGAACTATAATGAACTAAGATAAAGAAGGATATAAGTTGGCTCGTATAAGTGTAATAATTTTTTTTCACAATTAATTACATTGTCGACTCAGGTTAAGCTAATGATTAAATTACGCCTTAAGTACATGATGGTATATAAAAATAATATAAAAAAAGTGTAATACTTTTTAAGGAAGAAAATGAAAGACGAAAAAAAAGTTTTGTTTGATTACCGTTGCACTAGAGCTACAAGTGGGCTATTGCGATGAGTGTTTTAATTCTTAACAACGGTCAAGAATTTAAACGAATCTAACTGACTACGTGCAAGCAGATATGGTGCATGTTAAAACAGATTGTGGTCTGTTGTCTTGTTTTTATATTTAGTTAAATACTAGCAGTATGGTCCCGCCTTAATGGGAACCCGTTAACTTCATATTGCTTAATTTTAGAGGCATGCTTACTTGTGAAAATACACTCAAAATCAAAACAAAATTAAATTCGTGTTGGCGCATGCACACTTAAAAAAGCAAACACTAATAGAGGATGAAGCAGCCTTAGGGCGAGTGCATATCTCAATCAAACTCAATCAATCAAACTAATAGAGGATGGCGTCAAGTCCCCGTTTCGGCCCGGTCCATGTATTTTCAAGCCCTGTTATGGTCCCGCAATTCCACGTGGATGACGTTTTTTTAAACTAATTATATTAATTAAAAATCACAATCAAATATGAAAAAACTAAGTCTCAGGTGCACACGTAGGTATTAAAAGGAACCTATATTAAAAATTTCGAATTTTTTAGAGCAGTCTAAGTAGGTTTTTTGCGATCCACAGACAGACAGACACACAGACAGACTCTTTCTTTTATTATTATAGATAACGTTTCTCTATCAGTTGCACAATGAAATGTCAAAGAGGATTAACTTGATCAAATCCTACACTACTAAACATACGAGATTACACCTCAAGACAAAGAAAACATTGCTTGATGTTCCCACTATAAATAATTAAGTTCTTAAAATGTATTAGATTTGGTGGGACAGACGTGCTCGTTAAATCTGTGGAGTCCAAAGTCCCGACGGCGTCAGCGTACGATGTCGCTCGAAGCTCCGTTGGGTGCCCGCTCAGGTGTCGACCTCGTCACTTGACCAGGGTTCTAAATTACGAGGCGTTATTGGCTGAGTTAAAGCTCCTATAGGAGGCTAGAAATAGGCAGCCGGAATCGATTACATTACATTACCCATTAGATTTGGTTGAATTAATATCGCAAACGAGTACTATGATAGGAAATGCAAATTTTTTATTTATGTTTCAGTGAAATGTTTTTGGATCCAGTTCCAGATGAATTTTATTTTCTACCCAAGCATAAGGCAAATGCTAATTAGTGATCTTTTATGTAAATGTAAAATGTTGCATTAATATTTCAAAATAAACGTTAATGAATGTTTGTTTCTTTGCAACTGACTATTTTTCTTTAAAAAAATGAAGTATAAATTTCTGATGAAACATAAAAAATACTTGAAAGTGGTATTAAATTTATAAATTTTAAATCAATAATTTAAATGGATTCCCACTCATCTGAAAAGTCAGGGAAATTTGGGATTTCAGGGAAATTTGGAAATGGCTGGACTAATTACGTAATTAAAATAAATATATATACTGCAATTTATAAAATAACCATGCAAAAACTTCCGAAAAGTTTCACAAACCGAAAATTTTGGACACTTTGCTTGATCGCAACGATGAGCGAATACGATGAAAGCGAATTATGGCCACCCCACATTTGGCTATCACCTGCCAATGTGTCGCCTAGCTAATTAGTGAGTGTCGATCTGCCAACATCTGGAACCACCTTTTCCCCATGTCACTTCTTAGAAAATGCCCTGGAGAAAGGGCATTTTCTAAGAATCCTCCCCCCCCCCCTTAACTTGCTCCAGTGGCTTGCTGGTAGGGGGGGGGGGGGGCCATCCCACTTCCCTGAGGGAGTTGGAGAATCGGGATTCTTTTGGCGACAGTCGTAATTACGGAACAATTCTAAACCCGGTTTTTGCGAGAAGCGACTAAGCGAGGGTTCTTGTCAATTGGCCAAAGAACGTTTTTTCTTAATAAAAACATAAGTAACATTTAATGTAACATAAAAATGTGCTGACTTGGCTTATTATAAAGACTGGTGTTACTAATTAGTAATTATAAACATTGATTATCATTCACTGTAATCAAAAAAGTTAACTATGTTTTGACTCAAAACTTTATTTATCGCATTTAAAGATACAAAAGAATGCGTTTTTAATTGATTCATATAGAAAGCTTTAATATAAAATTTATCATGGCTTATACGAAACTTCCCTATAAGCTTCTCAAATGTAAAGCAGTAATATATAAGAATTTAACTGGATTTAATCATTATTTTGAAAGCCACAAATATTTTAAAATTGACTTTTTTTTTTAAGTTATCTTTTCATGCATCTAAGTATTATAATAAGAATAAATTAACAAAAGCAGGTCAGTATAGTTTTTAATTTGTCCCAAGAATAATCTTTAGATACCGACTCAATATATAAATCCAGTAAGCCATATAATTACAACTTTACCATATTAAATTTGTTTTTAATTCTTTTGATGCATAAAATTTACAAAATATTTAAAAATTGTTTAACTAAAACATTATTGCTTATTAAAATCTTACTTCTAAACGTATTATTTTTTTTTCAGTGAATTTTTTCGTTTTAGTGAATTTTTAATAAATTTAATTTAGGCAAGATAAATTTACAAAAAAAAATATTCTTCCTAAATTTAAGTTTGTCTTGTCTAAATATTTATTAAATGATTAGAACATTTCGTTTTATATTTCAGTTAAATATCCGCATTCCATTCACGGAATTTTACCATTGAAAACTTACATTTTGATGGGTCTGTTGTATAGTTTTTGCCCAACTTTGATGCACTCTATCTCTGGAACTAGTTCAAAATACAGTACAAAATTTTTGTCACATGTTTATGTCATAAAGAGGTACTTCCTTTATTAATTTCAAATTCTTGCACTCAGTACTTTTTAAGATATACGACCTTAAAAGTGGGAAAATGCATTTGTTTACCATTGTTGAAGCACTGGAACCAGCAAGAAATACAATACAAAATTTTTATTACATGTTTATGTTACAAAGTTGTACAACCTGCATCAATTTCAAATTTTATCACTCAGTCCTTTTTGAGATATTTTACTTTAAAAATGGCGAAAATACGATTTTCAGCAATTTTGAAAAATTGTAAAAAAGTAAAAATTAAGTCCTCAATCTTTAAACTTCGACAACAAGTTGTTCTATAACTGGTTTATACAGGAAAAAAAATATCTAAGGCGAGTCTCTTCTCCTTTTACCCCATTTTCAGCGCTAAAACTCCCGTTCCAAGCGAATTTTCATTTTTCAGTTGTGATCTTTTTATCTAACGTTTCCGCACTAATTTGATAATATTATGCGCTGGCAAACTATTTATAGAATCACTCTGATCATTTTCTTTTTTTTTTTTTTTTTTTTTTTTTAATTTCGTCTTGAAATCCATAAAATCAACATATGCATTAAAGCAAAAGCAGTTTTCAGCTGAAAATCGGCTTTGAAGCAAGTTAAAATGACCGCCAAAAAAAAATTATGAGCTCAAAATTTTTTTTACTTTGGCTTTGAACTCACCTAGTATTATGAGATATATGGTAAAAAAAAATTAGGAAAATCAAAAATGTTGAGCAACAGGTCTGGGTGATTTGTAATGGTTTGACAAAAGTGACACTGATCTGATATCTTAATGATTTTAGTTCACAATCTATATTAATGTTTGTCAAGAATATTTAAATTTAAACGATGCAAAAAAAAAATTGACATACATAATGTTTTGCTTAAGCGTGATTTTTTAACATGTTTTACTACAATTTTCCCCAAATACGGAATTTTCTTTTAATGATTTACTTTCTTAAAACTATTTTTATATTCATAACTAATAATAAAATCGCTGAACGTCATGGTTGGAATAGAATTTTCTGAAAATTGCTGACAAAGGTGATCGGCCTAAGGCATAATTAACTCTTAAGCTTAACCTTAGTAGACAGTTCAATTATTTGTGAAATTTTATAACACTTATACGCTTGTACGCCAAGATGCCGCTCTTTTGAGTTTTTTTTGCCAACTCAGGTGTCGGCCACTTCACTTGACTGTTGTTAAGAATTAAAACCCCCATCGCCAATGCCCACTTGTAGCTTTAGTGCAACGCTAATCAAACAAAAATAATTTTTTGCCGCATAGTTTTTATTTTCTTTCTTAAAAAAAGTATTACACAATTTTCATTTGTCATCTTAACATAAAAAAAACGCTGCGTGCGACGTCGCCCTTAACGGTTGCGTTGGGTGCCTATTCAGGTGTCGGCTCGTCACCTGACTGTGGTTCTAAAATACGACGCCCGTCGCCAATGGCCAACTTGTAGCTCTAGTGCAACGCTATTCCAACAAATGCTGAAAAAAAAGTTTTTTTTATGATTTACTCTCTTAAAACTATTTTTATATATTATCATAACTAATTATAAAATCGCACAAAGTTATGTATAGAATTTTCAGAAAATTGCGGTCAAAGGTGATCGCCACCTTAAGGCACAATTTACATTTTAACTTAGCCTTAGTGGACAATTCAATTATTTGTGAAATTTTATAACACCAAGATGCCTCTCTTTTAAGTTTTAATGCCAACTCAGGTGTCGGCCACGTCACTTGACAGTTGTCAAGAATTAAAAACCCCGCCGCCAATAGCCCACATGTAGCTCTAGTGCAACTCTAATCAAACAAAAAAAAAATGTTTTTGCCACGTGGCTTTCATTTTCTTCCTTGAAAAAGTATTAAACTATTTTCATAGGCGATCACGTGCTAAAGGCGTAATTTAATCTTTAAGATAACCTGAGTAGACAATGTAATTAATTGTGAAATTTTATAAGACTTATACGCGTTAACTTATATCCTTCTTCATATATCTTCTTCTTTATATCCATTATAGT
This sequence comes from Hylyphantes graminicola, assembly GCA_023701765.1. NCBI lineage: Eukaryota > Metazoa > Arthropoda > Arachnida > Araneae > Linyphiidae > Hylyphantes > Hylyphantes graminicola. Next base: position 70,614,910 of record CM043119.1, read on the forward strand.
TCGATTTTAATAGTTCTAATTCTACTTTCGAACATAGCTTGGAAAGTCCCCCTCCCCTCCTTTCTACGCCACACTTTTACATACCCCCCCCCCCTCCTCTTCCGACACACACTCCAATCCATATCCACAAACAATTACAGCTATATGAACCCTCCTCACTCCCTTGTCTAGCGTGGCGTCATTTGTGGATGGTCCCTGTGACAGAATCATTCGAATGAGTCTTTTTGTGAGAAATTTCCGACATGAGAAATTTCTGAAGTGAGAAATATCCGGGATCCGTGTTGTAGCACGTGCAATTTTGATTCTTTTATTTGATAGTTATTTTTTGGGCTTTATTTTGACAAAATGAAGTTGTTAGTCATAGGGGATTCTATGATTAAGGGTTTGAGAGAATATTTCGTTGGGAAATTTAGTTTTTTCGACTTTGTTTGTGTTCCTGGCAGTAAGATCGAAGGATTGACTAGGGAGATTTCTTCAATGAAGAAATCGTATGACTGTGTTGTTGTGCATGTCGGAACAAATAATACTAATCGAGATTTTGTTTCAGGGATCCTGCTCAAGTACGAGTGCTTATTCGAGGGAATATTCCGGCTCAATCCTCAGGTAAAGGTTGTTGTATCGGCCATTATACCACGTGAAGAAGATCTCACCCACCGATATTATGTTCCTAATATTGATGCCCTAAATCAGAAAATCAATGATATAAATACTGGTTTAGAAAAGATTTGTGATTCTAATGGCTTTCTATTCTTTTGTAGATCTCCCAAACCATTGTGGAAAGACTTTCTAGCCAAGGATGGTCTCCACCTCAATCCTAAAGGAAATGAGCATCTGGGACAACTGCTTGTGGAGAAAGTGCACTCTGTTGTTCATTCAAGTATTAAGCAGGTAAAGGATATTTATTTAAGTTTTGACGACTTTCCTCCTCTTTCGTCTTTTGTTAGGCCTAAACCCCACACTTATCCTACTGTTCCCAATTCTTCTAAATTGAATGTTTTACATTGTAAATCTTCTGTGCTTCCTAAGACCACTTCTGTTTCCCAGCCGCCTTTTAACTCTGCTCCTATGCTAATTAAGGCCCCTGCTGTTCCTAAGCCACCCTTCAGCTCGGTTCCTATACTTCCTGAAGCCCTTTCTGTTCCCAAGCCATCTTTAAATTCTGCTCCTGTGCTTCCTGAAGCCACTTTTGTTTCCAAGCCGCCTTTCAACTCTGCTCCTGTGCTAATTAAGGCCCCTTCGGTTCCCAGGCCGCCTTTTAACTCTGCTCCTATGCTAATTAAGGCCCCTTCTGTTTCCAAGCCGCCTTTTAGCTCTGCTCCTGTGCTTCCTAAGGCTCCTTCTGTTACCAAGCCGCCTTTCACCTCTGCTCCTATGCCGATTAAGGCCCCTTCTGTTACCAAGCCGCCTTTCAACTCTGCTCCTATGCCGATTAAGGCCCCTTCTGTTCCCAAGCCGCCTTTTAGCTCTGCTCCTGTGCTTTCTAAGGCTCCTTCTGTTCCCAAGCCGCCTTTCAACTCTGCTCCTATGCCAATCAAGGCCCCTTCTGTTCCCAAGCCGCCCTGTAAATCTCCTGTGCTTAGTAAGGCCTCTTCTGCCCCAAAGCCGCCTTCTAATGTCCATATTTCTCCCACTTTCTGTTCTCCTGTGCTTGATAAGAGCTCTTCTGTTTCCAATTCATCTTCTAACTCTTTTCCTGTGCTCGCCAAGACCCCTTCTGCTCCAAAGCTTAATGATGCACTAAACAAAGTATCAAAGAAAGATAATATGGATATTTTCCCATTGACTTACAATGTTAAAACTTCAAATAGATTTGCCCTGCTTAGTATTAATTCTGACAGCTTATCTAAGCAGGTTGTAGGAGGTGGTGGCAAAGCAGTACAATATCCTAGAAGATGTGACATATGCCAGAAAACATACTCTTCACGTTCCTCTTTTAGCAACCACATAAAAAAATTTAAGTGCAATGTCAAAACTCCTTTGTTCAAAAAAAAATGTGAAAAATGTTTTAAATCATTTGAATCTAAGACTTCATTTTCAAAGCATCACAAAACTGACTGTAAAAATAATGTAGCGAGTGAACCAAAAGTAGTTGTCCCTTTCAATTCCAATGATGTAAATGACTCTTCTAGAAAATTAAATCTGTGCCTAGATGTAGTTCCCAATAATAAGTTAAATGAATGCCAAAATGAAGTCCAACCAGTCAAAACTGTGTCGAAGCAGGAGGAAAACTTATTGTTACATTTTGATTCAATGATATCTTTTCAAAGGTGGCTTGAGTATGAGGGGGGCATCTACTTTTACATCCTTTAAGAAGCTAACTGGTAGTAAAACAGGTAACTCTAAGATATATCATTATTATTCATGCCAATTTTATGTTGTGGAAGGATCCTCAAAACCAAGAAAAACTTGCCGAAAAAATCGGAAAGGTACCATCCCCACCAATATTAAGTGCCCGGTAAGAATTTCTGTTTGTGAGGAAGATAATTTGGTAACTGTTTCTTATTTCTGCAAACATAATCATTCAGTAAATGTCCAAAATATTAGGTTCCATCCTTTAAGCCTAAGTGTCAGAAATTCTATTAGGTTGCAATTATTCATGTCTGTACCAGTTCAAAAAATTCAAAGTATGCTTAGAGAAAATTTGGGAACTCGGGATAATCGAGATTTTTTCCCAGTTAAACAAGCATTTATTTCTCGCAAAACTATCAAGTCTTATTCTAGATGTTTAACTAATTCTTTCTATCCCAATAATGATCTTGCTTCTGTGTCTGCAATTATAGTACAATTAAGAAAAGAAAAGTATGATCCTGTTTTAATTTTTAAGCCGCAAAATAGCGAGACTGTTTATGGGCCTAAAGACCTTGATTTCCTTTCTAAATGTGATTTAATTTTTGCTTTTGGTTTTCAGACTAAGGAACAAATGGAAAAACTAATGACTTCCAGTCATAGAGTTTTATTTATTGATGCCACTCACAGCACTAACCAGTATGATTTTTATTTAATTAATATAATTATACCTGATGAGTTCAACAATGGCTATCCTGTTGCTCATTTCATAACCAACTCTTTTGAGTTAGATGTAATAACTTGTTTGTTTAAAAGTCTTAGTTTAAAAGTAAAGCATCAAAACATTAATATTAATTGCATTATGACCGATGATGACCAGGTGATATTTCGAGCTTTTCAATCTGTCTTTGGACCTGTTAGGCATTTATTGTGCAAGTGGCACCTGTTAAACAGTTGGCAAAAGAAATTAAATTCTAGAGTAAGGACTTGTGATGCTCGCGCTGGGATTTATACAATTTTGGTTGAATTATTAAATGAAAAATCCCGTTCTAAGTTTTGTGCTTTGCTTAAACAATTGCTTGATTGCTATTCCCCACATACTTCAGGTTTTATTCTTTATTTTATTCAAAACTATTTTGGTAGAGTTGAAAAATGGGCTGGGTGTTACAGGACTTTTCCACATGCCTCATCTGACACAAATAATAACTGTGAATCTTTTCACAGTAACCTTAAAAGGATTTATTTTGAAGGTGTGTTTAATCGCCGCATGGATAAGTTAATCAATGTGCTTTTACAGATGGAGGAGGACCGTTTTATAGACCATAGATTTAAAAAGATATACGGTTTTATTCCTGTAAACCTTAATTCGGAAATAACGAAGCGGCACTTAAAAAGTAGAAAAATCCCTGATGATGAGGTGACTGATCTTGATAGCAACTCGTGGAGTGTTAGCTCCCAATCCCATCAAAATATAAAATGCACAGTTACTCTTGTACATGACACTTGTTTATTGCAAGACTACTGTTATTTTAAATGTTCTGAAAGGTGCTGTACCTCATTATGCAGTCATCTGTACCGGTGCACTTGTCCAGATAAGGAGTGTGTAAATCTATGTAAACATATACATAAAGTGCATGCCCTTAACAATGTTAGACAAAAAATTACTTGTAGTGAAGAACTTTGCGACTCTGACGATTTAGATTTAAATGTGTCTTTCTATAATAAAGTGGACAACTTTTCTGTTAATACTCACAATATGATGTATAACCCACTCTTAAATGAAAACAGAGTTGCTGCCTGCGAGAAATTATGTGACAAACTGTTAAATTTAATAAAAAATCCATCAGTGCAAGATGTTTTTTTAGGGAATATTTTGACTTCTTTAAATACATTAGTTTCAGTTTCTGAGGGTATTGTTAATGCTGATTACTTAAAATCTAACAGTGTTATTCCCCATTCCAAAGTTCCTCCAAATCAAAAACTAGTACCTCAATCTAACTTATTTAAAACAAGCAAGCGTCGACAAAAGGTTTGTTCTAGAAAGAGAAAAATAAGTTTAGGTAATTCTCCATCTAAGCGCATCAAAATTTGTGACGATTCCTTTACATCCGATTTAAATTCTGATTCTGTCCCAAACACTATTGGCGGTTACTCTTTAACTTTCCTGGGATTGAAATCACTTGATACATCTATAAGTGATGAAGAGGAAAAAGAGTTAAAATTGTTATCTAATGACTTTGTCCGAGGTTGGTTGTATGACGAAATTGTCGATGCTTTCTTTCATATTCTATGTGAAAAGTCAGGTAGCATTCAAGCTATACGCTCTACCCTTGCCCAGACAATGTCAACTTGTGTTTTACCTGTAGACTCTTATGAATATTCAAATTTACTGATTCCTATTTGTGTTGGTAATTTGCATTGGATTTTAGTTAAGATTGATAAAAATACAGAAACACTTGATATTTATGATCCACAAAAGAATGATTGCAAGGAGGAATCAACATCTTTAATTCGAAATTTAAAATCTATATTCAAAATAGACTTCCAGGTAAATTGTCCTTTGCATTGTTTACAGCAAGATAGCATCAGTTGTGGAGTGTTTGTGTGCTACTATGCTCATCAAATTGTCCATAACTATGATACAAGTTTGGCATTTAATATTTTCAAATTTCGTAAGTATATCTATGAAACTTTATGTGGTCCACTAACAAAGGTTTTTGATTCTACTTTACAATGTGTTCAATCATTGAATACATTTAGTTGTTTCAATTTAAATTTCGGAGTAAAAACTATGTCAGAATGTATTTTGAAGGTAAATGGTATGAAAATAACCTTGTATATGTTAAAATCTTTAGATGATTCAATTACTTCAGAAGAAGAACTCTTTATACAATCTGTATCAAATATTTTCAGGAAAGGTTGTTTGTATGGTACAATAATTGATGCTTTTTTATATAGAATTTCTATTGGTGTTCAAGGTTGTGAATGTTTAACGTATGATCAGTCTGAATCTGCTATGAGAGACAAAAGAAAAATTTATCGATATTTTACCAGCATTAAAGATGCAAATTTATGTTTTATCCCTTTTAATGCTAACTCTCATTGGCTATTGATAATAATTGATTTTAAAATGTTTCAAATAGAGTATTATGATCCTTTGAATCTACCGATTAGTCTTCTGAACTTATTAAAAGAATGGGCCACCTTCTTGACACAATTACTAAATCCTGTATCTGACTTTGATGTTTGTACTCCTTTGCATGCAAATCAGGATGATAATTTTAATTGTGGAGTTTTTATATGTTATTATGCTTATCAAAAATTTCAGAACAATTCATTAAATACATTTTTTAGCCCTGATAAATTTAGGCGATTTATTTTTAATAGCATTTTAAAAAGAGATAACAATTGTGATAATTTATAATCTTGTGTGTATATGTCTTGTATATAATTATGTTATTTCTGAGTCTTTGTAGATCAAGTCTTTGCCAATTTTTGTTAAAAATGCTCAACATTTCATTATTCATACTTGAATTTAACTTACTAGCTACAAGCTAAAGTATTATATTGTTTTAAGGCCAATTAAATTAATTTGTTAGTCTTAATAAGTACATAAAAACTGTTTGTCATGCAAGTTGGGCATTTTTTTAGTCATAACTAGACTTTCGGTTTACAAAGTAGATACCCAAACAGAGTTTGAGCTGAAAATATTTACTCTTTTTTTTTATATAAAAAATATCTAATATGTTTAAAAATATGCCATCTTGTGAAGATTTTTTTTAAAAATGATATTACACCATTTGTTACTAAAACTACAATTATATTATTTGCTTTTTGTGTGTGTGTTCTAAATTTCAGCATTTTTCTCTCCTACTTATATGCCTAAGCCAAGAAAGAACAACTAAACGTCAGTTAGCAATCATACTTTTGTTCTCAGGAGACGTGATGCTAGCATGACTAAAACTACTAAATGATGCTCATTTTTGCGTATCATGTATTGATATCAATTATGGGTGTTTTTTGGTTTATACTCTACTGATCAAGAAATGATGAACCAAGTTAGGACTAAAGAACTCTGTTGGTACTACTACAAGAACAATTCTGTGTCCATATTTGTATTTAAATGAACCTTGTTCAATAAACAGCATTTCATTTTTGTATGTGTGTGCTTTTTATATTGTTGCTTTTAACTTGATTTTAATATATACTAAATTTATGTAATGATGAATGTTTGATTTTGAAGAAAGTAATTTGATAATTTCTTACAAAATTAGGAACCAGTTTGTGTGTGATGTATTGTATACATTGATTGTATATCTCTCTGAGGAATAAGCAAATTAGCTTAAGTGTAAATTCGTTTTCAATGCATGAGATTAAAATTTTTAAACGAAAATTTAATTTCATAAATATTTTTTAAGAAATTATTTATATAATAGATGGTTATAAATGGCTCCTCCATGGCTTTCAATTTTAAAATTAAATAAAAAGTTATTTAATTTATATGTATTTTTAAATTATGTGTGTTGCTGGAAAATCAGACAGGTTTATACATATGTATTCCTCACAGGTATATCTATGCAGTCTTGTAGCTATTTTGAAGGGACTTGTAATATAATTATCTTTATGAACAGTAAATTATAAAAAGCCATTTAATTTTATCATTCTTATCGAAATTGTGTTTTGCAAAAAAAAAAAAAAAAAACATTTAAAGCTTTTATTTTTCTCTCGGATTATTAGTGTGGGCATTAATATAAGCTATTTCTTCTTGTAATTATTACAAAGTTATATTTATCTAATGTGTAACACAACATACTTTAAAAAAAATCATTTGCATATATTTATTTACCCATGGTACTCAAATATTCAACAATTATTCTTTAAAAGTAATTGCAAAAGAAAAGATTAATTTTTCACAACAATTAATTTGTATAATTTATGATACATTTAATTCATTATACCGGATAATAAATAGGTCTTATCATCCCCTTCCCACATATATACCCAATAGGAAAGGCTAAGTGGGAAACTTAATATTTCCATGTAGCTGTAGCGGGTACAGGAAACTTTTTTAATAACGTCATTTAATGTTACATATTACTAAGAACATTTTAACTAATTGTAGATAAATATATTTTTGGAAAAACAAATTTTGTCTGCTACTTAACAAAAAGAGAAAAAAAGGAAATTTATATATGAATATATCAAGGGTGCACTCGCGTGAATTTCGAATGTAAGAAAACTACGAAACTTAATTTTGTGTAAGTTATACTTTAAATAAATGTTTTTGTAACAACATTTTTAATAGTATAATTGCGCATCATAATTCAACATGTCCTAAGAATGATATGCACAACCCAACTGAATTCTTAAAATTTATTTTATCTGATATATGTTTTAACGCACGTTACGCATTATCGACAGGTTTTGATTTTTTAAATTACCTAGCTGTATTATACCCGACGTTGCACGGGTAGAGGTGAAAAAATTATTTAACAATCAATTTAACTATTTTTTTTCCTTCATTTTAGTTACATAAGATGCATGATTAATGCTGCTGAAAATGAAAATTAACCTTTTTGAACATTTCTTTAAAGTTTAATCAGCGAAATATACTAAAAATCGTTTTAAAAAAATGGTAAAATAAAACTAAATAGATAATCCGTGAAAACGTGCAGTTGAAGGAGCAATAAACTTTAAGGTCTTCAATGCATTGAATGGTGAACATAAAAACGTTCGAAAACGATAGAAGGAATGGTCTGATTCAAAATATTCTTAGCCCATGTTTATTCCGAAGTTGAGATTAATTTGTTTGCCAAATTTCGTGACGATCTGTTGCGTTCTTTAGATCTCGTGTCTTAAACAAACAGACAAACAGAAGTTGCCTTTTATGTATAATAGTTGTGTTTTTTATAACAATATCGTAATATTGCTATTTGAATTTAAAGTACAACGGTGTGCATGTAAGAATTTAACCTGCACTCAATTTAATATATTACAAATAGTTTTGCTAGGTTTTTTTTAGGACTCACATTCTTTATGAAACAACACAATGAACTTTCCACGACATCAAAGCACATTATTACAGACAAAATGCAATTTAAAATCTGAATTTAGATAATTTAAGTAGAGTAACGACGTAACGAGGCTGGCACCTGAGCTGGAGGGAGCGTTACTCAACTTTACACTTTCGCTGCGGATGTGACGCATCAAGAATAAAGGAATCGATAATGCTATTTCTATGACATACTATTACGCGGCAACGAAACTCACGCAATGTAAGTGTTTACAGACATAATATAAAGTGTCAGGTGCCCATCTTGCGATATCACCCATTCGTTCAACAACTGGTTTTGCTTTAAGAACAACAATTTACGTATTCAAATGGTATTATTTGTTTTACTTTGACTGCCAAATTTATTATTTATATAAATTGCACCACTTTATAAAATTAAAATACCAAACTCTCTATTTGATTCCAGACCTGGTGGAAGAGAAAGGACCTAGTAAGGTCTGGGATTAAATTAAGCAGTGGTAGATTAATAACCGACTTAACAAGCAGGGAATTCTTTAAACTGTAGTTTCCGCATAACATATCATAAGAATAGCATTATCGAAAGTGGGAAACAAAATTCTAAAACACCCGGTTCGTAAAATATGCCCAATAATGCAGACGAAAGCATATTGTAATATTTTTAATCAAGCGCTAATATATAATTCATATTATAACAATTATATTTTCAATTACGGTTTGAATAACTATAATAATATTCAGTGCCATTTAGAAAAAAATAATTATTTGCTTCGTCTATCAGCGTATAAACAACACAACTCAGCAAATCGCTTAAATCCTACACAATTCTTTGTAGTCGCCAAAATTGGATAAACATTGCTATATAGCACCCATGCGCTGATGAACATTCCACGAATAGGGTTACTGTAATTCCTCGCATGTGATCCTCTCTTTCAAATTTGCCCAAAATCGATTCCAATGTGGAGTTTCAAAGTTTGTTTATACTTCATAGTGACATCCCAGATACAACGTGCCAGCCAGAAAGCGTTTTCAGGAGTGATTTTTCGCCCTATTTTTTAAATTCATTTTTCTACCTTTTTATGGTGTATTTGGAAAAAAGAAAAAATTCGGATCTAATATTTTTGACATAAGAACATTTTAAGCCAATAAATTTTTTTTAGTCAAGTACCCTATTGTCGTAAATCTAACATACTGAGCGCAAGTAGCTGTGTTAAAGCAATTAAAGTAGGCTAGAAATACACAGCCGGAAAAGTTCAACATTCAAAATACCGTTCGCCATTTGCCATTTCTCATCTCTTCGAAAATTTTCATCCTCCTTCTTTTGCAAAATTATTTTTTGAAGATGTTTTTTACTGATTTAGCATTAAATAATAGAGATTAAGTTACTAAGTGTGTAATTTTAATACAATAATGGATCCAGGCTCGCTATATCGCACCATGCTCGTTGCTCGTTGAAAGGGCCTAAAGGTAAGTATGCTTTTTTTAAAAGAGAATCGTCCTAAATTTGGTTTCCCATGGAATTTATTTATGTAATGGAAAAATAATCCATCTTTTTTCTGTTAGAACGGTTAAATTAAGATTGTGTTAAATTCTAGATCTTTAAATTGCCAATAGCTTAGTAATTTTAACTCAAAATGACCTACTTGTTGTACGACAGCAGGTCTCCAACTTTTTCTCAAAATTTTACTGCTCTAAAAAGTGTTTGTATTAATTTGTACGGTTCTATTTACTAGCTATAGACATCGTAATCATCTCTTCTTCAAAATTTTTTTAAGTTAGTATATAAGCAGGGTTGGGTTTTTCCTGTCCAAAATCATTCATCATCGTGATTACGGCTATGCTAGTTGACAGATAACAGGAGCTCAAGGAGCCCCTTGAGCAGGGCAATAGGGAGGTAGCGATTGAGATAATGGCTGAGCACGATAGAGTGATAAAGGAGGCATTGTTGCTTCGCTATTTAGTTGAAGGGGTGGAACAGGCAAAGGCCCCCCTACTCCTCCCATGATGGAAATTGACGTTGAGCCTCGATTGTGGCCAACGCCCCAGCTTCAAACCAATTCGATGTGTTGGCTGAGTCCAATGGTCTGTCGTCAGATGCCCAATTCTCTGCGGCAGGGACTGCAACCCCGGATGCCATATTCAAGGTGGCTAGTGCACTCTTAAAACAAAAGAGTGAAATCCACTCCAGTTGGAGAAGTGCATTTTCGACACTGGAAAGGAGTGAATATTATCTCAGACTGAGTTAAAATCACTCGTTTGGAGTGATCCTGTGGGAGGTTTAGCACACAAAGGATCCACTCCAAAAGGAGAAGTGCATTTTCCAGACTGGAGGAGTGAAAATCAATCAGACTGAGTTAAAATCGCTCGTTCGTTTTAAGAGTGTGTGTCTAGGCCTATGCCTAAACTCTTCCTTGGAGGGGAATCGGGCAATGGTATTTGTAAGCACATCACTGAGTCTGTGGTGGATGTCTTCAGCAGTAAACCCTTCCACAAGTTCGTGAAGGTGTTCCCACGTACACCAGAAGATGGGGCAAGATTCCGGCCATCCTTGCCGAGGAAAATGTTGGCTATTTTCGCCACTCCAAACGGAAGGGGTCATTCAAAACAGTAGTCAAAGGCTTGCCCCGCTGCACTGTTCCCAGGGTTGCCACTGGCGACTAAAAGCAACTATTTTCGAGGGGTAGGCGACTATGGCAACTATTTTAATAAAAAAAGGACCAAAAGCAACTATTTTAAGTAGGGATCGACCGATGGCGAATTTCGGCCGATGGGCCGATGCCGATTGTTGGCCGATTGTTCAAAAATTACATCGGCCGATGTGCCGATGTTTCCCGCTTTCCATCGGCCGATGGTTGATGCCGATGGCCGATGGAAAAAAAAATATACAAAATTCGGAAAATCCATGTGAATCCATAAGATGGTACATCGCGAAACTCCGGAGATCCGAAAATCGCGAATTACGGCGATCCGAAAGTCGTGAAACTCCGGGGATCCGAAAATCGCGAAACTCCGGGGATTCGAAAGTAGCCAAACTCCGGGGATCCGAAAGTCGTGAAACTACGGCGATCCAAAAATCGCGAAACTCCGGGGATCTGAAAGTCGCGAAACTCCGGGGATCCGAAAGTCGCGAAACTCCGGGGATCCGAAAATAGCGAAACTACGGCGTTCCGAAAGTCGTGGAAATCGCGGCAAAACAAACAAAAAACATCGGTTGGCCGATGTTTTTTGAGGCCGATGGCCGATTTTTTCCACTAAACTACCATCGGCCGCCGATGGCAAGGCTGATGGTAAAATTTTCAAACAATCGGCGCCGATGCATCGGCCAGGCCGATGCATCGGTCTATCCCTAATTTTAAGCATTTTGACGACTATTTATTTCCAATTTTTTTTTCCAATTTTAATTTTATTTTCAATTTCCGCAATATAATATATTTTAGCTTGTTTTCGGCAATATATTTCAGACCTTATAATGCGCTCAAAAATTTCTTTGTTGACAGTGACGTCGTATGTGGTCACATGACCATTCACCTGTGGTCTGACTAACTTTCGGGAGAAAATGTAGTTTGGTTATTATCCCCTTATGTTTTATAAAAATATAATTTTGGAAATTTCGATTTCGTAACTTGTTTTGACTGTTTCTAAAACGGAACTTTACATGTATTTTGAAGAACACTGAAGTTTAAACGTATTTTGAAGCAAAGTTACCGTAAAAAAACATAAGATTCAATTTATATATATTTATATTTTTAGCAATTTCTAAAGTTTGCATCGCAAATGAAATTAAAGAGAACCAAGTGTCTACTGTCTACTTTTTTAAAACCACTTTTTATAGTGATTCGGCAATTTTAAACTATTCATTATATGCTTTGTCTCATATTCTGAAATATCTTTATGAACGATTATTTTTATGATATCTCATCATAAAAATAATCGTTCAAATTTCGGTGATGTAAGAAACAGGACAGAAAACGCGCGAAAGTGCAGCAATTTTTTAGTTAACCTAGAATTTTTATTAAAAAAAAATCTTTTCTTATACTTGCGGTCATTTTTTCTAGGGAAATTAAACGGTAAGTAAAAAAAGGTGTAAAAAACTAATGCCTAATTGTTAGTTCTTGGCGTGATGCGTGCTTTGCGTAGTGTAGCTTTTGTGCAGGGCAGTTCTGTCAACCAGCCTCAATTGTGTAAAAAAATTTGACCAGTGACCTTTGGCACAGCGCTGTTCGTAGGTCTTCAGGTTTCACTGAACTTATTTCACAAATCCTTTTCATGTTTGCAAAATAGAAATTCTCTGGTCCAGAATCGGTTTCCTTTTTTTTTATCAGATGGCTTTTGTCTAGGATGATCTTTTTTGCCTTTGCTAGAATGGTAGCCATAACATTAAAATGATTTTTAGAGAGAAATATTTCAAATGTCTATTGGATGAAGAGATTGAAATGTGTGATTGCGACATGCTGGATCGCCAAAAAAACCACATCACGTGCTTCATATAGAGCATCATTGTAAGCTTTTGATGAAATAATGTGTAAAATGTTTCAGAATTAGTTTTTAAGGTTGACGGCTTATTTGAACGAAGGATGCAAGAGGATTGAAACATACATTACGACATTGCAATTGATCACATCGCGGCAAAAAGGAAAATAATCACGTGTTTAAGGGCGACAATGAGATTGAAAGACTCCAAGATCCAGACTCCTCCTTTGGGTCTCCAAATCAAAGTATCTCTGTGCTAATCCAATGGCCAAAAAAAGTAAATAAATTTTTTAAAATGCACATTTCTCCGGCTGGGGGCTTACAGATCCCTATATTCTCTCTTTTTGAAATTTGTTCTCATATTTTTAAAATTTATTTATTGAAAATTTAAAAAATATTCAAATTAATTTTAAATTGTGGAATTATAAAGACCTGTAAGTTAACTTTATTCGTCCTATAAAAAAAATGAAATTATTCAACACAGTCGGAGAAATGTGGCTTAGAAAATATCTTTTCTCCATTTGATTAACACAGAGGCACCTTAAGTTTGGTGACCTGACGATTTTTTATATTAACTCGGAAATCGTTCAATTAAGGCGACTATTTTAGCAACTATTTTGGGTATTTTAGGCAACTAAAGCAACTATTTTAAATTTAAAAGTAAGTGGCAACCCTGCGTTCCCTCGACCATCTCCTCCGTGCTCGTCACGGAAGGTTACATCGAAGAAAGGGTTGTTCGGCTGACGAAAACTCCCACCAAAGCCCCTCTCCTGATCTTCCAAGTCCCTAGTTGTTTGAACGGGGAACCCCAGTAGCAGAACTTTCTGAATGTGGCCGCAGCACGACTCTTTAAGGAAAAAATTTGGCTTTGGAATAAGGACCGAAATTCGCGAAACTCCAGGAACCCGAAAGTCACGAAACTTCGGGGATCCAAAAGTCACGAAACTACGGCAATCCGAAAGTAGCGGAACTCCGGGGATCCGAAAGTCATGAAACTCCGGTGATCCGATAATCGCAAATTTTCGGCGATCCGATAATCGCAAATTTCCGGTGATCCGATAATCGTGAAACTCCGGAGATCCGATAATTCCAAATATCCGGGGATCCGAAAATCGTGAAACTCCAGCGATCAGATAATCACAAAACTCGATCCGAAAGTCGCGGAACTCCGGCAATCCGGTAATCGTGAAACTCCGAGGATCCGAAACTACGGCGATCCGAAAGTCACGTAACTCTGGGGATCCGAAACTTGTGAAACTCCGGTGACCGATAATCGCAAAACTCGATCCGAAAGTCACGAAACTCAGAGAACCCGAAAGTCGCAGAACTCCGGGGATCCGGAAGTCGTGGAACCCCAGGTATCCGAAAGTCACGGAACTCCGGGAACCCAAAAGTCGGAAAACTACGAGGATAAAAAAAAAGTCGTGAAACTCTGGGGATCCGAAAGTAGCGAAACTACGACTCATCAGAAGTCGCGGAACTCCGGGTATCCAAAAATCTCGATCCGAAAGTTCGAGGGTTTCGGCAATTTGGCCGCAACCCTCTGATCGAGCCGCAGCATTGCTGCGCGGTTTCTGCTACCGGGCGGGGAACCATACATGGCCTTATTGGACCAGAGCTTTCTCCTGGGTAAGAAAGTCTCTTTCAAACCCTATGGGGAAAATAGGTGTACCCCAGTGCTGTAGCTTCCAGGAGTGCAGCCATGTGAGCGGCCTCTGCCACATGGGCCCCAGGTGCCGGTATTATGGCTTCGGTCATGATTCCTGGACCTGCCCCTCCCGTGACGCTGATCAGGCCCGCCGATGTGCAAACTGTTGTGGGCCCCAACTCAGTTCCTCGGCGCCCTGCCCTGCCCTGACCGACCAAAGCCCCCCCCCCCCCCTCAAGGGAGGTTCCTGAGAGTGACGCCAGGAGGCAGCACCAGTCCAAGCCCCTCCTCCAGAGAGTCGGGTATGCCACCACTCTACTGGACAATTTGCCGGGGGGGGGGGGGGGGGGGGCTGGGGAGCCCAGTCAATTAAGCACTCGCTTAGAATGCAGAAGGTCCCAGGTTCGGGTCCGGGCATCGCCAAAATAGCTGCCGACCTATAAACGGTCCGTGCAGCCAAAAATGTCCGACGAATAATACCCTGTGTAAGGGAGTGCACGTTAAATACCCTTCAAAGTCCTGACGCTGCGTACGATGTCGCCCTTAACGGTCGCGTTTGGTGCCTATTCAGGTGTTGGCTCGTCACCTGACTGTGGTTCTAAAATACAACGCCCGTCGCCAATAGCCCACGTGTAGCTCTAGTATGACGATAATTCAAACCAAACAATTTGCGGACGTTGAAGAACGCTATCTGCGAAGTCTCCGGAGACCTTGCAGTCTTCAGAAAGAAAGTAGCTGCCTTGCTACAACCACCACTAAGGCTGACAAGAAGTCGGCTCTACCCTCGCCCTTTGAGCTTTGGAGCGTGGACTCTCTCCCCTGAGTCCAAAACGATTCCAGATTCAAGTTATCTCTTTTATGGAACGTGTTCGATGAATGAGAAAGAGCGCTTCGCGCTGATGCTCAGATTCACTATTTAGATTTCCTGTTCAAAACTAATCTTCCCCATCAAAGTGGGAAAAAGTGATTAATACTGTGAAAAATTGGTAAATACTGTTATTAAATGGGAATTACCTCTTCTTTTCTCAAAAAAAAAAAAAAATACTAGAAATACATTTTTTCTTATACAGTAAAACTTCTCGAGAGCGACCACCCTCTGTTCTGAGGAAAATCGGTCGTTGACTGAGGGTGGTCTCTTCGAGAAGTTTCATCACTTAGCTGCTTAAATGTTCAGATCAATTTTATAAATAAACAATGGTTTAGTAGTGAAAATTAGGAAAAGTATACAATTTTCACCATTTTATTTAGTTATTTTAATTATATCCAAAAACAAGGTACTAATTTTTCAATACAAGTTTTAATCTTTTAAAATAAAAAAAATATCTTTTTGATTAATTTTTCAATTTTTCGGAAAGTACATATTTCAATTTGCTTTTAATCAATCAATTGGAACGTTTTATGAAAGCAAACATCACTTTTTCTTTTTTGTTTGCATCCTTATATTTATCTTCTGGTGGCTATGTTATTAGCAAAGCCCAGTAAAGTCGTTTGATTTATTTTGAAATTTAGTAAACAAAACTCAATAATTATTAATCCTATACACTATTACTACTATACAGTATTTGAATGGATATTTACCACAGGAATATTTTAATTATTTATGGTTATGCAGATTGTAAATATTTGAATAATAAACAAAAGTATGTGATTATTATATTATCACAGACGTAAAATAATTAAGGAAGAATTTTCAATTTTTTTGTTAGGTCCAAGATTAATATTTATTAAAATATTGCATCAAAATAGGCTGTATCACTTATTTGTAGTTAACAGATTATTTTTAACATTGTTTTTAATGCGAAATGCCTTTAAAAGTAACTACTAAAAGAACTTTTTGAAAAGAAAAAATAGTAATAATTATTTTTAAGAATTCTAATACCCTCTTTCAACTTCATTTTTTTATAGAAATAAATGACTGATACCTGCAATCAAATTCTGAAAAGAAAACTGATATTTGTATCGTCTTCTATCAGACAAAGTCAATTTTGGAACTAATTTATGTGTAAATTGTTTGTGGGGAGGTTTTAAAAAAAAATGGCCCCAAATAAGGACGCCAGGTCTAAGAGGTTAAAACTATGGCATTTCAAAGTTTTGTCAAGAAAGTTAACAGTTGCATAAAATGCTTAGCCGATGAGCAAGCATTCTTCCAAGCAAGAAAGCAAGCAAGAAATTGTGGTTATGGAACAGCTTTTTTAAAGTTAGAATGTTCCTTGTTTTTTGCAAATGGTTCAGAATTAATTGCTGAACGTGGGTGAAAAAGTACTCAGTGCCTATAAAAATATTATTTTTATTTTCAAAACATTGGAAATATTTTTCAAAGCAGCCCTGTACATGAATATAATTACTTGCACTTTAGACACTTGAAAACTTGTCTTCTATATTTTGTCTTTCTAATGCAATATGATCCTAATGTTTACTTTTTTGTTTGGAATAAGGACATTACACAAATCATTACGAAGGGTGTAAATTAGGTTTTCATATGCAGACCTACCAACCCTCTTTCTTTGTTTAATAAGGCTGTATTCTGTTTTCAGCCTTGATTCAGAAATTTGAAAAATTTAAATGTGTGAAATTTGATTCAAAATTTGTATGAATTCGAATTTTATTATCAGCTGAACTGAATATTCAGCTAGACTGGCCAACTATCAAATGAAGTAACCGAATATTCGGTGAATCCATAAAAAAAAAACTTTTAATTTATCATCCTACTTTTCTAACACAAATATTTAATTTTGTTATTTACTTTTTTTTATAGGAGAACAATGGAGAAAAAAAATGCTTTTATTCAAACAGCAGGAAAACCGTATGCTTGTGAAATGTGCAAAAAGAAATTTCCTGATAAGAGTGACCTTAAGACGCACCTCTTTGTCCACACTGGTGAGAAACCCCATGTTTGTGAAGTGTGCAGCAAACAATTTACTAACAAACAATCCCTCAGCAAACATCTTCTCATTCACACTGGCGAGAAACCCCATATTTGTGAAGTGTGCAACAAACAATTTACTAACAAACAATCCCTCAGCAAACATCTTCTCATTCACACTGGCGAGAAACCCCATGTTTGTGGAGTGTGCAACAAACAATTTACTAACAAACAATCCCTCAGCAAACATCTTCTCATTCACACTGGCGAGAAACCCCATGTTTGTGAAGTGTGCAATAAACAATTTGCCCGTAAAGGTAGTCTCGATACACATCTTCTCATTCACACTCTTGAGAAACCCCATGTATGTGAAGTGTGCAACAAACAATTTGCCCAAAAAAGTCAGCTTGATGCACATATTTTAAATCACACTGGTGAGAAACCCCATGCATGTGAAGTGTGCAGCAAAGAATTTACTCGCAAAGGTTCCCTCAGCAGACATCTTCTCATTCACACTGGTGAGAAGCCCCATGTATGTGAAGTGTGCAACAAACAATTTACGGAAACGGGTGCACTTAAAAATCACCTCCGCATCCACACTGGTGAGAAACCCCATGTTTGTGAAGTGTGCAACAAGCAATTTGCTCATAAAAGTAATCTTACCACACATCTTCTCATTCACGCTGGTGGGAAACATGTATGTGAAGTGTGCAACAAACAATTTACTTACAAACAATCCCTCAGCAGACATCTTCTCATTCACACTGGTGAGAAAACCCATGTTTGTGAAGTGTGCAACAAGCAATTTGCCCATAAAGGTAATCTTAGCACACATCTTCTTATTCACGCTGGTGGGAAACATGTTTGTGAAGTGTGCAACAAACAATTTACTCGCAAAGGTTCCCTCAGCAAACATCTTCTCATTCACACTGATGAGAAGCCCCATGTATGTGAAGTGTGCAACAAACAATTTACGGAAACGGGTGCACTTAAAAATCACCTCCGCATCCACACTGGTGAAAAACCCCATGTTTGTGAAGTGTGCAACAAGCAATTTGCTCATAAAAGTAATCTTACCACACATCTTCTCATTCACGCTGGTGGGAAACATGTATGTGAAGTGTGCAACAAACAATTTACTTACAAACAATCCCTCATCAAACATCTTCTCATTCATACTGGTGAGAAACCCCATGTATGTGAAGTGTGCAACACACAATATTCCCAAAAAAATCAGCTTAGTGCACATATGTTAATTCACACTGGTGAGAAACCCCATGTTTGTGAAGTGTGCAACAAACAATTTACCCAAAAAAGTTATCTCAATACACATCTTCTCATTCACACAGGTGAGAAACCTCATGTATGCGAAGTGTGCAACAAACAATATTCCCAAAAAAGTCATCTCAATACACATCTTCTCATCCACACTGGTGAGAAACCCCATATATGTGAAGTGTGCAACAAACAATTTACCCACAAAGGGAGTCTCGATAGACATTGTCTCATTCACACTGGTGAGAATAGGGTTCCCACGGGTCCTTGAAAGTCCTTAAGAAGTCCTGGATTTTTATTTTTAGTTTCAAGTACCCTTTCATGCTCTGATTTTTACCAAAATTGTTAAAAAGTCCTTGATATTTATTTTCGATTTCAGGTGCCCTTAGTACTCCATAATTTTGACAAACAATTGTTGAAATGTCCCTTATTTTTTTCGATTCCTGACATTCAAATTTCAAAAAGTCCTTTCTTAAAATATTGCAAAGCCGGCACTTAATGACATAAAGCACAGCACTTCAGCATTCTACAAAGCTATGCTTACTTATACTTGTTTTATACCAACCTTATATATTAATCTGAGGTTAAAAATGTTTTGTAAATAACTCTTAGATTTTTTAAAATAAAATAAGTTTTAAAGTACCCAAAAAATCATGAAATTTTTCGCTTTTTAGCCCCATAATTTTTTTTTCACTTTAGTTGTATTAAAATTTATAACCTCAGATTAATATATGCTATGTATTACATCATAAAAAAAAATTTCGCGAGAAAACATAGTATAGTTTTTGAGAAAAGGTACATCGAAGTTCAAAAAAACAAGTTTTGTGAAAAACGCGTTTAAAGTTTTTATTGTTAACCCATTTCCTTACGAAGCCATGACATTAAAATGGCTTTTAATGTCAAAAATATTTTTCCCAATCGTCTTGATACTTTGTGACATTATTAATAAAGGTTGTAATAGTATTTTAAGCCAATAATTTTTGTTTTGATTTTTTCACCGATTTTAGGGTATTGAACCCCCTTAACTTCTCGCGGGTCATGGTTAAAATTGTATTCACATGAGATAACCAAAGGCCCTCGCCAGATAAGACGGTGAAAAATGCCCCCATTCCAATCGGTCTAATTTTTTTTCTGAAAATACCTCATAGTATGGACAACTTCTCAGCCAAGTTTCAGCTCAAAAATGTGACGCATTTTTTAGTAAAAAATTAAAGTTTTTTTTTCTTTTTAAATTGATTATTCTCTGAATATATTTGATAAATCCAAAAAACTACTCATGAGTTTTTAGATATCATTGAGTAGTATTCTCAGAAAAATCCGCTCATAAATCTGATCGAGCGATCATTCTTAAAAATGCATTTTTATTTTTCAAAAAAAAATTTCATGCCAAAATCGTTTGGTCACAACTTAGGATTTTGTCTCTACATATTCCTCTATTATCAATCTATAATATATATTTTTTTCAGATTTTTAAAATTATTGGACGATAGTTTAAAAAAAATAAAATATTCTTAAAACCTGACTTTTCGCACTACTTACTCGGCAGATGGCACTCCTAACAAAGGCGAAGAAATTCAATCTGGGAGAATTTCTTTCGGACTAAAGAATTTAGCATAGATTTAGAAAGTAGCAGATCTGCCTCTAGGGGGAAAGGTGAAGCCATTTGTTAACCATTATCCCATAAGGCAGTTCGCAAGCTCTTGCACATGGCATGCCATACGCCACCAGATGGCACCATGAGATAATTCGACTAATAAGAGATATATATTCAATATTAACTAATTAAAACTTTTTACAAGTTTCGCTAGCATAATTTTATAGCTGCATGCGTATTGATAATTTCTGTAAGGCATGAGGTATATATTCACAAAAGAAGCAAGTTAAAAATGCAGTTTTTATTGTATGTAACTCTTCGGAAAAACCATTTTTGTGAATCAGTATCCCGTGATGCATTGCGAAAACGACGAAATGTGGATTCATCACGCACACTCTTAAAAATGAATGCTCAAAAACGACGAAATTTTCCTTAATTTTGAGGATTCAGTTTCCTGGCAAATGCTCCGAGTTTTCCTTTCCTCAAAGTGAGGACATTTGAATCGTCATTTTTTTGAAGATTTGAATGTCGTCTAATCTAAAGAAATATTTCGTCATTTTTGAGCATGTGAATTTAGTTGTTTTGAGAGCTAGTTTCCTTAAATTGAGGATTGTTATTCTTAATTTGAGAGTTTGGCATCGTCATTTTTGAGCATGTGATTTTGTTTTTATAGTTCTGGTTACGTTAAATTGAGGATTGTTATACTTGATTTGAGAGTTTGGTATCGTTATTTTTGAGTATGTGATGCTGTTTTGATATTTCCGGTTTCGTTAAATTGAGGATTATTGTTCATTTGAGAGTTTTGCATCGTCATTTTTGAGCATATATATTTATTGTTCGGGCAGCTCTATAGTTAAACTCATAGTTTCCTTGCACAGAAGCCACGACCATGGGCGGATCTATAAAACGCGCGGGGCAATCAGATGAAGAGAAAATTTCAGTCGTGTTATTTTGTCTTCATCTAATTGTTCCGTGCGTTTTATAGCTCCTCCCATGGTCGTGGCTTCTGTGCAAGGAAGCTATGAGTTTAACTACAGTTACGTCGTATTCGGTCTAGTTTCATCATATTTGAGGAGATGCATTTTTCTAAAAAGTTTTTAGGATGTTTTATAGGATTTTACTACATCATTTTGTTATTGGTATTTTTCACCCAAATACAAAAAAAGCTATAATTATATTCCACATTTGTCTTTTTTACGGACACGAATCCATCTATGTAGAGCTTCTGAAATATTGAAGGCATTTTGATACAAAATTGACTATTTGCATGTAAAACTATAATATATAATGTTTATAAAATATTAAAAAGATTCTCAATGCATTTCGGAACCAAAATTTGCTTTGAATATAAGTTATACAATCAGTTTATTACATTCCAAATCTAGAAAATCCACTTTTAAATTGTTCATTTATTTTTACAACAAAATAACATTTCACTTTATTTAAATCTGTATATTTATTTTATCAAAATAAACACAAGTTCCGAATTTTTTTATATACATATTGATTATATGATGACGGGCCGGTGGTCTGGGAACTGCTGGGCAGGCTGGCATACCTGTACTTCACAAACTGCTGCTTCAATCATCAGTACTTCAGTCGTATCATTACAGCAGTTTTGTCTTCTAAAAAAATAGGAAGCATTTAATATACTTTTCATAACTTAATTGGGCCAACCCCTTATAAAGACGAGTCTAAAAATACAACAGCTAAAACAACAAATATAGCATTTGTTTAACTTACAAGTTTAAGTGGAATACTAACACATCAAATTTACTGAAATTAAAATTTTAGTATTTGGGGGGGGGGGAGGGGGGGATGATACAGTTTTTTAGAAGTTATGCATTTAAACAATAAAATAGTACACAAAATTTCAGGTGGATAATTTTCTCAAACAAAAATTACAGAAAGAACTTTTTTTAAAAAAATAATTCTTTTTAAAAAGTTAGGCTTATTTTGAATATTATAGCTTTACATTTAATCTTGTTTTTAATTATTTCTATTAGAGATCCAAATCCTTATTCCTGAAGCTTGGAATCAACATAGTCCATGGCACAAAACTAATATACTATATTAAATCAATTTTAGTTGTATCTTCGAGTCGAACCCAAAAGCATCTACCTAAAAAACAAGGCCGTTAAATATTATATTTTAAGAAAAAAACTTATTAATTACGGTATTTTATTAAATACTTTTTGCATTAAAAGTACCTTTAAAGAAAAAAAAAATGGAAATATAATGCTTTCAGTGCACATAAAATTTTATCTTTCAGTGTGAAATATTTTTTAATTATAAAACCATAATTTAAAGACACAAATTATGCATCGTCAAAATAATACTTTTCACTTTTAATAAATATGCAGAATATAAATAAAAAAAAATTATTAATAGTTAACTAATAATTATTTTATACCATATTAGTTGAATGAAGAAAATAAACCACTTTTATTTTGACACAAAATGAAATGACTTAAACTTACCTTAATAAATATTGATAATAATCCAAATACTTTCCAACAACATAACGCCGTTTCTATATATTTTAACTTTTTTCCGTTTCTACTTCACATATTTAAAAAAAAATCCTAGAGTATCGAAGTTCGAATTTAGCAATGGCACCTGGCGATGATCACATCTGCTGTCCGAATAAAAAGCAGTTTATTATCATAGAAAGGCGAACTTCGAATTTCATGTTTAGAATTCGACACCTGTCGTTTTTTAACACATAACAAAGTGTAATGTCGTCTTCCTTTTTTCAGTTGGCTCAAAACTTAATTTGACTACTTTTTACTAATTCGTATATTCTATCGAGCTTCTAATTTCACCGAAAGAAAACGAAAAAAAAGAATTATTATTTTTCAAAAAAGAAGAGTTGAGCAGTACCATGCAATCTTCAAAAGTTTTTCAAACGATTTACGAATATTTAAAGTTGCTTTAAAATATTATGTTTTATTATTTAATGTGTTCCGTTTATGCACTCATTATCTAATTATTTTTTTAAAATACTGTTCTTATTTTTACTATGCAAGTTTTATTAAGTCGTTTGATGAAACCTCTTATTTGCAAAGCGTTCTTTAGCTGCGTTAAACTTGATTCAAGAGTGCAGTGTAAATTAACAGTTGAAAATCAGCATCAATAGTAAACAAAAGCTATAATTCCGTTCTAATTTTTATAATACTTACATATTCTAATGAAGGCAAGTAGTTTTATGTTTAGAAACATGCAACTTCTTGTTCTTTACTGTAAAATTTAATGTTCAAGCTGCTTGTATATATTACGAATTATTATGTTAGGCCTAACCAAACTTCAAGAAGCCGCCATTGTTTGAACCGCTAAGTTCCGATCCCAGAATGCAACGGTGCGAGTACAACGAGATTCAGTTTTCTCAAAATCAAGATACAGAATCGTCAAATCACGATCGTAAAACTGAGGATTCGCGTTTACTCAAAAGTCACGTGATAGTTTGACGAAACAATCCTCAAAATTAACGAAATGAGGCTTGAGGATTTATTAATCGTCAAAAATGAAAGTGTTATTTTTAAGAGTGCATCATTGCGTTGTACGGGATTGCGCAATCGGTGGGCATGCTATTTCTAAATCTATGGATTTTAGAGCAAAAAAATCAGGCTTTAAGAATTATTTTTTTAAACTATCGTCCAATAATTTTAAAAATCTGAAAAAAAAAATATATTATAGATTGATAATAGAGGAATATGTAGAGACAAAATCCTAAGTTGTGACCAAACGATTTTGGCATGAAATTTTTTTTTGAAAAATTAAATTGCATTTTTAAGAATGATCGCTCGATCAGATTTATGAGCGGATTTTTCTGAGAATACTACTCAATGATATCTAAAAACTCATGAGTAGTTTTTTGGATTTATCAAATATATTCAAGGAATAATCAATTTAAAAAGAAAAAAAACTTTAATTTTTTACTCAAAAATGCGTCATATTTTTGAGCTGAAACTTGGCTGAGAAGTTGTCCATACTATGAGGTATTTTCAGAAAAAAAATTAGCCCGATTGGAATGGGGGCATTTTTCACCGTCTTATCTGGCGAGGGCCTTTGTTATTTAATATTGTAAGAAAAAAATCGGTAAAATAATCATTGCATTATCATTAAGGGTCCTTAAAAAATTGTTTTAGGAGTCCTTGAAAAGTCCTTAAAAACTCCTTGATTTTTATTTTGAAATAAGAGTGGGAACCCTGGAGAAACCCTATATTTGTGAAGTGTGCAATAAACAATTTGTTCACAAATGTTCTCTCAACAAACATCTTCTCATCCACTTTGGTGGAAAAACCCATATTTGTGAGACTGCAACGAACAATTTACTGAAAAGGGTTCCCTTAAGAGGTACCTTTTTGTCCACAATGGTTGGAATCCTTATGTTTGGGAAGTAAGCAACAAACAATTTACTGGAAGGAGGAACTACAGGGTGGCGACAGAATCAGGGAATCGTGGAATTGTCAGGGAATTTAATTGATTTGGAAAAGTCAGGGAAATTCGCGATTTTTCTTTAAATCAGGGAAAATTTCCATTTTTGCGACGAAAGTTCGCTTAATCGCCAATTTCTCACTATTACAGCTCTAATCCGAAGTCGTTTGTCGCCAAGTCAACAATCACCATAGCAACCTGTGGTGATTGTTGACAGTCGACTTCGGAACCTGTGAATGAAGGAAAAAAAAAGTTTAATCCTACCGAGACTAGCGTAACCAACTTGTTTTAAGATCAAACTAAGCAAGGCAAAACAATACACTATTAGGCGTCGATTTTTGGTTGACCGATCAGTCTTGAACTATAAAAAATAATGGAATCTACTGACTACTGCCATTTCGCCGCATAATATAAGCGAGCAAAAATTACTGGTCATCGAGGTTTGGTTCACCGATGCAAATTCTTTAACAGCGATACAAATAGTCAACTGATTCGCTAGAACTGCGATGCCTTTTTTTAAACGATTGTTTACTTTTTCTTCGCACCGTAATAGTAATTAGGTAAAACTAAACCTAAATTTCAATAAACAATAAGTTCAAACAAGATATTCTTATAATGAAGATAAAAAAATTAATTAAAACGTGAAGATAAATTAAGATTAGATTACACTAAGTTTTCTTTAAAACGCGGCAAGCCAGTGCAATCTCCTAGGGTACCTTCAATACACTGTATGCTGTACAGGGTAACGCCAAGGAGCTTAGCAGGTGTGCCATGCTAGAATCGTTATCGCTCAGCCAAACTCGCCAGTAAAACGAAACTAGTTATTGATTCCAGTTTTACACATGCAAACATTATGTTGTTGCTTATAGTTTGGAGGAAATAGGAATGTTTTCAACTTTCAAGTAAGCAATGACTTTGATTAGCGGTTTGTTTACGTTACCCCTCCAACTATTGTTCCGCCAACGCATGCCAAAGACATGCCAAATACCGTCTGCTAGCTTCGACATTAAAAATGGCATTTTCTGGTAGTATAATGATAAAAAATACTATTTTTGGAAATGTCATAGTCCACATGTTTAATTTACAATACAAAGATTAACAAGTAGGTTTGTTAAAGAATCTGTCACTTACACCGCTTCCACACAACATTTACGCTGAACAGGAAACAAACCAACAAAACCTCAGAACGAAATTCGCCAAATAGGACCTTTAGCTAGTACTAATTCAAACTTTTACAAGCCAAAAATAATTTTTTTCAATCTTCTTCTGCAGATTTGAAAATTAATCTTTATCGTTTGCTAATTGTTTTAAAGTTTGAGGAATAATGATGTATGTTTTTAATAAATATCTTTTTGCAGCCACAAATTTACATTTCAAAAAATAAATTAGTAAAATTCTTGCTTTAAAAATACAAGCGAAATTTTACTTATTATGCAAATTTAGAATTTTTATATATATTTCTTCATACATATATAATGAACCATAAAAATAACTTTATTGTGCTATTACAACAATACTAATTGAATTATATCATTAAAATAAATATTTTTTCAAGTATTTTATTTTTATTTTAAATAAAGTTTCTTGTTCGCTTGTTGTTATGGCAACAGTGAAAATATTGAATAAAAATGGAATTTCCTTGTTATTTCAATGTAGATTAAATTTTTAGTTTTTTAAATTTTAAATAAACTTCTAAATAATTTTTTTTAATGAAATTTGGAATGTAGCCTAAACTGATTTTTTGCTTCAAAATGACGTATCCCACTTGTCTGTGTTACTTGCGGTTCGTTTTGTGAAAGTGGGTGACAGACAAACGGACTGAACGATTATAAAACCTTCCACTTTTTACGTTATAAACGTAGTGTGGAAGCTAAAAAGTAAAGCTTTATACACTTTTTCCGAGTTTAAACAACTTTTGTATTCCATAGCAATGGCACACGCCGGTATTAAAACATGGATTACAGCTTTACCGTTAAGAATTTTAATCCAAAAAAGAAATGAATATTGGAGAATATAGATCATTAAAAACAAAATCAATAATAAAAAGTGGTTAAGTTCCTTTGATTATATCGTTTAGATGCGATTTAGAAGAGCTTCGCTGAGTCACCGTGTAATGTCTACGGGGAAAAAATAACAGCTCTGTACCTCGGGAGCATGGCTATGCTCCAGCCAATCAAGTGAGAGGATCATGTCGCAACCCTCATACGCAGATATTCCAGTAACCCTACAACCGAAACTGGCACTGAGATATCCCAAGATGCACCGCTCTAGCCTGCTTCTTATGTGCGTTACTGCGCACATACATGGCCCGCTCTATTCTCTTTCCTAACTCTATGAGTAATCCGCTGAGGACCTTGGGTCGTTCTTATTTGGTCGAAATAGCTGCCGAGTGCTTTTTTCTGTGGGACGTAAAAAAAAAAATAAGCGTCTCGTCGGGGATTCCGTAACCACCGTCGGAACAAAGGCTTTTCCGAGAGTGATTTTCCGCGTTCAAAACGGCGACACCGTCATTACTACTCCATTACACCGCGGGGCGTATAACCACCACCCCACGTGGAGATCTCTCACAACAATTTGTCTGTCCGATAAATGCCCGGAACGCCACCCCAAACGCAACAATGCCGGGAAAGAACGAGCACAAAAACAAACATGGCGAGAAGGGCTGTGAGGCGCCCTGGGGTCAGTGTCTGGATCTACGGATCGGAAGGTCCCGCGATTGGTCCTGGTCGCTGAAAACTCACCGAGTTTATGCGGAGTACGTGCTCGTTAAATCTATTGGGTCCAAAAGTCCTGTAGGCGGTTATTGCGCATCCCACTGTTACAGGTCTCTGGAGAATATTTTCCTCCCCTTCAGGGACATGTCTAAATTGTGGAGGTGGCGCGTGATAGATGGCAGCATTTGTCACGCATATGTGTGCGTTGTGAATGTCTTACTTGACGAGGGTTTATAAGCGGCTCTCTGGGCGAGCACACAAGCCTGAGAATGTATGTATATCATCCAACCAACCAACCAAACATGGCGAGCAGCGCAAGTCTAGGTGCGAGAAATGTTCTCACTTTTCGCCACACAATGAGTTTGTTTCGTCTCAGTGTAACATACATGGAAAGAGAACTGTTTGAAATTTATATTGGGTCAGTTTTTGTTTTTAAAAGAAGCTACTAAATGGCAGCATCAAAAAAATCAGGGGGAACGGGCTGGATGGCGGTTTGGTACACAGCGATCCGAAAGTTTAGACAACGACGTTTTTTAGCAGCAAAATTAAGAATTGTGATAGTAGAATTACAAAACACCATTTAGTCGACCGTCATTTGTTGGCAAACAAAAAAAAATCGTCTCAATTACGAGTTTCCCTGAGTAAACTGGCATAGACTTGTTTGTTAAACCTAGAGAGTCTTAAGTCTCGATGGCGTTAGAGTACGATGTGGCTCAAAGTTCAGTTGGGTGCCAGCTCAGGTGTCGACCTCCTCGCTGGACCGCAAATCTAATATGCAGAGTGAGGCAAATAAAAGTGGCTCTGGTCTAGAGATAGCAATACGTTAAAATGCTTGGTGGGAAAACTCTTGAAGACACCTGAAACCTGTTTTGCATTGGTTGGATCATTATTTTCACATTAGAGCTACTCATAGACTAGTGGCAAGTTCAGATCGTAGTTCGTATTGTATGAAGAGTCCCATAATGCAAATTTTGTGTCTTGCAATCAATTTAGAATGTTATGTTCTTTCAATTCTCTAGGATAAATAACCACCAAAAGAATCACTAGTGGGAATTTTTTTTTTAATCAATTCTACAAACCTTGTTTATATTTAATATCAACTATCTTCTCACACCATGGCGTAGTTGCCGGAATATAATTCGCCAAGCTTTTGTTTGGGCTTAATATTGAAACGATCAATAGCTTCAGTAAGCAAACCTGTTTTTGTATTGGTTTTAGCCTTGGCAACATTTCTATCGTATTCTTATCTCCACGTTGGGGAAACTTATATTTGCCTCACCCTGTACTAAGTGTAATAAGCAGCTGTGTTAAAACGCATAAAAGAGGCTAGAAATCAACAACCGAAAAAGATCGAAATACCAATCGTCTTTTGCACGGCAATTAATCAACCTGGGACCCAGATGGTCGAGTGGTTTGGACCCTGTTGCTGGCAGTCTGTGTGCTGTAACAGGTGCGGGTTCGACTCCTGCCTTCGCACTGAGTGTATTTCATTTCTCTGTGACAGAAAAAACTCTTTCTGTCTCTGTATTTCTTGACAAATTTTTTTAGGTTAGGTTTGAATTATCGTCGCACTAGATCTTGCTTGACAAAGGCTTCATAAGCGATGCTCTGATCAAGCACATAAGATGGAATATATGTAACTTCCTCTACCCGACCTTATCATAGGAACATGGGGCCGGGACAGCCTGGCCGGTAAAGTATTGGACTGGTATCCCTAAGGTTGCGAGTTCGAGTCCCGCTGCCTTCCGTAGACCCCGATGTACGCTAATGGTGACTGGTGCACGTTAAATCCGTCGTGGTCACGAGTTCACCAGGCAAGTCCACCAAGTTCCCATACCAAATCAAGTCAATGTGACAATGGTGACAAGTCAATTCTGGGGATCCTCCAGTTGACCTCTGCCTCTAAAAATTAGATGGATCCACTTGAGTGTGTTGTGTCTGTCTTTCTTGACCAAGGTTCATAAGCTGGTCTCTGTCCAAGCGCACAAACCTAAATATATATGTCTACCAACCAACCATAGAAACATAATTTATTAATAAATTCAATCTACATTTACAAAACTATTTACAAGTACAATAACAATATTTTATGTAAACATAATCTGCTTGAAGTAACTGTATTGTGTTCGTAAACACTTAGATATATGAAAAATAGATTATCCTGTAGAGGAATTTTTTAGGAAGACGTTGTAAAAAGCGTTAATAAACAAAATATGTGACGTATGTGAGTGTTTTGAGCTGCAGGCTGCAGTTGATTACATCATTGTTGAACTATAAAAATAAAATTAGATACGTTATCTTTAAACGAGATAAAAATCATATCAACGATCGAATTTTTTTACGTGTATTATGTATTTTGCTTTTGTAAGATAACCGGAAGATTGCTTGTGATTTCACTTGAATAAAATATATTTTTCGTCCTGAATTGTTGTATATAAAGCTTAATTTATATATTTTATAAATAATGGATTTGTTGAAGTAATAACGTTTGACCATTATAATACAGACTAACGTCAGAGCAAATATTTGGCTGGTCATCAAGTTTGGGTTAAAAGATATGTGACTACAACTATTGATTCATTTGAAATATTTTGATGCACATGTTTAAACATGGTACAGTAGACGCCACTTACTGTGATGACATCGGAACCAACGTGATTTGATAACAATAACCGATTGATTACAATACACGAAACAAAAAGTTAAAAAAAAAATGATTTTTTTTACATACGTATTAAAATTAATTTTAAATTAGGAGTTGTTGCTGTAAAACTCTATAGTATTTAATAGAAATTAATTCACATATAAAGAAAAAGAATTACTAGTTATATATTACATATTTAATGATGAACTGCAGAAAACAATACAAAATACAAAAGGTTAATTATTAACTGAAAAAAGAAGTCATCAATTGTCGATTTTTTAGCATTCTTTTGAAACAAGTTATTTACGAATCGCTTATAGTCATGATGTTTATGAAAGTGTTCCGCGTCAGCTTTGTTTTGCACACCTAGACGTAAGATTCGAAGTTCCTCCCTCATCTGAGCAGGCGTTGGAATTTTGTCCTCGATAGCACTTTTGGGTTCATCATTGGCATCAGAATCTTATGACGAAGCTTGATGTTTGACACATACGGCTTCGCAAATGTCCTCATCAGTTAAGGAAGTAGAAGTCGCAAACTTCTCGTCGATCTCCATCCATGCTTCAAAATCCTCAGCATTCATATCGAGCGAGGTATCGAAAACGTCTTCCATTTCTTTCATCATTGACAATTAACTGATAACAATAAACGAACAGTTGATTACAATAAACGATGATTTTTCAATGTATTTTGATACAAGCGAACGGGACTAAGCGATTTTGATAACATTAAGCGATTGATAACATTAACCGTGATCACAATAAGCGGCGTCTGCTGTACTATGGAAATGAATATATTTGATTAAAAATGAACATTTTTTTTCACAAACCAAATGAAAAATGAGTGCAAGCGTGAACCTAGAACATATTTTGTATTTAATTTTAACAGACAGTCCCCAACATGATTCCATTTATCCTCCAACCATAAAAATAGTTTTTTTTACAAACTCTTTATAAAACAATATACATACATTCATTTCTCTACACATACACTGGCAGCAAGATGGTAGGATCTACAATACAAACAAAACAAATTACTAGGGTTCACATCAGCACGGTTTCATTATTTTCTCAATGATTATGTCCAAATGTCGGCGAAATTATCAAATGATAGGTGACAAATATGTCGTCACCTATTTTTTTTGGAAGTACAAAAATAAAATGGTCTTTTGCAGCAGAAAGGGAAATATCACAAATTTAGCTATTTAGAGCAGGGGTTCCCAACCGGTGGTACGCGGGAAAATTTCAGGTGGTACCCGTGAAAGTTTTATCGAAAAAGATCTACATAAAATAGTTGAATAAAATATTTTTTAAAGAGAAATCTTTTATTAGCTTCTTGATTTGATGTATCAAGTACCCTTTGATCTTGCGTCAAGCTGAGCTATTTTTGATGCATTTGTTACGAGTTACTTGTGTGAGACACAGAGCATAGGTGTGAGAATGGGTTTTCTGTACACATGTTCAATAAAAATAAATATCGAAGCACAATAAGTACCATACTCACTCACAATGTTGATATTTTTGTCTCAAGCAAACAATAACAAAACAAGTTTCGCACGAAAGACTATAAAAGTATATTTTGTTTAATGATTAATTTTTTGCTGAGTTTGTGCGAATTTTTATATTTGTATACTTTTAGATCGATGGGAAATAAATAAAACTACCTTTTTTTCCATATTAATCTTATTATTTCTCCTTCATTATAAGCATGCAATAAATCAACAAATATCTAACTCTTAAATTCGAAGTTCTCTCTGGAATTCATTTTAAAAAGCCTTTGAACACATTAAGAAGAGTAAGCATTATACGTTTATTACAATATGTAGGTCTGGTGGTACGCCAAAATTTCTCAAAAATTCAAGTGGTACGCGAGTGCAAAAAGGTTGGGAACCCCTGATTTAGAGGATGTCAGCTAGGACTTTTTTTCATATCAGAACCGCATGAACTCCGTTCACCGAATAATTGTTGGCCGATTATTGTTGGAAGAATGAAGTCTGTACCAAAATACAGTGGTGGCCAAAAGTGTGGACACTTTTTGAAAGTTTCATATTTTTCAACTTTGCGTGATTACACAATATATTAATTGTATATCAATTTAAACAATTGTATATCAAATTAAAAGTAATTTAACCTTTATGAGGACCACTGTGTGCAGATCGCCGAAGCAGTCTATGACACCTTTGGTCCCATATAATCTATATCCATGGACACAACATTATCATCATCAAAGTAATCAAATGTAGAATTAAAAATAGATTCAGTATTACAATATATGTATTGCAAATAAGTTATGCAACTCATAGAATGATCTGTCTTAGTTTTGCAAGTCATTGAACCACCAACTTGTATTGCAATTTCAGCATAAGAGAATCCATTGATTGTGCTTGTTTGTTCAACTAAAATGAGCATAACTTTACTTGTAATACAGATACTTTAATTCTGTTTTTTTAATGAAATTCTACATTAAATTACCTTCAACTTAATATTTAAATGTTTGTATTTAAGCGAAATTTAATAATTGCAAGCACACAGGTAACAGCTGAAACACATTAAACTTTCAAAATGTGTCCACACTTGTGGCCACCACTGTACCACTACAGATATACGGCCAACAATGATCTTTAACTATTCTTAAGAGGCATATAACGGTGGGACATGACCAGTGAACCTTCGCCAGTGCCGGATTTCTAAGTGGGTTAAGTTGGCTGTATCCTAGAGGGGTGAATTTTTGAGGCCGGCAAATTTTACCACCAAACTTATTTAGTTTATTGTGTCGCAAAACTACAGGAGAAAATCCCAATATAAGGGACACATACATAAATAAGTTAAAACAGACACAAAACCATCCATATAAACCATCCTTCTGAAACCCCAATGGTGGACATAATTACACAGGCCATCAAGTATCTCCAAAACCAGAATAAAACTATCGTTTTCCAGTGGATCCCCTCACATGTTGGTATCTTTGGAAACGAGCAAGCAGATTCTCTAGCTAAGAGAGGAACAATGGAACATCAAGACTTTCAGCTCGTTCCTCCAAAATCCCTTTGCAAATTTATGCATGTAAAAATCATGGATTCGCATAATGCTGAGCAAGCTGCTCTGACTGCAGATAAGCCCTGGGGGGGGGGGGGGGGGCAATCAAACTTACTGGGATTCTTTCAGCCACAGGCCTCGCAAGGAAGCTGTGGCTAATTTCAGAATTAGGACCAGGCATGATTGCCTTGCAGAACACCTAAAAAGAATAGGTATCCTTGCGACAGACGTGTGCCAAATCTGCGGAGAGGGCACTATGAATGCTGAGCATCTTCTCCTTTGCCCCGGCCTTGACCAAGAATCCCAGAACCGTGGAGACATCTGTAAACTATACTGGAACGCAAGGGACCTAATGAACTAATGACACTTTTAAAGATATCATTTTGTTTTGTGTTCGGCACTTGTTTTCTTTATAGTTCCATGCTTCAATTGTTACTGCTAAGTTGTTATTTTCTAATCGTTCTTGTTTTTTTTTTGCATATTTCTCTTGTTAATGTTTCTGTTGTATTTTCTGTTCTGTTATATCTAAAGTTGTTTGTCTTACCTTTTGTCACGTGGGTTGCCTGTATTTATGGATTGAATTTCCAATAAATGCCATATGTAACAACAGACACAAAACAGTAGATTTAAAAGCATTTGGTGACATAAAAAAACCCATCAAGTTCGTAAATCAATAAATGAGTTTACTTTAAAAAAATCTCGGAGAAAGAAAGGCGTGAGCATGTAGTACAAGCGCTGCAGTAATCAGCAGATAACCTATTTCTGCTAACAATACCAGTGAAACATTGTGGGATTTACATATTTTCTGATTATATTGCATTTCAAATTAAACCTATATTTACTCTTTTATATTCGGTGTGATAATTTTGTGCTTAAGATAACTTTACAATAATTAGAGTGTCGTACTAGTGACCACTGCTTTTGGTGTTGTTAACCAGATAGATCGAAAACTCAATAATAATTGAATTGTCCGCCTACTGAACGCTGCTTTTGATGTTTGAAAGAGTTCGATAGATAGACGAAGATAACTCAATAAAAAGTAGATTGTGACTCGGATGAGTGGACAATGCTTTTGATGTTTGAAAGTTTCTGTTAATCAGATAAATAGGTGTAGATAACTAAATAATAAGTAGAGTGTCCTACTAGTGGCCACTGTTTTTGGTGTTAAGCAGATAGGCGCGTAGAAAACTCAATAATAATAAAATTGTCCTCCTACTGAATGCTGCTTTTGATGTTTGAAAGAGTCCGATAGATAGACGATGATAACTCAATAATAATTAGATTGCCTTCCTAGTGGACACTGCTTTTGATATTTGAAAGCATTCGTCAACCAGTTGGACATGGTGGTTTCATAGAGTTCTTCCTTCAAAAGTCCGCCGTACTCTTGCGGTATCACAGCTGGAGGTATGTGTTCCAAGAGGTGTTTGGGATTTGAATGAAAGGCAACCTAAAAAGAAGTACACAATGGTTATAGGTTGGTAGACATATATATTCCAGGTTTGTGCTTGGTCAGAGACCCGCTAAAGCCTCGGAGTCC
This sequence comes from Hylyphantes graminicola, assembly GCA_023701765.1. Classification (NCBI taxonomy): domain Eukaryota; kingdom Metazoa; phylum Arthropoda; class Arachnida; order Araneae; family Linyphiidae; genus Hylyphantes; species Hylyphantes graminicola. Next base: position 70,649,441 of record CM043119.1, read on the forward strand.
TTTAACAGATTTAAGCGGTCGGACAAGTGCGGTGAGTGACGTCATACAAACTACTGACATTGATTACGCTAGAGTGGTTTCTTCGGGAGCGTCGCAAGACAACTTAACACAACAGCCAGATTGAGTTGCGGTAAGTGCGTTTGGAAAATCCTGATGACAACGTTTTTGGCTGTTGTCTGTTGCGTGGTGTTCTTGCCAAAAAATAAAAATTTTAGGAAATGACGGAAGGCGAGAGTTGTTTTACGCTTGCCGAGGAAGAAATGCTAATTGATTTTGTGAGAAATCACGAAGAACCTAAATGTTCCCTTTTTGACATGCAAAGACGAAAACCAAAACAACAACAGAGTTAGTTGAGTGAGTTCGCTAGGTTTCCGATTTCGTGTCAAGGTAACGTTCCGATGAAGCGGTGGCCGGTAGGGTGACGTCATCCACGTATAATAGCGGTCGCATTTTTCTGTCGACAGACTCCGAGGAAACCAAGGCTTTAACCTTCGTCAAGTAAAGCAGACACACACACATAAGTGACAAGATGCTGCCATCTATCGCCACCTCCGCAATTTAGACATGTCCCTGAAGGGGAGGGAAATAGTCTTCATCGGACCTGTACCCTTGGGAAACTGCGCCATGACCACCTACAGGACTTTAGGAGCCACTGATTTAACGAGCACGTACTCCGCATATACTCGGTGGTTCTTCAGTGGTATCCGGAATCGATCGCGGGAGATTCCGAGACCTTAATCACTAGGCTATCCACGGCCAATGGCTATAATTTCATCTTAAAAAGTGCGCCTGTAAATTGATGGTATAATGACGAGAAATGATACAAGAGCTAGGGGTGCGTTACACTACACGACTTTCAATAATCGCTCATAAAACCAATGAGCACATTTAAAGCTAATTATGTACACTGAAATTTAATTTCAACAACTTTAAGGACCTAAAAAGTTCTAAGGCAGCTAACCTTTACGCATGCGTAATTTTCTCGAATATCTTATGATGTCCGTTATTAGGAACTACACTCTTAAAACAAGAGTCAAATCCACTCTTAAAACGAACGAGCGATTTTAACTCAGTCTGAGTTAATTTCACTCCTCCAGTCTCGAAAATGCACTTCTCCTAGAAGAGTGGATCCTTTGCGTGGTAAATGCACTCCTTTCCAGTGTCGAAAATGCACTTCTCCTACTGGAGGGGATTTCACTCTTTTGTTTTAAGAGTATAGGAGAAGAGTACAAATACACTTCTCCTACGGCACGGGAAAGGAGGGAAAGTTAATTCTTAAATCGCTCGTAATCACCCTGAAATCGCTCGTTTGTTGTTAAGATTGTTGAAGGTTTAACAAAACAAAAGAGTGAAATCCATTCCTAAAGGGGAAGTGCATTTTCGACACCGAAAGGAGTAAACATGAACCCAGACTGAGTTTAAATCGCTCGTTTGTTTTAAGACTGTAGTGCACCAAATTTGTTTGAGAAATTTGTACATGCACAAGAGGTAGCTGCCATAGAACTTTAGAGGTTTCAAAGTTATCGAAACACCGTATGAGATATAGAATTGCCTTTAAATGCGTGCATTAGTTATAGTATATGCCCTTATGACTTATGACTTTCTTGGGGGGCAAGTTCTCCGAACACTGCGACCTTTGGTCTATTGTATTCAACCCCAGAAATGACACAATCACAAGAGACACACAAAGAAAGAGACGACATAAGCAGATAGACAAATAACAACATTTATTGACGGACACAAACATCCATTCCTTACCAGGATTCGAAAATGAACCCAGCAGCTCCAAGGGCTAGCATACTAACCATTAAGCCACCGGGGCTGCTGTATGCCCTTAGTTTTCATATGTAAAATCACAGCTCCAAATTTGAGTAAAATACATTTTTTTTCTATTCTACACAAAAGTTAAAAAATAGTTACCCTTTTCCTAATTTTTTCCGTTAGTAGAGCTCTTACGATACTCCACACGAATTTGATTGGTGCAGGATGGTTAATGGAGTGTATCGATTTGTATCGAATTGGAAAACATCTCTGGAAAAAAATCAGTTTCAGTCAATCAGTCAGTCTTCTTTAATCAGTCAGTCCTAATACATTATATAATTGCGAATATTGTGTAAACGAACCATTATTTGCAATATAATTTTGTGAAAATGGCACTTATGTGAACTTTAATTACATGTTAAGGGGGAATGGGCACGATGGGTCGTGGGTCCCCAAAGCAAAGTACATCAGTGTTAATTCTATGGAGATGGAAAAATATTTTCTTTGCCACATTTTTCTGGCTGTATTGAATATCTTTACAACATATTTTTTATGTGATAAATGTAGCTGACTTACAGGTCCCGACAAAATTTTAACAAAACAAGCAATTTTAGAAAGTGGGATTATAGAGACTTGTAAGTTATCTACATTTATTATTTAAAAAAAAAAACAGCTAGCATTAATATTCAATACAGTCGGAGAAATGTGTCAGAGAAAATAGTTTTTTTTTTCAATTGGATTAACATTGAGGCACTTGAGTTTGAAGACCCCGGTCAGCTCGCCCATTATACCATAGTGTGCAGAAAGTACTCTTTGGTATAAGTGAGTAAAGGTAGATTTTCTGCTTGGTACTTCACCTTTTATTACACTACATTGAACAGAAAGTACATTTTAACATAAGTGCGTAAAAAAAGTTTTTTCTACTTGGTGCTTCACCTTACATTACACTATAATGTGCAGAAAGTAAATTTTAACATAAGTGCTTAAAAGTAGTTTTTTTATACTTGGTACTTCTCCTTACATTACACTATAGTGCGCAGAAAGTACTCTTTGGTGTAAGTGAGTAAAGGTAGATTTTCTGCTTGGGGGGTACTTCACCTTTTATTACACTATATTGTTCAAAAAGTAAATTTTAACATAAGAGCTTAAAAGTAGTTTTTTTTTTACGCTAGGTACTTCACCTTAAATTACTCTATAGAGTGCAGAAAGTACTCTTTTAGCATAAGTGAGTAAAAGTAGATTTTCGGCTTGGTGCTTCACCTTAACTTATACTTTATTGTACAGAAAGAACTTTTTAGCATGAATGCAAAAAACTAGGGTTTTTTTTGCGTTGTTTTACTGTAGGGGAAGGTGGGTTACCTCGGACCTATTTTGACTTTTCAATTTTTATTTTCTTAATTGCTTGCAAAAAGTGAATAAAAATATTTTTACTGAATACTTTATGTTGTTATATACAACATATATTTATTTTAACATGTTATTTGAATGATTTCAACTATTAAAAAAATAAATACAGAAAATTGTAATTAGGACCAAGGTACACCACTGGCGGTGTACCTTGGTCTAACCGGTAGTGTACCTTGGACCAATTATTAATAGGTATAGAGACCCGATTTACAGTCCGAAAACCAATATTTATTAGCCACATAAAATTCAAAAATACATTTTACAACCTACTCTTATTTCTAGCCAAGATTGTAGTAATTGGTTATGTTAGGTCAATTGGCTCAGTAAGGGGTTGTATTGCCTTAGTTTTTATAGTGCCCTTTTGGCTTTTTCAGCTGCAATGCAATCTTTCTCGGGTGAATTCGTTAAAATGCAGCGTAACATTAAACTGTTATATCATGCCATAGAAAAACATTTGGCTATCTTTCTGTCTTAAATTTGAAAAAAAAACTCAAATATTTCCCCCTATGTTTATTCAACTAGGCCTAAACGTAAAAAGGATGTTCTGCTTAGATATTTATTATAAAAAATATCTTTTTAGATGAGCATGCAATAATTATTTTCTATATTATATCAATATGGTAAAAATTTTATAGGCTTCCATAAATCTAAATAATTAACTACAAAAAAAATTCTTTATTACATCATATCAAAATTTCTTACAAATTTCCATTTTTCTAGATTTTACAAATCAGGGTTGCATATTAATAGCTTAAAATACTTAATTTTTCAAAGGAAAGAATTTACTTGAATTTTAAAAAAGGTTTTCAACAATCTGAAGCACATAAGACCTATAGTAGTGTACCTTGGACCAGTCCAAGGTACACCACTTGTATTAGGTTCGAGGTACACCACTTGGATATTAAAAACAAAATAGTTAATCACCAAGTTAAGGTTAGACTTAACTTAATTTCAAGCACACTGTTTTATAGCTAAAACTTTGCTTTATATTGCATAACCATCGTTTCTGAATAAATACTACATGTTTGAGTATAAAATTACACTAAAGAATCTGACAAAAATTTACTTTTGAACTGTGAATTTAGTTTTTCGAAACCTCTTTAATAAATTGACCTTTGAAACAAACAGATAGAACTTCACTGAGATCCCTGGTAGCAAATACTTTAACTGCATGTGGTGTTGTTTCAATATCTAAGCTAATCGAGCTAGAATCAGCATAGGTTCGAGGTACACATACGTCCAAGGTACACCACTTACCCCTATCGATTTACCTTACCTACATTTACTACCTTTACAATACTACACCTACATTTTGCACATTATATACTACATCGTAAACAGGATTAATTACACTTTGGAACCATGGACATTGATAGGATTTAGTAGCAGATAGCGACGCGTAGCTTGAGAAAGACTTTTATTTAACATCATTAGAACAATCAATTTAAGTTAAGGAATTATTAAAGAAGTTTAGGGCGATTTACTGGACCAACGGTCCCGCCATTAGAGACAGATTAGGAGCGTGGCTCCTCTTAGAGAGCAGAATTCAAAAGGTGAGTAAGGACTGTTCGCTTCGAACGAAACGCATTTCAGTTTGGCGGAGGGATACTTAGGAGAGTTCACTTCACAGTCAGGGGACAGGCAAGTTATTGGTGATACTCCATCAGACATAATTAAATAACAGTTATTAAATTAAATAAAAATTAATAAATTAAATAAAAAAATTAATAAGTTAAATTAAAAATACTAATAAATTAAATAAAAAAAATTAATAAATTAAATAAAAAAATAATTGATTAAATAAAAAAAATTAATAAATTAATTTAAAAAATTAATTAATTTAATTAAAGAAATTATTAAATTAAATAAAAAAACAATAAATTAAATTAAAAAATATTTAATTAAAGAACATTTAAATTATGTATTAAACATTAGAAATATATTTTGCAATAGTTGGAGTTGCCATACTTACGAAGAAAGCGTTCACAAAGTTGTGCAGATAACCGGGTGTGAAATGTCTGAAGTAACCGTAGGACATGTCTTTCCAGTCATGAACGCATATCATTCCATTTATTTGAGTCATTGGGTCGCGAAGACATTCCTGCATGATCAGTATGAAGAATTGATTCAACTCAATCAGGGAAATTTCACTGGGATTCCAGTTAGCTAAAGATAATATGAAAAAATTGGATTTTTGTTGTTAAAGAGAGTTTTTTTTTGTAAAAGGGGGGGGGAGGGGTTGAAAATAAAACTTTAAGCAAATGAGCCTGGGTCTCCAAACCCATATGCATGAGTGTTAATCCCCCCCCCCCCCTAATGCACAAATATCTATTTTCAAAGTTAAATTCACATTTCTCTCATCTTTACATGATAAATGTAACAGACAATTACTACTGAATATTATAAATGTAGCTGACTTACTACTGACTATGAAAAATGTAGCTGACTTACTACTGAGTATGATAAATGTAGCTGACTTGACTTACTACTGAGTATGATAAATGTAGCTGACTTGACTTACTTCTGACTATGATACATATAGCTGACTTACTACTGACCATGATAAATGCAGCTGACTTACTACTGACTATGATACATGTAGCTGCCTTACTACTGGCTATAATACATGTAGCTGACATTCTACTGACTATGATACATGTAGCTGACTTATTACTGACTATAATAAATGCAGCTGACATTCTACTGACTATGATACATGTAGCTGACTTACTACTGACTATGATAAATGTAGCTGACTTACTACTGGCTATAATACATGTAGCTGACTTTCTACTGACTATGATACATGTAGCTGACTTACTACTGACTATAATACATGTAGCTGACATTCTACTGACTATGATAAATGTAGCTGACATTCTACTGACTATAATAAATGTAGCTGACATTCTACTGACTATGATACATGTAGCTGACTTACTACTGACTATGATAAATGTAGCTGACTTACTACTGGCTATAATACATGTAGCTGACTTTCTACTGACTATGATACATGTAGCTGACTTACTACTGACTATGATAAATGTAGCTGACTTACTACTGGCTATAATACATGTAGCTGACTTTCTACTGACTATGATACATGTAGCTGACTTACTACTGACTATAATACATGTAGCTGACATTCTACTGACTATGATAAATGTAGCTGACATTCTACTGACTATAATAAATGTAGCTGACATTCTACTGACTATGATACATGTAGCTGACTTACTACTGACTATAATACATGTAGCTGACATTCTACTGACTATGATAAATGTAGCTGACATTAAACTGACTATAATAAATGTAGCTGACATTCTACTGACTATGATACATGTAGCTGACTTACTACTGACAATAATAAATGTAGCTGAGATTCTACTGACTATGATAAATGTAGCATAGTATAATAAATGTAATCTTGGGCACGCATGTCATATGATTACGTGGTATGTAAAAGATCCCTGGAGGGCCCATTTGGCCTGGGTTCTCTCGGCTAAATTAAATCCCGGAATACTTTAACATCCACAGAGAACTCAGATTCATTGTAACCTGGGCATCAAAATTGGTAGCGAGAGTCGTCTAGATGGTGCCACAAAAAATGGCTCTCAGTTCGGGGGGATGTGCTGAGTCTGCAAAGGCTTGGCCGCCAATGTTGCAGCCCCATTGGAGGAAAATTTTTTTTTTAAATGTCGCCAGCTGTTGTAGGGGAGAGGTTAGCGCTCAGAGCGGTAATCGCGCTCAGCCAAGTTGTGACAAACTGGGCAATCCTTCAGTTAATTGAACTCTACTGCCAGCTAGCCGAATGCACGTGCAATGCTCAGTGTGATAATGGTGGCTGGAAAAGCAAAAATATTTGGTATTTCGTCAGTAAACAAAATATAACGTATCTTCATCTAAAAAACTTCTGCAGCTAACTTTGAAGTTGGTAAACTTTGATTACTAGTAACAGTATGATCATTGTATAGTTACGAAGCATAATAATCTTGTTATCTAATGTAACTAAATTTATTTCATTAAATACATTGCGTGTCTAATTTGGACGCAAGAAATGAAATATGGCGCGATCGGGTAATGACGCTCGGATGGGTAGCATTACCCTCAACTGTTGGAAGAGTCGAATTATAACTAATCAAAACTGTAAATAAATGTTTTCATACACAAGTTGAATAATCCTGATCGATTTTTCATTTACAATTATCTTATCCTAACTGGAATAAAGGTCCTCTTCTTCAGCTGGAGTGTCATTTTCTGAAACATCACCAATATCAGGCTCTTCAAGACTCCAGAGCCACTAAGATTTCTGTAGGCATGGATAAAACAAAAAAAAACTATGTTTGTAACTATTGCAAATTGTAAAATTGCTTTAATCAGTTGCGAAATATGTTGTATAAAGGATTTGAATAATGAGCCCGTCGCAGTGAGCGGCATTACCCAACACGTTCGGGTAATGGCGTTCAATGTAATATTTTCTTGTTTTCAAGTTTTCAGCACAAATGTTATTGTTTTCATGTTTAACGATAAGGTATTCTGTTTTACATTTGTTTACTTATAAATATCAATAAAAAAACATAATTTAAGTGTCGTATTATGCTTGTGGCATTCACTTTTCCATAAGTGGGCGCAAATACGCTTCTCTCCCCTTTATTTAAGGCATTTTAAAACTTCAAAAAATTATGATTAAATAACTAGATAACTTACCATATTTCAGAATAACAACAACGCAACCTTCTGGGGATCTCTTTGGCAGGAAGTTGGCGAACCCGGACTGTTTCACTTTTTCGAATACTTCATCACTCATTGGCGCGAAGAGGGAATTGTTCCTCATGTTATACACGAAGTTTTTTAAGACGGAGACTGCCTTTTGAACGTCATGTTTACTGCCCCTCAGAAACTGCCGCAGGAAATCATCGTGGAAGTCGATGTTTCCAAAGGTTTTTTCACCTGCAGAAACAAGATTTTACACTCCGTACCAACCTAACTTGGGCTAAAAACAAATAGTAAAAAGGCAGGGGGAAGAGCGCGATTGGTCCGTTAGTTGGTAACTCTTGTAAGGTAATATTTACATACAAAATGATCTGAATACAATTTAATAAAAACACACTTTTCATTCTGATGAAATTGCCAAATTTTCCAAAATAATATTCAAATCTGTCAAAGCTTAAACGAAATTAATGTTTTAAACATGGTTTCTGGATGGATTCACAAATTATTTATGGAACTCTTTACATGCGCGGAAGAATCTTCTCTATAGCATATTTCTATTTACCCAACTTAGGTCGGCAAGGAGTGTAGGTATATTTACAATGTATTTTTTTATCATCAGCGATATAAATACACTCGAAGCACGGCCTACGTACAAGGCCAGAGAAGCTCTCCCAAACAAGTGCGTCGACGCAAAGCTTGACGTCACTGTTCCGAGTACCGAAGATGAAGAATCCTGTTCTAAACCACTCTGAATACCAAAGACATGGACGGTGGTGAACAAATGGCTCCAAACAGGTTTCGAAATAAGGTTTCTTCATCTTCGGAAAACGACACTAGGACTTAGTGGCGTACTTAAACCTACCGCAAACTCGCGTGTTTGGGAGAGCTTTCTAAGTTGAGTAGAATATGACTGAAGTATGTATCCTTAATTTTTAGTATTTTATCATGCTTCACCAAACTATTTATATTTTTAAAAAATCAGAATAAATTATTTTGAATTATTTATTTTTTCTGGGACCGGAAGTTTTATATTCTCTTTAATTTGGTTAAAAAAAAACCTATAATTTCATTTGTATATAATTATGTTAAAATTTTTCACTGGAAAACAACAGTTTGTTCAGTTTTGGACGCCCTTGCCTCAGAAAAGATATTGATTTGATCGAAAAGGTACAGCATAGATCTAAAAAAATGGTTAAGTGTTAATAAGGAACCGATTGATAAAAGGTTATGATCTTTAAACATGTATCCCCTGGCAAAATAGGAGAACTAGATGTAACTCAATTATTCAATTTCATCAGGCAGAGATACACGGATAACTTAGGTTTTTGACTTAAATAGTCAAGGCAGATGACATGGTCGAGAATTAAAAAAAAAAAAAAAAAACCTTCTTCAAAAGAGAGGTCAGAAAATAGTATTTTTATTTTTAGAGTTATATCATTGAGTGGAAGAATCAAGAGTGGAAGAGTTCAAGAAGAATCCTGATAGTTATTGGTAACACATAAAAAATTTAGTAATCTTTTAGACTAATCTTGCTGGGCTACTGGCAATGTTGTTGGTAGTCATTTTTCACCTATATTTTCTTTTTTTTTAATTCGAAAGAATTAAGCAAAAAAGAAAAAAGTAGGTATTTAGAAGCGGTCGATGTGCGTGTGTCTGTCCGTCCGTACCTATCCCTTCCAAAATCGGTTCTATCCATTCAATATTTAAAAAAAAAAATTGTTAGAAAGGTATGACCTCAGAGACCCAACTTTCTTTACTGTGTTTGATTGGTTGACTGTCAATCTACTAACTAACTAATCATTTTTCGTAAAAAGCACTGAAGAATAGCAATTTAGAATTATTTACTTTTGAATTTTCATAAAGTTTATAAGAACAGTACTAAATTAAAATTACCTTTGATCACATTCCTTAAATTTATAAGACTTTCAAATTTCTTTTCAAGTGTCTCGTTAAGCTCTTTTTCTGCTTTTTGACAAAATTCCTCTGGAAGGTGGTCCATAAGAAATGGTAGTGGATCCGATTGCTCGCCATCGAGTGAATTGTTTGGCGAAATATTCATTGCTTCTACCGTCTCTCTAAAGGAAGAAAATTTTTGTTAGGTTGGGTTGAATTATCTTCACATTCACTCTCAAAAATGAATGCTCAAAAACGACGAAATTTTCCTTAATTGTGACGATTCCATTACTGGCAAGTTTTCGTTTCCTCAAAGTGAGGAAAATTGAATCGTCATTTTTATGAGGATTTGAATGTCGTCTAATCTAAAGAAATATTTCGTCATTTTTGAGCATGTGAGTACAACAATGAGGTTCAGTTTCCTCAAAATCAAGACACAGAATCGTCAAATCACGATCGCAAAAGTGAGGATTCGCGTTTACTCAAAAGTCACGTGATAGTTTGACCTAACAATCCTCAAAATTAACGAAATGAGGCTTGAGGATTCATGAATCGTCAAAAATGAAAGTGTTATTTCTGAGAGTGTTAGAGCTTTACAAAAGGCTATTGGCAACCGGCCTCATAATTTAGAACCTCTTTTAAATGGCGAGCAGGCACCTAACGGAGAGAGAAGAGGGCTATTTTTTAACGGAGAGAGTAGAGGGCTATTTTTTACTTCAGTTTCTGATCACTTTTTCATTTTTTGAAATTTTAATAAACCAACATTTACCATGTCTCATTGACCCTGCACCCTGCAACATTAGACCCCATATATTACGGCTAATGGGACATTTACATGCTTGTTTAAAATGATCGGCAACTAAAATATGTAATGTTTTAACATTTGTCGAATTACTTTTTAGGTAAAGAATGTTTTAATTAACGAAATTGTAAAAAAAAAAATCTTGTATTTTTGCTGAAATACTGGGGTTAAAAGAAATTGTCCCATCAGCACCCACTTTCCCCTAAATTTGTACCAATAAACAATTTGCTCCAATAATCTACATTATTTACTTCATGAATCCTCTCATCATCATGCGTAAAGTTGAAGATATATATTCCATATTTTCAAACTTTTGATGCGTTGAACGCGACGTTGCCATTCGCAACAATCGCTGGAGAAACTTTATTTCTTAGAAATAACAAATTAAAATAAATTTATTTTTGCGACATCGATCTATTTGAAAAGACGTCGAATATATTTCACTACGAGATTCTTTACGTTGATATGAAACGTTTTCATTTTATTTAAAAGCGAGGAATATTACATAATTTGTTCTTTGAAATATAAATTAATTTTTGCAAACGATAATTATATAAAAGTAATAATTATTGAATTTTCGAAATAAAATAAATGAAACTAGTCGAATTCAGCATGCAAATGCATTTCAATGTAGAATTAATGCTGCGTTTTGCATTGCGCCTTTTTACCTGTTAAACACAACTGTTGTGTGGAAACAGGGCGACAGATCTGTTACAAACCTACTTGTTTTTCTTTCTTCTAAAACTCATGAATTTAATATGGAATCGGTTTGTAATTGACTATTTATGTTACAAACTTATCCTTGTTTAAACTTGTTAAAGGAAAGATGTAATCGGCGTTATAATTCCTCTTTGAATGATAAAACATACTGGTTTAGATGGCCTTTCTGAATTATCTTAATGCATCCTTATAGATATTTTTTTATGATTTCTTTTTGTAGTTTTAGCCACACAATTTATCTGATACAATAGAAGTTATGACATTTCCTTTTTAGAATGATATATTGAATGAAAAAATAAGGAACTAGAATGCAATTTCTATTATTCGTAAAACGAAGGAATAATTTCTTTAAATTATAGTCTTCTTCTTTCCTTATAAAGTTATATAACATTAATCCTCCTAACACACCCCAGAAAAAAATCCTACGCATATACTCTTCATAATAACATACTTTTCAAATATATATGCATTTAAAAGTATGTGTTTCAAGGAAGCATTTAATAATTTAAAGTAATGTATTTGAAGGAGCGCTATGAAGTCATAAACTAGTTTTGCTTTTTTTGTAATTAATAGTTTATTATAAAAATTTTTAAATACAGGCTGTTACAATTTACTGCTAAATTTTTTTTGCTGCCTGCAATCAAGGGTTAAAAAGGGATTTTTAGACCCTCTCTTCTCTTGAACTATTGTTTTCGGCTTCATTAAAACTCAAATTTCCCTCTATATATGGCTAACTATTCGGTAACTCTAAAACTGGTCTCGATTAGCTTCTGCATGCGAGAGAAGTTAGCAACAGAATTTTTTTATTTTTAACAAAAAAAAAAAGGTTAATTATTTAAAATTTTGTTTCCACGAAAAACGCTCCTTACCAAAATTAAATTTGTTTACAAGGTATATTTTTCATTTTTGCGTACTTTTGAATATCAAGAGTGTGTAATGAACTGAAAACTAAGTAATCTGTGCCAAATTATGGATTTTAGACGGACTCGAAAATGCCATGAAATTTCTTTCTTGAAAATCCTTCAAATTAACCAAATTAAATAGTCTTAAAATAAATGTTAATAGCAGGAGAGTCAAGTCCTCGGTTCATTGCACTCCTGAAGATCTGACGTAATTGTAGAAAAAAAATATTAAGATACTCACTTAACTTTTTGAGAAATCCCAGTATTCGTGCAAAAATGTTGATGAAAATTTTATGCTGAGGGAAACGCGTTTAAAGATTGAAGTTACATTCAAATAGCAGGAAAGCCTCCTTTTTGGTACATTGGGCCTTTTCTTGATCTTCAAGTTTCATATTTTTGATTTTTCTTGCAGATCGTAGTTTTCTACGAGTGGTCTTTGCTAAAGGAGTTGAATGCCGTTGCGCATAATGGAGTAGGGTAAGATCGGGTAAGTGGGCCACCTTTTTGGCATAATTCGACTTTAGACCCTCATACCACTGGATGTAATCGGCCTAACCGCTTATTTTTTTTGTGGTCCATTCTCTCATATGTTCTTACTGTACCCATGACAATCTTAACTCAAATTGGCAAAAAATAAATTTAAAAAATATGTTTTTCTTTTTGGTCATCCGTGTGGCCCACTTGCCCCGCATGGTGGGGTAAGTGGGCCACCCCCCTAATATATTTTGACACATAACTGGTAGAAATATGGTAGGGCAAGTGGAATAATCTACATTATTTTTTGAGTGTTTGAAAAAAAAAAGTAATGATGTATCTTTAATGGTCCCCCATAGCAACTTTTTCTGGCATGCAAGCTTACTACAAGAAAAAATACGTTAATTTTCATCTTGTCATTTTTGCATGTAGTGTAAAAAAAATGTTAGGGCTACAGATTTTAAACTGGCCTATGTCAATGAATAGGACTATGAATAGTGAATATGACTAACCCTATGAATCAGTAAATATGATTTTTTTAAAGTATATTAAGGAGTTGGGGCAAGTGGGCCACCCATGGCCCACTTACCCCGCCATTGTGGTAGCCCACTTACCCCAAACGGGGGGCAACTGGGCCACTCCAATTTTCTTTTAACCTTATCAACATCACAAGTACATGACACTACAAAAAGATACTATGTTTTATACGGTAAACCGTTTTATACACTTTCAAAATAACATTTATATATTTAATTATAAATATGTTATAATTATTTAATTATAACATTTTGTTTTGTATCATGAACCGTTTGGAAATAAATAAAAAAATAGTACGATGGCGTGAATTACGAAAAGATGCAATGTTAAAAATTTTCACAAAAAGGATTGTACCTTGTTACATATTTAAATAAAAACGATGCCATAATGTTTCCTGCATCTATTGGGGTAAATACGTAAAAATATTGTAACAGATTTTTTTTCGTCCATAGGGTGGCCCACTTGCCCCAATGGCCCACTTACCCCACCTTACCCTACTGATGAAGTTCTAAAATATTTGCCGCGCAAACAAACTTAAGACAGTTTTAGAGTCTTCATGAGCGGTGCTTTATTTTAAGATTATAAAAAAATGGCTGTTTTTTGCAGAAAAATACGATTTCAACGTAGTCGGACCCTTAACAAACTAAACTAAGTGTTAAACTAAACCAAGTTAGTGCCCAACGCCTGTCGTGCCCATTTCAGCTTACTAGAACTAGAGCTCTGGGGTGCAGTCATATGTCCCGCTTATAACCGGGCTATTTTCTTTGCTCCTTTAAAGCTGTTAATAACAAAAATATATTGGGGTAAGTAAAATTAGTTGGGACACAAAACAAAACTGCACTTTATGATGAAAATATTTTCATTTGTCTTCCTTTGTATTTACAAAAGTTAAATTGCGCTGACCATCAAGTTTACTGAATGAATATGTTTTACTATTTTAGTCTTTTATGTTTTGAAACTAAATACTGAATCAATAAAATATCCATCATCATATCTATTTTCCCTTAAAAAACTATAAAAAGTAAGACAACGGTCTTTTAAATGGGACTAAAAGTACCGTCAGGGCATAACGGATTTGCGAAGGTAGGGTAGTTAACATTTATATCCCATCTTGTGTGCTTGATCAGAGCACCCGCTTATAAGCCTTCGTGAAATAAGACAGACACAGAAAGAGTTTTACTCTCACAAAGAAAGTACACACAGGGTGGAGGCGGGAATCGAACCCGCACCCGTTAGAGCGCACAGACTGCTTGCCTGCGATGCTAACCACTCGGCCATCCGGGCCCCTTGTCGAAGGTAAATAAAGTAAAAAATTTCGGAAGAATTGACCATTGCAGAACTTCAATGACCTAAAACCGTGCTATTCAATCAAAAAGTTACACCTTGTCCACATTTTCGCCAAATGAACAATGAAAATTTAGGATGGATTGTCAGTCCCATAGAGTTAATGCATTAGTTTTGGAATCTTAATTTTTGCAGAGGTATTGCTTTGCCATGCTAGCCCTTTTCCCCCAGATATGGGAATCAACGTAACATCGAAATGAATTAGTGTGTCGGGAAAACAACACCGCGTAGCTATTGCCAAATCCTCCGTGAAACAACCCCATTGAATTGACAATTTCGAATTCTTTATTTATTTAATTCTAAAATTCATTCAATTTATTCTGAAGTTTTCTTATACTAATCTTGATTTTAAATAATTATTTACTTTTTAAAAATAAATGCTTAGGCATTTTAACGCTCCACATTTTTTTTAAAATCTGGTCTGCAATTTAATGAATTTTTCCGTTGTTTTAAATCGGCCATTATGAAATTAGTTAGGTAGTATTTTTTGTATTTTCGAGATGGCATCCATCTCAGCAAGTGCCGGGGTTTGTTATAATTTCGAATTGGCGACATTTTTAAAAAGCCGCCAAAGCCGGCCATGATTCTTTTGTTTAACCGCGGCACTAAGTACCGTCAATAGATAAAGGGTAAAGTGCGAAACTTACCAAAAGTGTAGTATCGAATCCAAAACTTGTTTTATTGGCACTAACAACTTTTTTCAGCTAAAAATCCATTTACACAAATTGCCCAACATACTGCTATATTTTCGCAAATTAACTAACATATAAATAAACTTTTTATGCATCTGCAAAGAAAAATCTAAATAACAACCAGTAATCACAAGGAAGTACGTGTTTCTAAACGCATCCCCACCATGACAGTTTTCTCTCTGTGTACATGCATCGTCTGCATTCGGCCTCCATCGGAGACACGATAACAAAAACAACCTTGAAAACCTTTTTGGACTTACGTAATTGAAGAGCTTAGTGGAAGAACATGGTATGCGACAAAAATGTGAAAATGATCTTTCTGAATGAGCTTTGAAGATTTTCGTTTTCATTCAGATCGTTAATAATATGTTCATTGTCCGATTTTTTTCGAAAATGTCACTTAGCAAGTTTTTCTACTAAGCTCTTTTGCAATGCTTTGTTTTTTGTAGTTGTCACTGAAGATGAAAAGCCTTGGATGAGTTGGGGTAATGACTTTGTCAATGAAAGTGGGCCAGGGTTCAGATCCCGGATAAGGCATGCGTGTTGTCCTGAGTACAAGCGGAGAACGTGCTCGTTAAATTTGTGAGTACGAACGTTCATAGCGCAGTACCACAGGCGGTACAGTTTTTCTTTAGAAAATGGCCCCTCCATTCCAGCGACGCACAGTGGGGTATTTGACCCGAATTCTTGGCCATAAATAAAAAAAAAAGTTTTTAGCTACAATTACAAAATTGGTATCTTTTTATAGCTAATTAAGTGGTGCATCTATCCATATAAAGAATTATTATCTCATACAAAAGCATTCGTTTTTATTAGCATCGAAAGTCGGATTTTCGATAAAATTATTGTACTTTTTTCAAGAATTTAAGCGTTTTTTTATGTTTACTAATTAATTTTTGGCCGATTCAAACTTTTTTTGTTTAATACTACAAAAAGTGCATGTAATAGAGGAACATTTGAGCTTTATTATAGAATAGAAAAATATTTTTTAAAAAATATTTTTGACTTTAAATTCAATAATTAAAGTTAAAAAAGCTAATTTTTTTAAGCAAAATTTTTTGAAAACGTGATATTTTGTTAAGGTGCCCGCCTGAATCCGGCACATCTACTGCCACCAGCATAGTCCTCAAACATTGGTTTTTCATGTTCAATAGTCAAAACTTGCTACTTTTTGCTATCTTTGCAAAAAAAATAGTTTTTTTGTAAAACAGCAAATCCAAATACGCCCTTAAAAATTCCAGTAATAATTCGATTTTTGCTGGAAATTCTTTTGAGAAGTCTTTATTTAAGTTTTCAAGGATGCTGAATTTGAATATGAGATTAATTAATTAAAAAAAATCTGCGTTTGAATACTATAGGTAAAAAAAGAAAAAATATCCATTAAGTACTTTGCCTACGGCATTATTTTGTTCAGATACTTTGAACACGCATGCCATAAGGGGGAGAACTTTAGATTTCTTTTCAGAATCTTCAAAAACATATTCGTATATAACTTTGGTCACCATAATTTTTAAAAAATAATTACTACCATATAATTGTTCCATGCCCTGAAAAAAACCCACTCCTACAACTGTTTTCAGCAGGAAGTACTGGACTTACTTTCACCTTACCCTTAATCATTCACATTTCGGCACTGAAACCTAATAAGTTAGTAGCATTCCATCTGTGTAAACAAATCCCAGCACCCCATTTTTCGGGAATGAGGGGGGTGGGAAACAAAATTTATTGATAAAGATAAAAGTACAGCACCGCATAAAGAGTGTGTCACACAACATCAGCTTTAAGACATTGAAATGATTTCCGGGCTGAAACAACTTTGCAGACTTGCAGTTACTTTTATTCAGACTGGAAAACTAGATATTAGTTAATAGTTACATTTGAAGGAGCAGAGAGTACTTTGAGTGTTAGAAGACGGACCCCAAGATTTCGAAATGTAGTTGTGATTTCTCCCGTAAAAGTAAGTCTAATTACACCTTTTTTAAAAAGAATTATTGGGCTTAAGTATGCAAGTTTGTTATTGGTCCATGAGCAATAATTTGAAATTGTTATTAAATATTCGAAAATAACCTCATTTAAAATCAATTTTTAGATGTTACGCAGCGTATAAAAACATTTAGATAAAGTATTCAATGTAAAAGTTGCATATACAAATTAAGATAGTTCTGTGTTTCGAAGTAAACAGAAAACAGCACAAAAGAGATTTGTTATCTTGTTTGGAAGTAATATTGGGTATTTTTAAGCTGTACCCGATTGAATAAACGTTATATGTACCACAGTTTCATGGGCATTGCTTCGATTAGCGTTGTTTTCGATGTTAATTTGCATAGAAAACCATATTGCTCATTGTATCCAACTTTTACTCGTATTGTGTTACGATTTATATATAATTAGTATTTAATGCATCGCAATCAGTATTGAATCTTAATTTTAATCACTCGACCTTTTATGAATAAATTTTATGGTGATATTGGAGACCCTACTCCAGTCATCTTGTTGAACAGGGGTAACCGCCCCGCTCATCTTTTGGCATGACGGAACGGCCCTGCATATATTAAACACATATGATATAAACAAAATATTTGTTAGAGTTAATTTTAACATATTACAAAATTTAATTTTAAAAAAGGTAATATAAAGTTATTTTTTAGTGATTTCCGCAGACGCCCGGAACCACGCAACGGCCCTCTCCCCCACAAAAACGCACGTCTCTTAAAATAAAGCTTAATAAGTTCATTTATTGACAAAACATTGAGTCGAAATTAAAAATATGCTATTTTAATACAAATTATGCCAAAAAATATTTTTGGCCAAGAATTCGGGTCAAATACCCCACTGTGCGACGTGCCTTAATTGAGGATGTGGCTCTATTTCACAACTTACACAATGAGAAAATATTATTAGTAGGAGCCGTCTATAAGTTGCTTTGAATTCTTGTCGCACTACACTTTTGAAACGAACGAGCGATTTTAACTCAGTCTGAGTTAATTTTCACTCCTCCAGTCTAGAAAATCCACTTTTCCTAGGACCTAGAGGATGGATCCTTTGTGTGTTAAACCTCCGACCGGATCACTCCAAAAGAGTGATTTTAACTCAGTCTGAGTTAATATTCACTCCTTTACAGTGTCGAAAATGCACTTCTCCTACTGGAGTGGATATCACTCTTTTGTTTTAAGAGTGTAGAGCTATTGACGAGCAAGGCTATTGGCGACGAGCTTCGTAATTTAGAACCACAGTCAAGTGGCGAGCCAACACCTGAGTAGGCATCCAACGCAACAGTTAAGAGCGACATCGTACACAGCGCTGAGACTTTGGAGTATAATTAATTTGCACTCCCTCTACACGGGGTATTATTCTTCGGACATTTTTGGCTCTCACGGGCCGTTCATATAGGTCAGCAGTTATTTTGGCGATGCCCGGATCCGAACTTGGGACCTTCCGCATGCAAGGCGAATGCCTAACCGACTGAGCTCCCCAGCCCATGAGCCGTCTATAAATTACGTAAATATTTTAGTGGGAGGGGGAGGGGTTGAGTCGAATAGTTTGTTTAGTTAAGTTTGAATATCTACGCACTAGGGCTACGACGAGGGCTATAGGTGAGGGGTGTCGTATTTAGAATCACAGTCAGTTGATCCGAATAATCAAATCTCATGTGTGTGTGTGGGGGGGGGGGGGGGGAGGGTGTCAATTGATATTGCAAAAACAATTGAGTTTAAATTCTATAAAAAAAAATTCTTTACTTAAATGTGTCATGATCTTTGATGATAACATTTATCGTGGCTTGTCGAACCATACTTAAAAGTGTTAAGGGGAAAAACAGATATCCGTTCTTTTATACCAGGTTGAGTAAAAAGTTTTTTCGTATTTTCAAGTATTAAGTTTTCCGGGTATCATGTGTCTAAATCAAAACTTTCGCGTGATATTAAGGGGGAGGGGAATTGAGCCAAATATCACTAATTATCACAAGGGGAGGGAAATTGAAAAATTCGTCAAAATGGCACCACGAAATTTATGGACGCGACACCATACACTCTAAAAAATGAATGCTCAAAAACGACGAAATTTTCCTTAATTTTGACGATTCAGTTACTGGCAAATGCTCCGAGTTTCCGTTTCCTCAAAGTGAGGAAATTTGAATCGTTATTTTTATGAGGATTTGAATGTCGTCTAATCTAAAGAAATAATTCGTCATTTTTGGGCATGTGAGTACAACAATGAGATTCAGTTTCCGCAAAATCAAGATACAGAATCGTCAAATCACGATCGTAAAAGTGAGGATTCGCGTTTACTCAAAAGTCACGCGATAGTTTGACGAAACCATCCTTAAAATTAACGAAATGGGGCTTGAGGATTCGTGAATCGTCAAAAATGAAAGTGTTTTTTCTGAGAGTGTACGAATAATTTCTTTTGTGCAAATGAAGCATTGTTTAGTATACTGACATGTAGAAGGCAGCAATAATTTTCAGTAAAAATATAATCACTAGAGCTTAAAAAGAGCAACCTTGTTATTTGAATAGAATTTATTAATGTATGCAATATACAATGACACAAGCGTTAAAACGATAAAAAAAACATATAAAAAATATCGTTCCATCATATTCATTCCATTGAAATTTTTGACGTTCATCAATTCATACATTTAGTTTCTATAAGATTGGTGAAAGGCTGCTTACGAATTTAATTCAATATATTCTGCTGTCCTCATTTGATGTAAAAATTTAAACCAAATTATTTAACATTTGATAAATAAAAAGATTGAGTTGGACAAAAGAAAATTGCTCCTTCCCTCCAGCGACATGCCTATATTCAGAAGGTGACGCCATCTTGGAGTAGAAGTCAGACATCCACCCTCTCATGGGTACTCAAAACCTTGTGCCAACGGATGCTACTGCAACCCCTACAAGGCTACGAACTTGAGGCACACCACGACAACAACATCGATTCTCGCTACAGACTTTTGCGAACCATAATATTTAATTTTTCTAAAGCTATGCATAGACGAAGCCAAACATAGTCACTTTTCTTTCAAGATATTACCGAAAGCATTTCCACTCGATAGTGATTGGTTAGGTCCACTTGCTCTAATTATTTATAACTATAATTAATCAGCCAATGAAGCTCATCATTTGACCTTTCAAGGCAATATTGATGAAGGAAAATATATATATTTCATTTTGTTGGCATAATAACTCAATAATAATTAAAATGTCTTAGATGGACACTTTTTTTGATGGTTGGTAGACATATATTTTTAGGGCTTGTCTGCTTGGTCAGAGACCAGGTTGTAATCCCTCGTCAAGTAAGGCAGACACAACACACACATACGCGACAGATGCTGCCATCTATTTCGCGCCACCTCCAAAATTTAGACATTTCCCTGAAGGGGAGTGCTTTTTTATGTTTGAAAGCTTCCGTTCACCCGTTAGATAGACTAAAAACTAACTAATAATTAGAATGTCTTACTAGTGGGCACTGCTTTTGGTGTTGTTAACCAGATAGATAGGCGTAGAGAACTCAATAATACTTAAATTGTCCTCCTACTAAAAGCTGCTTTTGATGTTTTGAAAGCGTCCAATAGATAGACAAAGATAACTAAAAAGAAAAAAAAAACTAGATTGTCTTCGGAGTTAACTCTGCTTTTGGTTTGAAAGTTTCCTTTAATCACATATATAGGTGTAGAAAACTCAATAGTAATTAGATTGTCCTCCTAGTGGGCACTGCTTTTGATATTTGAAAGCGTCCGTCAACCAGTTCGACATGGTGGTTTCATAAAGTTCTTCCATCAAAAGTCCGCCGTACTCTTCCGGTATCACAGCTGCAGGTATGTGTTCCAAGAGGTCTTTGGGATTTGAGTGAAACTCAACCTGAAAAGAAGTACACCATGACTATAATTTCATCTTATAAAGTGCGGCTGTAAATATATGGTAGAATGATGAGAAATTATACAAGAGCTAGTAGAGGTGCGTGCAACACTACACGACTTTCAATAATTGCTCTTTAAACTAATGGACACATTTAATGGTAGTTATATATACTGAAAAATAATCTGAACAACATTAAAAACCTTAAAAGTTGTAAGGCAGGTAATCCAGTAAACAGTGAACTGCTGGCCCAGCAGATTATTAACTGTTTGAAGTGATGGTTTAGTTCTTGTGCAGACATATTTCTGCTGGGAAGTGCACCTTTACGTTGCTGGCACATGTGTGCTGATTATCTGTTGACAAATTGCTGATGGGCAGTTGCAGGTCTACAGTATGCTGGATAAGTGCTGTAGTATTTCTGCTGAGCCAGTGCTGGCAAACTGATTTTTTTTGCCTGGGACTTTCCCAAGACTGAATCAGCAGTTCGGCTGCTGGAAGATAGCAGATTACTGCTGCTGTCCCAGCAGATTTTTTTATATTGGGAACCTTTACGCATACGCAATTTTGTCGAATATCTTTTGACGTGAGGCAGGAACTAGTGCACCTTTGTTTGAGAAATCTGTGCATGTGCAAAGGGTATCTGCCATAGAACTTTATCGGTTTTAAAGTTATTGAAATGCCGTAAGAGGTAGAATCGTCTTTGAATGCGTGCATTATTTATATATACGTTTTTATACATAAACGCACAGCTCTAAATTTGAGTTAAATACAATTTTTCTCTATAATACACAAACGTTAAAATATAAGTTACCCTTTCCCTAATTTTTTCTATTAGTAGAGTTCTTAGGATGCTCCACACGACTTTGATTGGTGCAGGATGGTTAATGGAGTGTATTGATCTATATCGAATTGGAAAGCATCTCTGGAAAAAAATCAGTTCTGTCAATCATTCAATCATCTTTAATCAGTCAGTCCTAGAATTAATTACATAATTGAGAATATCATGTATAAAACATTACTTTGGAACTAATCCTGGACAAATTCCCCTTATTTTTGAGCACTGTAGTTAAGAGGACTCCCTTGGAATTCCACATCTTGAAAATTGTAATGTTATTCCTATGGAAAACATTCGCGAGTCAATTACCACCACAATTTTAATAAACGGTTACTAGTTTCTTGTATCATTATAAAGAACGAAAGGAGTAGATTCTGTAAAATAAATTTGTCTTGTGAAAATCACATATTTAGTATTTTTAATAATTTTTTGAAGTTAGAACTTAATGCCATTTTTTACTAACTTCAAAAAATTATTAAAAATACTAAATATACGATTTTCACAAAACAAATTTATTTTACAGAATCTACTCTTTTCGTTCTTTACAATGATACAAGAAACTAGTAACCTTTTAATAAAATTGTGGCGGTAATTGACTTGCGAATGTTTTCCATAGGAATAACATAACGATTTTCAAGATGTGTAATTCCAAAGGAGTCCTCTTAAGTTTAAAGTCACGCTGTTCAGATACAAGAGTGCAAACAAATACGTGTTAGCATGAGTGCGTAAAAGTAGCTTGTTTTTGCACTGGACACTTCTGCCATGGGCGGGTAAACTACACTAACCACAACAATGAACTGGACCGTTTTTACTCTGAATAATTAGTCTTTTTTAATATGTTTTCTCATCGGCTCGAGTAATTGAGTGCTTACAACAATGGTCCTAGTCAATAGTCCAGAACTGCTGTTTGCTTCATAGAAATAGAAAAACCGTGCGCTACCGCCCACTATCTCGAGTAGAAACGTAATGTTGAAATCAGAGTGAATTTTGTGCTGAAGCATCACCTAAACATGGCGGCGATTGGCGTAGAAAAAACCAGTAGGGTCAAGTGGGGTAAGTGTGATAGGGTTTCTGCATTTTTCATTAAGAAAATTCGTTCTCTGCTTCAAGTAAATTCCAAATCCTAAAATTGGTAGTGAATTATTATAAGAAACATACATATGTAGAAAAAAAAATTATATGTTTGAATTCCAATTTTAAGGGTACAAAATTTGCATTTCAAAATCCATTGCTGCTTTATCACACTTACCCCACATAGGGGTTATGTGTGATGTAAGAAGACAGTTGCACTTAAATCCAAAAGCTCAAAACTTTCTTTAAACAAAAAATAAGGTCAATATTTCTTTTTAGTTTAATTATAAGTGGTCTAATGTTATATATTGCAAACTTTCAGATTTTTAGAATGATTTCCAAAGTTACAAGAGCTGTTTATCACACTTACCCCCAATCACACTTACCCCACTTGACCCTACTAAAATTGCGCTTTTTTTAGAATCATGATTGTTGAGTTGATTCTAGTTGATAATTGAAAATATTTCGAATTTCCTTTTGTGAGTGTCAAAAATAATATTATTAAGTAACCGAAAATTTGCATGGTTGTTAATTGATTATTTGGAATTATTGATTTTATATTCATCGTTAAGCCTAACCATTCATAAAATGTAATTCAAAATTGAGTCTGACATTAAAATTATTTCACTGAATAGAAATAGAACTACCCAAAGAATGATCCTGATTCATGAACTATAAAAGTACAATCCATGTCTACTATAGATGAGCCATGCCTGGCTCATCTCCTGTCTGGATTCTGTCTGACACCCAAAGCTCCATCCATTACCTTTCCAACTGGCTAAAGGTGCGAGATAGTACTGGTATGGCAATTATTAGCAAACTCAAACATCTTTCATCATTAAGAGAGGTTCATTTTCAATGGATCCCTTCTCACGTAGACATTTATGGCAACGAGACGGCGGACTTACTGGCTAAAGAGGGTTGCAATGAACCGCTCTACACCTCTGATTTGTTGACCCACTCCGAGTTCTTTTCGAGGGCTATGAGTCTTCATAATGCCTCTTGGAAAATTCCTCCAGTGCACCACTGGTACGAAGGTAAGCGACCCGGAGAGGCTTTATCCCTAAAGTGCTGCAGAAGCGACCAGACGGCGGCACCCGACCACATCCTGGACTGTCTGGGACTTTCCAGATACGATTTGTATGAAAATCCAGTCATGGTCCTAGACTTTTTACGAGTGACAAACATTATAGACCTAGTTTAGCTCTGCTAAACCAAGGAGATAAGCAACAACAACAACATGTCTACAAAAAATTTCAAAGAGCCGCCAGCTCCAAGATAACAGCTTCTAAAAAAGCGCAACTTTAGTACTGTCATTTTCAGTGGAACTGCGGCCGCCATGTTTAGGTGTTAGGTTAGGTTTGAATTATCGTCGCACTAGAGCTACACGAGGGCTATTGGCGACGGGCGTCGTATTTTAGAACCACAGTCAAGGGACGAGCCAACACCTGAATAGGCACCCAACGCAACCGTTAAGGGCGACATCGTAAGCAGCGTTAGGACTTTGAAGGATATTTAACGTGCACTCCCTTACACGGGGTATTATTTGTCGGACATTTTTGGGCTGCACGGGCCGTTTATAGGTCGGCAGCTATTTTGGCGATGCCCGGACCCGAACCTGGGACCTTCCGCATGCTAAGCGAGTGCTTAACCGACTGGGCTCCCCAGCCCCCTGTTTAGGTGTTCAAAGGAAACAGATTTTGACCCTCCGTTTCCCCTCTAAATAGGGGCCATAGCGGACGGTTTTTCTATATCTATGGTTTACCTGCCCATAGCAGATTACGGATACATTTGCACCTATTAAGGGACTGTGCAACCAAAAAATAACCGGATAATACTTCTCGTAGAGAGAGAAGCTAAATATGCTCCAAAACTCCAATGGTGCCTACTATGTTGCTCTAATAACTTGCTTTAGGTGCCTATCCAGGCGTAGGATCATCACTTGAATGTGGTTCTAAATTATAACGACAGTCGCCAATAAGCCTTTGTGTACAACTTTAGTGCAACGATTTCAACTCAAGCTACATTTTGCATACGATAATAAATATGAACACGACAAAATGAAGAGTACAGGGGAAAAACCACTTGATATCGTAGAAGGCTTAAATAGCCCTCATTGGGGATGATAGCGAGAACTAATGTAACTGATGTAAATAACTGATGTAAAGAAACAAGTTACTCGATTTATTTTTCTTTCGCGGCAACCCTGATTTACGCCAGAGATCAGTGGACACGAGTCACACGTTTGTACCGCGAATGAAGAACCCAAAGCAAAACCGGTTTCCTGTCGCAAATTTCTGCCGAGCAGACGCAATTACGGAAGCTCCTAACAAATCAAGCGGTTCTTCCCCTGCACTCCTCATATGTTATGTAAATGGGTTAAATTATACTTTTAAACTTTGGGAAATTATTAAATAACACTAAAATCTCGTATGAAATGAGTAAAAAATATTTTTGAAGTAGTTCGAGTTTCTCTATACTTACGAAAAATGCGTTCACAAAGTTGTGCAGGTAAACCGGTGTGAAATGTCTTAGTCCAGGCAACGAAGAGTTCTAGAGGGAAAGTTTTGGAACACAATTTTTGACTTCATAACTTTGTTTAGACTAGTTAGGAGGTAAACATATCAAAAGTCCCCGCCCCTAGCCCCTGTGCTAAAGGGGGGAGTGGGGGTTGAATGTCCCATTTTTCGGTTTTTCACTTATATCTCGAAAACTATGAGTTCTAGCTATATAATTGTAATACACAAAATGAAAGCTGATTAAATTTGCTACAAGCTGCACCCCTCAAGTGTTTTAATATCTTGTATAGTTTTCGAGATATCCGCTCTTGAAAGTCAGTAATTTTGGAGAAAACACTTCTCCCCCCACATTTTCCCTCTTTTTTGACCGGATAACTCTTCAATAATGCACCGAAACACTAAATTTTGGCCCTAGATTGGTAGAGAATTTAATTATTTTCAATAATATATCTTATTTTACTATTTTATCTATTTTCCTTCAAATTTTAAAGCGGTTTCAGTGTTGAGTGAAGATTGTACTGAAAGTCCCATAGAGCTAATGCATAAGTTTTGAAATCGCAACTTTTGGAAAACAATTTATTTGCCATGTTATTCCATTTTCACAAGGTATTAGAATCATCATAACATCAACTTAACACAAAATTGAAAAGAAAATAACATCCGGTTATTTAATTATTAATTAATAAAGTTTTAAAATAGTGGCGCCATCTGCTGTATATATTTGAAATTTTAAAACTTCAAAAATATATAATTAAATAACTAGATAATATTTTTGTTTCAAATTTGTTTCATTTCGATGTTATGTTGATTCCCGTACCTGGACAAAAAGGGCTAACATGGCAAAGCAATACATCTGTGGAAGTTGTTATTCCAAAACTAATGCACTAACTCTATCGGACTGACAACCCCTCTTATGTACACTTATTCTATACTGAACGTCTAAATAACACTGATACTCATTTTGTAGGCACATTGTTACTTTAATATTTTATCTATTTTATTTCATTCGTCAAACACCAGTGGGAAAACTGTCAGATGCTATTCATGTTCTTCATCTTCGGAGTCAATTTGAGGGAACCCATTGATGCTGTTCCAATGGTAAGTTTGGCATGCTCTAGGACCTTTGAGGCTTGCTATTTTTGCTGCTACACTTGAGCTGGCACAGTCTTTCTTGCATCATCCGAACATAATTTTCAGAACATCGTCAGGTGCTGCTGCTAACTCACTGTGCACTTTGACCATCAAGCAGTTATTCTCAATCTTCCAATCATACACAAGAGGAGGCAGGTCATTTCCCAGCCACAGCTCACCTTGGTGTTATATTCAGAGGAAATACTGTTTTACTGCTTCCTCGGTGGGAAAAAGACGATTTATCAGGCTTGATGGCGGCTCCGGATTTCAAGAGTGAATTATACCTGTGGCATTGGGGAAGGCCTCTTTCGTTGGAGCCCCATAACACCTCAAGATGCAGGTATTGCCTGCCTTTTGTACCTGATATGTGGTTAAGGAAGGGTATGAAAAGACCGCTGCTGCTTTCTGGACTTCTGACGACTTCGTACACAACTTCACAAATGCGATCCCGCTTTTTCGAAATGTGAAAGATATAGTGTCGCATCCAGCTATTGTGTTTGCAAAAATAGCACGTCCTAAACCCAGTTGCTGTAACTCTTGGGATGAGAATAAAAAATCCTATATCTTCCCACATCCAGGCTTTATGAAACCGATGTCCTTATGCACATCAGCTGTAGCCATCAAGAGGACTGTAAGGTCGACACAAAATATTAAAGTATAACAACGTGCCAGCAAAATAAGTATCTGTGTCATTTCCGACATTATCACAGTCGTATGCCGAATCCACTATCAGAACGTCCACATCCCTTTCTGCTCGAAGGGTCCTACATTCAATTGTCCTCAAGCTACACCTTAAGTATGTTGATGAGACCATTTTATTTAAATTGTTCGACAGAAAATCATCTTGTTTGACGTTTATCTTGGTGTCTTCAGTGAAAAGGATATCAACCGACTGCGACTTCTTGAGTCGATAGCTCTTCTGCTGGTCCCAGTGCACAGTGAGTTAGCATCAGCACCTGACGATGTTCTGAAAATTATGTTCGGATGATGTAAGAAAGACTGTGCCAGCTCAAGTGTAGCAGCAAAAATAGCAAGCCTCAAAGGTCCTAGAGCATGCCAAACTTACCATTGGAACAGCATCATTGGGGTCCCTCAAATTGACTCCGAAGATGAAGAACATGAATAGCATCTGACAGTTTTCCCACTGGTGTTTGACGAATGAAATAAAATAGATAAAATATTAAAGTAACAACGTGCCTACAAAATGAGTATCAGTGTTATTTAGACGTTCAGTATAGAATAAGTGTACATAAGAGGGGTTGTCAGTCCGATAGAGCTAATGCATTAGTTTTGGAATAACAACTTCCACAGATGTATTGCTTTGCCATGTTAACCCTTTTTGTCCAGGTACGGGAATCAACATAACATCGAAATGAAACAAATTTGAATCAAAAATATTATCTATTTATTTAATTATATATTTTTAAAGTTTTAAAATTTCAAACATATACAGCAGACGGCGCCACTATTTTAAAACTTTATTAATTAATAATTAAATAACCGGATGTTATTTTCTTTTCAATTTTGTGTTAAATTGATGTTATGATGATTCTAATACCTTGTGAAAATGGAATAACATGGCAAATAAATTGTTTTCAAAAAGTTGCGATTTCAAAACTTATGCATTAGCTCTATGGGACTTTCAGTACAATCTTCACTCAACACTGAAACCGCTTTAAAATTTGAAGGAAAATAGATAAAATCGTAAAATAAGATATATTATTGAAAATAATTAAATTCTCTACCAATCTAGGGCCAAAATTTAGTGTTTCGGTGCATTATTGAAGAGTTATCCGGTCAAAAAAGAGGGAAAATGTGGGGGGAGAAGTGTTTTCTCCAAAATTACTGACTTTCAAGAGCGGATATCTCGAAAACTATACAAGATATTAAAACACTTGAGGGGTGCAGCTTGTAGCAAATTTAATCAGCTTTCATTTTGTGTATTACAATTATATAGCTAGAACTCATAGTTTTCGAGATATAAGCGAAAAACCGAAAAATGGGACATTCAACCCCCCCTCCCCCCTTTAGCACAGGGGATAGGGGCGGGGACTTTTGATATGTTTACCTCCTAACTAGTCTAAACAAAGTTATGAAGTCAAAAATTGTGTTCCAAAACTTTCCCTCTAGACCCTTTTTTCAGCCTTCGTTGCCTGGACTATCTGTAGTAACTGTAGGGCATGTTTTCCCAGTCGTGAATGTACATAATCCCGCTTATTTGAGTCATTGGGTCGCGGAGGCATTCTTTCGTTATCATTATGAAGAAGCGATTCAACTCAAGTAGAGAAATTTCACTGGGATTCCAGTTAGCTAAAGATAACATAAAAAAAAATAGTTGGGTCGCGAGTACAGTGATTGGCACCCTCACAATGATTGGCCCCCTCATTCATTATTGAAAATAATAAGATATTAAAGACCAAAGTAGGTGTGACAAAGGTTTTTTAAAATTCTTGCCATTAACGTTTGTCATGTTGGAAACAGTTCACCAACAATCGGAAAAGCAATATGGCCGCTAAAGAAATATATATGTCTCAATGGTCAACGGGGCCAATCACTGTCTTATGGGGCCAATCACTGTACATGTTACCCTATTTTTTTTAAAGATTGCAGCTGAAAGTAAGACTGTTAAGGGCGAATGAGTTTGATTGACTTCGGGTACCCAAACCAAAGTGCCTCAGCGTTGATTCAGGGCTGGGGAGCCCTGTCGGTTAGGCACTCGCATAGCATGCGGAAGGTCCAATGTTAGGGTCCGGGAATCGCCAAAATAGCTGCCGACCTATAAACGGCCCGTGCAGCCAAAAATGTCCGACGAATAATAATTCCAGTGTAAGGGAGTACACGTTAAATATCCTTCACCTTCCTAACGCTGCATACCACGTCGCCTTCAACGGTTGCGTTATGTGCCTACTCAGGTGTCGGCTCGTCTCTTGGCTGTGGTTCTAGAATACGACGCCCATCGCCAATAGCCCTTGTGTAAGTATGCTGCAATGATAATTCAAACCTAAAATAACCAAATCTGGTGTTGATTCGATGGAAAAAAAACTTTTTAAAAGCCACATTTCTCTGTTTTTCTAAATGAACGAATGTAGCTAGCTGACTTACTACTGACTGATGAATGTAGCTCTATAATCTCACTTTTTAAAATTGGTTCTTTTTTCCCCGCAAATTTTCCATAAATAATTTTACTTAAAATATTGAACCAATTTCAAAAAGTGTTGTTATAGATACCTGTAAGTCAACTACATTTATCTTTAAAAAAAAAACCCTATTTGTAAAAATATTCAATTCAGACGGAGTAATGTGGTTTTTGTTTACAATTTTTTCCCCACATTGGATTAACTCAAAGGCACTTTAGTTTGGAGACCCGCTGTCGATTGGGCTCATTCTCCCTTAAAGGGGTATAGGACACAAAATCTTCAAAAAAATTATTATTAACATAAAAAATAACACAAGTATTTTAGAATAATTTAAAACAAAAAATTTATATATATCTGCAGTAGAACGGGAGATATGTAGTTTTTTGTGTCGCGACATCTGTGTTGGCCAACCACGTTTATAATCTTTGCTTCCTCGTAATATTAGATAGGAATAACGTTATCGAATCCTTAGTTGTTCGGTCGGTTTGGAGCGCTTCAGTAAGAAAAGTGATAAACTTCAAAGCATGGTTTTCTCCTTGATCGTGTTTTGGATGATTTTTTGACTTTAAATTGATATAACTCAAAATCTACTGCCCATAGAGTGTCAAAATTTTCCACTCATATTTTTCAAACATATATCTTTAATTTGCCTTTAGGGATTAGTTGTAAATAGTTTATTTCTCTATTTATTAATTTTTATTAAAAAAAAGTGAACCTGTGAAATTATTAAAAAAAACTTCAATAATAAAAATGAGCACTAGGATGTCCTCAGTTGAGGAGCCTGGGCACCATTAGGTATATAAGTGTATTTTTTAAATAGCATTGGATTAGAGTGCACTAAGTAGTTACTGTTGTGTCAAATATATTGTTGTGGTTTAAGGGATACCGGGTACTGTAAGGTTTCTTTTACAGTGTACAGAACAATCACTGTACACTGTAAAAAATCTGTTATTTTTATCGACCGAAACCCATATATTTACTTAAAATTTCTGTTTTTTTTAATTTTCTGTTAAAAATTAACTGTTTGAAGTAAAAATATTTTTTCTGCTTATTTCTAAAAAACCCTTATCCAAGTTGGACAAATGCTTGTTTGTAATTTCATTACAATAAGCCGTTTATTCTACGGAATGACTGTAACTCAGATAAAAAAAATGAAATAATAATGACAACTATTTATGGCAACTATTTCGACAACCTTTTTTTTTAATTTATGTACACGCTTAAAACAAAAGAGTGAAATCCACTCCAGTTGGAGAAGTGCATTTTCGACACTGGAAATGAATGAATATTAACTCAAACTAAGTTAAAATCACTCGTTTGGAGTGATCCTGTCGGAGTTTTAACACACAAAGGATCCACTAAAAAAGGAGAAGTGCATTTTCCAGACTGGAGGAGTGAAAATTAATCAGACTGAGTTAAAATCGCTCGTTCGTTTTAAGAGTGTAACTACAGGGTGTTTCAAAATTGACCGGAATAGGAATTGATGCAATTCCGAAATATTGAGCCGGCCCCTCCGAAAAATAGTAAAAAGCCAATTGATCACGCGTTTTGGTCGTGGTTGCATACTTGAACTAGGGCAGCACGAGAATGTGTTGACGAAGGGATGCATTTGTTTTGAGTTTGGTTTGGTTGAATCGACATATTGCCTAGTAATTTTACAATTTGCAGATTCTGTTACATCACAGTTTCTAAAACTACTAAAAATGATTAGTAACTACGAAAATGGAATTTTTGTGTTTGGATTTCGATTTAAATAATTTGATGTGTTTCAAATTCGAGCTGGATGTTTGAAAATTGGAAGGAGCTAAACGTTTTGCGATAGAAGTGTACAGTTTGTCGAAATGTGCATGTGTTGGGAAAAAATAGTTCTATAGTAGGGTAGAGACTGAACCTACCAACCGCACCATCTACCAACGCGGAGACTATTTAGGGTGTCATGTGGGGATCGATGGCCGAGTGGTTTGGATCGCAGGCCATAACGCTAGCAGTCCGCGCGCTGTAATGAGTGCGGGTTCAATTCCCGCCTTTGCCCTGGGTGTACTTCCTTTCTCTGTCAGTAAAAAATCCTTCTGTGGCAGTCTTACTTGACGAAATCTTATCAGCGGGTCTCTGATCATGCACACACACCTGAATATACAGGGTGGTTATAAAATAACGCTCGCTATTCGGAGTGGTCTGTAGCTTGAATGAATAGTCCAAATGCTTCAAAATTTGAGACACTTACTAATCAAGAAGGGGGGAAAAAGAATGGAATCATAAAAAAGATAGAATCTTAAAAAATAATCACAAAAAAGAATAATCATAAAAAACAAACTCGTCTCTTGACCAGGGTTCTAAGTTACGAGGCGTCGTCAATTATGGCCAATTACGGCCAACACAGCTAATTACGCCTCGTAATTTAGAACTCTGGTCAAGAGACGAGTTCCATTTTTTCGATAAAGAATGGAATAACAAAACGAAATTCGTCTCTTGACCAAGGTACTAAATTACGCGGCCGCGGCGTAGCCAATTATGACTAATTACGACCAACACATCCAATTACGCCTCGTAATTTATAACCCTGGTCAAGAGACGAGTTTGTTTTTTATGATTCCATTCTTTCCCTTCTTCTTGATTAGTGTCTCAAAGTCTTCTGCGAAAATAAGCAAAATACAATAATTGTTATGTGTAGACTGAAGGTCAACATCAAGTTTTTTTTAACAATAATGCAACAACCTATCAAAAAGAACAGCTTCCTAAAAAAAAAAAATGAAAACTAGTTGATCCTGTAATTTTTATCAGATGTAAATTCAACCAAACCAAACTAAAAGTTCTACATTCTTGTGTAGCACAAGTGCAAGATTTCATGCACGACCGAAAGGGCGGCCAATTAGTTAGCGTTTTTCATTGGCGGGGGCCGGGTAAATATTTAGGAATTGCGTCCTATACAATTCCGGTCAATTTTGGAACACCCTGTATTTGGGAAAATGATGAATTATTTTCATCAAACAAAACAAATGATTCGTCGGTAGCAAGAGGTTGGAAATAGGTAGTAGTAACTGTTTCATTACTTAACCTCACTGACCTACAACAGTAGGTGCGTTGACATGAGACATCGAATCCATGGAATACCGAAATCCCCAGGGGGCTGGGGAGCCCAGTCGGTTAAGCACTCGCTTAGCATGCGGAAGGTCCCAGGTGGGGGTCCGGGCATAGCCAAAATAGCTGCCGACCTATAAACGGCCCGTGCAGCCAAAAATGTCCGACGAATAATACCCCGTGTAAGGGAGTGCACGTTAAATATCCTTCAAAGTCCTAACGCTGCGTACGATGTCGCCCTTAACGGTTGCGTTGGGTGCCTATTCTGGTGTGGCTCGTCACCTGACTGTGGTTCTAAAATACGACGCCCGTCGCCAATAGCCCTCGTGTTGCTCTAGTGCGACGATAATTCAAACCAAAACCAAAAAAAAAAACCGAAATCCCCAATAGGGGAAAAGGGGTCGAGCAGGATTTCAAATCCAAATGATAGTCTGTAGCCGAATCAATGGTATGGAAAATCAAACCCTCCTTCATTGGAAGGTTTTCGAAAACCCTCAATGAACCCTGCAATTTCAGTTCTGTCTGGGAGAAATCCCCAAGAGTGAAAAATTGCTGAGTTTGCTCTTCAATCCATGGATTCTATGGCTCATGTAAACGCGCCTTCAATCTTTAAAACTATAGCTGCGTTTACATGAGCCATCGAATCCATGGATTAAAGAGCAAACTCAATTTTTTTTCCCTCTTGGGGATTTTCTACCAGACAGAACTGAAATTGCAGGATTCATTGGGTTTTTCGAAAACCTGTCATGTAAACGTGCCTAATATGTATTGGAGGCTACGCAATATATTTTATGAAAGCAGTAGGAACAGAGGGGAAAAAAGGCTTCATCGACAGGATATCCGTCTGTAACAGGACTTTTTGGCGATGATAGCGTGTCATCACTAAACTGGTGTAAGATAAAAAGATTTTTTCAATTGGTTCTTCTCTCGCGGCAATCCTGATTCACGCGAGACACGAGTCCCACATTTGTACCACGAGAGAAGAACCAAGGGAGAAACTGGTGTCCTGTAGCCAATGTGATCCAAACAGACCCGAATAAAGAAAGATTAATAGTCATTCAAGCTGTTCAACAGTTTAAAGAGACTGCAACCGATAGGAACTGTGTGTCAAAGCAGCTCAGTTGGGAGAGACAGTATGTTCAAAAATCTCAATTTTTTTTTTCAAAAAGGTCACATAGCTCTTACCTCTTCGCTTCAAATGAGCAAACCATTATTTACACGATACATTATTTATTTATTTGTTTCAGATGCACATAACAGAAAAAAATCCAATTATAGTCCGACCACGATAACTTGGCAATCAAAATATTTTGATTGTGGACCACTTTTTTGCAGTCCACTTTGAATTGAGGTTTTAAGGCGGGATCGTACCGAGCAGGCAACTCAACGTGGCCGAGGGCGACATCTGGTGAAGATATCGGAACTGCTATGGAGGGAGGTTCAGAGAATTCGGAGACTAGCAAATCAAAATGCTTAATTCATTGATTGACGTTTTCATCTTATTTTCCAATCCTTCTATAAGTAGCCGATTGGTCAGTTTTAAACTACCTTTCCTAAGCTCCTCCCCTTGTCAACGTATCTCACACCTCTTTCGAGAAATTCCCGCCGTCGCCCTGGGTGCAATTCCTCTCTATCTGTGTGCCAGTAAAAAATCTGTCTATGTCTTACTTGACGAGGTTTATAGGTGGGTATCTGATCAAGCACACAACCCAGAAATACATGTACCAACCAACCATTTTCCCTATGAGAAGACGGGATGACTCACTTTGCAGGTTAATTGAATAACGTCGCACGAAAGCTACGCCTGAACTTTAAACTCACCCCGTAAATTCTAGTTTCGGTCGTAATCAGCCCAATCAAATCCAAGCTATAAAGTATCGTTTGGCAAGTTGAGTTACAAGCTTTTGTAATTTTTTTTCAATTTATGTTAAAATTTGTAGGTTTCTTTTAGAAGTGATTGATAAATATACAAACAGTTACTACACTATACTATACGCATTAAAAAAAGATCATTTGCATACATAACAGGTGACTACAAAAAGGGGAAGCAGTTACAGTTGGTACAGCTGTGGAAATAAAAAAGTACCCACTTGAGGTTATTTCATCCGTTAGTCACCCTATAGAATCGGACCTTTTTGAGATTGTGAACAATTAACATTCTGAGTTAATTGCACGATACAAAATTTGCATAAGGAGCCGTCTTCATATTAAAAATATGACGATCTTTGAAATTTCCAATATCAACACCCAATTTTAATAACTTAGAAACGTTAAGCACTCTTGAAAACCCTTAAATCTAAGTTTTTGTTACATTTGGATGAATATTTGACGAGTTTTTCAATCGAATCACTTGTGGACCTTTTGGGGACCATCTCTAAAATGACAAGCAAGCATGCATGCAAAGCCGTCTTTATTTATCAATTGCACACGTAGTCTTATACACAGTCCCCTAAAGGGTAATTAAAAGGTATTTTGTGATTTACTCAGAAAATTATTAATTAAATTTTTTAAAAATTGGGATTTCGCTTAAACTTCCTGTCTTAAATTTATTTCTTTAAAAATATTAAGGGGTTTCTATTCATAATTTTTAAAAAAATTAATATAATAATTATTTAAAAATATAAAAATTGTTTTAAATACCCCAATAATGAATGCATTTTGTTTGGGTTATTATAATTTCTTTTCAGTAAAAAATTAGTTTCATTATCTTAATTATTTATAGATCGGGATAGTTTTTTATGTGCAACTCATTTAACATTATGGGACCTAAATTTTGCACGTCTCTAACTCCTCTTATAATGCTTAAAAACTAACAAAATTTGGCATTTCGTATTAACATAGGTCAAAGATTTGAAATATGGATTCAAAAAGGGGGGTTGCTATTGGAAATTTTAAAGTTAGTAACATTTTTAATATGAAGGCGGCCCCTTATGCAAATTTTGTGTCATGCAATTAACTCATAATGTTAATTGTTCACAATGTCAAAAAGGTCCGATTCTATAGGATGACTAACGGCCAAAATAATCACTAGTGGGTACTTTTTTATTTCCACAGCTGTACTAAAGTTTATTATGTGACACCATAAACATTTATACCTGCCTACCTATTGTTGTAATCTCTGCTGGATGTAATGCCTAGTAATTTTTTAGTTGGTACAAAAATATTATCAGGTATGACATCCAACAAAGACAAACATTACCAGGTGGGTCGGGTGCAATTTTTTTTTCCGACATTCGAATAAATCATTCATGCTTCGGATAATTGAAGTTCTACTGCACGAGGTTTTAGAATTTATATTAGAAATTATTTAAACGTTGTGTTATATCTATCTGTGGAATTTTGTCGACGTGCCTCGTAATTTTAAAATGCCGTCAGAAAGACGATGCTTGTATCGGACTGGGAACCAATTCGTAATATTGTGCAAGACTATGAAACATTGCACCGCAATGGATTTAATGTGCACAAACCTTCTCTATACGGTAGATATTTGATTGATATTATGATTTATAGAAGGATTACATTCGATCCTGGCATCGGATCTCTGGGTTTGCAGGTCAACTTGTTTACAGCTATACCTGCGAGAAGAATGTATTTTATACTAATCTTGGTTTATTTGATGCTTTAAGGGGTCATAGGAGTCTTAAAAATGTGCAAAGAAGATACTATAAAGCATAGTTTGATCTTTCATGTCATTTTTTAACTACTCAATAAATGAGTATAATTTTTTATATGTAATTCTACAAGATTTATTTATTATAAAAAAAGTTTTAAAATTTATGAAACTTTAGCTAAAACTAAAATAAATGATATTTAACATGAAGCTATTTGAACACATTGTGATTAGGCTTGCGCGGCAAATTGTGAGGTCAAAATTGAAAAAATTACCAAGAAAATGACTTTATATTGTACAAATATGTATAAACAAAGACTTATACCTAAATTGTCAGCTCAATTTTAATTAGAAATTATTTTAAGAACTTTTTTCTAAAAAAATTAATAAAAATTTTAAAATTTTGATTTTAAAGTTTTTTAAAAATAATTTCTAATTAAAATTGAGCTGAGAATTTAGGTGTAAGTCTTTGTTTGTACATATTTGTACCATATAAAGTCATTTTCTAGGTAATTTTTTCAATTTTGACCTTACAATTTGCCGCGCAAGCCTAATCACAATGTGTTCAAATAGCTTCATGTTTAATATCATTTATTTTAGTTTTGGCTAAAGTTTCATGAATTTTAAAACTTGTTTTATAATAAATAAATCTTGTAGAATTACATATAAAAAAATTATACTTATACATTGAGTAGTTCAAAAATGCCATGAAAGATCAAACTATGTTTTGTAGTACCTTCTTTGCACATTTTTAAGACTCCTATGACCCCTTAATCGAAATTGTATAGTGGTGTTTGGAATCGGTTCAGTTTGATCGGTGAAATGGTTGTTTGTGGTGCTTGGAATCGAAGAACACTTTAATGCCTTATTTTTTCTTCTCAAAAATATTCCACACAATTTTCTTTAAAAACTTACATTTTATTACGATGTATATTTACATAAATTATCATACGATTATTTTTCAGAACAAAAAAAATTATATGTTTGACAAAAGTGTATTTTTTAAAATTCATTCGTATCTTTTTTTGAAAATTATAACAAATGTTATTGATAGATTAAAAAACCACATCATAAAAGTAATATTGAAAGATCATTGAAAGTAAATATATTGAATATGCTTCAAAATATTAAATTTTTCGATAAGGGGACGTACGATTACGGCACGCTCAGAGGGGGAGGGAAGGGTATGCGCCAACATGAGGATCGAGAAGTAACGATTCAAAAATTTCCAATTTTGCGAAGAAAAACTGTCTTAAATAAAATGAAGTTTTAGAAAAATTAAAAAATTTTTTATAAGAGGCACTATTATACAGTGGTGGAAATTGATTTATGAACTAACATTCTTTTCACCAGATATCACTTTGTATTAAGTGCTAACAATTCAAATTTTGTGTGTTGGATATTCAGAGCACAATAAAGGAATTTCACACATAATTTTTTTCAAAAAATGATATTAAATAAAAATATATCTAATTTTAGTTTTTAAGCATGTCAAATGATGGAAATTGATTTATGAACTCAAATTTATTTTGAACCCAGGTACCAAATATTTTAACTAGTTCTTCATTTGAACTTCAGGGGAGCTTACTATCAGTGTTTATAAATAAGATTAATGCCAAATTTGTTGAAATTTATCTGTTTTATTCCCATTTTACTAAATAGGAAAGCTTGCGGGACTGCCTGAAACCAACAATTTAAAAAAATGATCCTTATATATAATATTGTAACAAATCTGTAAAAGAAATTAGCATATTAATTAAAAGATCAATAAATATAATTCATAAATATTTGAAGAATCATTCTGACTTCGGCAAAAACCATCATTAAAAAAGATGTAACCCTCGTGGGACGAGGGGCAAAAGCAGGATTATCGGACTGGTATCCCAAAAAGTTACCGTTTGTGTCAGCATTTGTGCATTACAGGGCGAATTTGTTATGAACAATCACTTCCTGTAACTCCCAGAAGAGTAGGACAAATATTGATATCGTCGTCGAACTTGAAATGTTCCAAAATGAAGGCTGGATCAAAGCTTACTCTTCACCATAAGAACATGCTATTAAAATATAGTCGTAACTACATGAAATGGATTGGGTGGGGGGTGGAGGGAGGGAAATGGGAAAAAAGTGACATTTGCTGATGAAAAAAATTTCAATTTGGATGGACGTGATGGTTTAAAATGTTATTGAAAGGATCTTCGGAAATAACCAAGATCTGTCTTCAGCAGAAATGTTAGTGGTGGAAGTTTGATGGTTTGGGCCCCAATATCTTATGATTGAAGAAACAGGGTTATGTTTCTGAATTGCTGACAAACATCACTTTATTGCAGATTAGTTCTAGAAAATTCTTTAATTCTTTTTTTGCGTTGCAAAACTATGCTTTTGATTAGATTTTTATGCATGATAATGCAAATATCCACATTTCAAACGAAATTAAAGACTGTTTAATGAACTAAGTGTTGTTCATTTAGATCATCCTGCCAATAGCCATGACTTAAACCCCAAGAATAATGTCTGAGATCAATTGGTTTGAATAATTTACTCAAATGGAGTATGGTTTTAATGAAAAGTGCATCAGTTATGGAATAGAAGGACTTAATCATTAAAAACTGCAAATTGCTTGACCAAAACTTGACCCAAAGTTTTGTGTTGTCTATGAAAAACAAAATCAAGGAAGCATTAGCGACAAAAAATAGTTTTAGCAATTATTAATTGAGATTGAATGCAAAAGTTCATAAATCAATTTCCCTATGCTAAAACTAAAATGTAAAAAAAATAAATAGTTTACGAATTTATGTAAAATTTTATTTACGTGTATTGTTTATAATGCAAAGCCTGTATAGTATATAAAATTTAAATCGATAAAAATGCATTTAATAAAGAAATAGTGTTAAAAAACTGTCAGTTCATAAATCAATTTCCACCACTGTAGTTGTGTAGTGTTTTTCTGAAGAAGACGAGCCGAAACTTGTATAATTTGTACAGCAACAAATAAACTATTTGCGCCAATAACGTGATTTCTTTAGTGAATCCTCTCATGCTTGTTTCAAACTCAAAATGGAAGACACTTTAGAATAAATTCCCATTACTAAATATCTGCGATTTTTATCGAGCATTTAGAGTAAAGTTGAAACAACCAATAAAATCATGATGGACAAAAAGGAAAACTGGAAACTTATATAATCTAAAACAACCAAATTGCAATTTTCTTTGAAAATAATTCGGCAATCTAGATTTGAAGGATGCTACCTCGAATAATTAGCTATCTTCTATTAGTTAGGGAAAATTTAATCTAATTGAAACTAATAAGGTTTAATGCTGTTAATGTGATCATGGATATCCTATGGAAGAATGTTACCAGAGCGTCCGGAGAGGATGGACATCTTTTTACACAAATTAAGACCAACATGTAGACAATTAACATTGTATTGAACAATTAACATTGTATTGAGTACAATGTCGCCCTTAGCGGTTGCGTTGGGTGCCTATTCAAGTGATGGCTCGTCACCTGACTGTGGTTCCAAAATACGATGCCCGTTCTCCAATAGCCCTCGTGTAGCTCTAGTGCGACGATAATTCAAACCTTACCTAACCTAACATTGTATTGACAAGTCAATCATCCATGCGCTTACCAACCGGGATTCGAACGCGGAAACTATACTGGTTGGGATTTATACAGGATATTCGGTATGCCGAGTAAGCAGCGATAAAGGTTTAATAAATTACAGGAATAAGAAAATGATGCACATAAAGAAGACAGAACAGATC
Organism: Hylyphantes graminicola; assembly: GCA_023701765.1. Classification (NCBI taxonomy): domain Eukaryota; kingdom Metazoa; phylum Arthropoda; class Arachnida; order Araneae; family Linyphiidae; genus Hylyphantes; species Hylyphantes graminicola. The sequence continues at coordinate 70,689,696 of CM043119.1, forward strand.
AGTCGGTTAAGGCATTTTTTTGCCTTAAATGTGAAAGGTCCCAGGTTCGGTCCGGGCATCGCCAAATCAACCGCCGACCTATAAATCGTCCGTGAAGAAAAATGTCCGACGAATAATACCCCTTGCATTGGGAATGCACGCTAAATATTCTTATTAGTCCCAACACTGCGTACGATGGCTCCTTGAACAGTTGCATTGGGTGCATACCCTGATGTCGACTCGTTACTTGACCGCGGTTGTAAACTACGACGCCCGTCGCCAATAGCCATCATATAGCTCTAGTGCGAAGATATTTCAAACTAACTTTACTAAACTATATTAGAGGGGCTGGGGAGCCCAGTCGGTTGAGCACACGCTTAGCATACGGAAGGTCCCAGGTTCGGGTCCGGGCATCGCCAAAAAGTAGCTGCCGACCGATAAACGGCCCGTGCAGCAAAAAATGTCCGACGAATAATACCCCGTGTAAGGGAGTGCACGTTAAATATCCTTCAAAGTCCTAATGCTGCGTACGATGTCGCCCTTAACGGTTGCGTTGGGTGCCTACTCAGGTGCTGGCTCGTCACCTGACTGTGGCTCTAAAATACGACGCCCGTCGCCAATAGCACTCGTGTAGCTCTAGTGCGACGATAATTCAAACCTAAAACTAAACTATATTAGAACACAACGGACGGAACACAACAAGACCTCGCATTGAGAGTGGAACCGAATCATTAATTAAAATCGCGGAAGTTCAAAAATGAAAAACTGAAAAAAGTTACCTAATATAAAACACGCCAATACTGCTACCTAATGCCAAAACAGATTTAAAACGTTATGCAAAAATCCTTTTTGAAAGAAATGGTAAATTATACAACAAAAACTTCAAGAAGTACATGTTTTTCGGATTTTAACTTAAATTAATATTTCAACAAAAATATATAAGTCCAAATTTGTGCAATTGTTCACACTTTGTAATGCCTTTTTCTAAACTTCAAGTCCCCAAAGCATATTTCAAACTCTTTCAAATAAATCATTTGGAAGAAATTAAAAAAAGATTTTTTTTACTAATTAAGAATTAGAATCCAATAGAATGAATCAATGCCACTTAATTTTTTTTAAGCTTTTAAACTGGACGCTATAGTAAAATATCCATTTGTATTTTCGAAATCGGCGTCCAAAAACACACAATGAATTTAAACTTTAGCTTACGGAGCAGAAGTTAAAATTCACAGACTCTTGAATTTGAACTACACGTACCTTATCTTATCTGAGTTTCAGCATCTTTAACTAAAAGGGGAGGAGCTAACTTTAGGGGGAGGAGCTAACCCAGGGGGCGCTACTTCCTGGATAAGACTGGATATTGAAAATTTCATAATTTCGCTGCCACTTTTCTACCCTAAAAATGCAAATAATTGCGAACTTTTTTTTTTCAAAATTAATGAAATTAAAAGTTGTACGTCCCTATAATCGCGGTTTTTCAAATTTCGTCCTAGTTCATATTGTAAAACTGTTTATTAATAATCAAAAAATTATTTTTATGAATTTCAAAAAAATGGGATTATACGGACCTGCAAATCAGCTGCATGCATCATATAAAAAAAACCGCTTGTAAAAATATTAATTAGAGCCGGAGAAATGTGGCAGACTTTTTATTTTTTTCCCATAGGATTAACACAGAGAGAAGCCTTCGCTTGAGAAGCCGATTCTCGGTACTATTCCCCCTTAAGCCGAAGGGGGAAGAGTTGCCGGCTCAAGGCGTTTGGCGAGAATAGGGTTTGTTGGTGTAGTGCGATTGTAAATAATGTATAGTCCGACCACGCTAACTTGGCAATCAAAATATTTTGATTGTGGACGATTCCACTTTGAATTGAGGTTTTTAAGCAGAAGAAAAAAGGGTTGCCAGCTCAAGGCGTTTGGCGAAAAGAGGGGATTGTTGGTCTAGTTCAATCCATCACACTAGAGCTACACATCAGTTATCGGCGATAGAGGATTGTTGATGATTGCTAGTAGCGGTTAACGATTACACGTGAATTTCTTTGTTTATTTGACTTGATCAATAATCGATTAATATCTGTGCATATTTGATAATGTCTAATGAAAGAACGATACTTCATGCGAAAGAGAAGAATATCGTAAATAATGTTGTAAGCAATTGACGCAATTGCTAATTAAAATTGAGCTGAAAATTAATCCTGTAGAATTACATATATAAAAAATTATACTCATACATTGAGTAGTTCAAAAATGACATGAAAGATCAAACTATGCTTTGTAGTATCTTCTTTGCACATTTTTAAGACTCCTATGACCCCTTAATAATCTGTTTCTTAACCTTAAAGAAATATGCGCCCAAAAGCAATGAATTGCCAAACATAGTAACTCTTGCCCAAAATCAAAACCTTCCTTACCTTTTTTCAAAGTGGACTGGCCCACAATCAAAATATTTTGGTTGCCAAGTTAGCGTGGTCGGACTATAACTTGGCAATCAAAATATTTTGATTGTGGAAGATTCCACTTTGAATTGAGGTTTTAAGCCGAAGGAGGAAGGGTTGCCGGCTCAAGGGGTTTGGCGAGAATAGGGTTTGTTGGTATAGTGCGATTGTAAATAATATGTCTCACTAGAACTGCACATCAGTTATCGGCTTCAGAGGATTGTTGTTGATTGCTGGTAGCGGTAACGATTACACGTGTATTTCTTTGACATTTTGAATCGTGAAATAACTAAATCTATAACTATTTTACAGAAATTTAATTAACCATTGCCAAAAAAAAAAAGTTCAATACTAATAAGCAAACTCGTAGTTAAGTTATAAGTTCCACTGAGTATATTTCCATTTTTTTTTTCATTTTGATGAAGGGTTTTAGTAAAGATGTGCCGCTGCCTCCCTTGACCAGATCCGCTTGAGCTTCTCAGCATTGCTCGGATGCGCGATCTGGTGTGCCCGAAATCTTACCTCTGGACCGCATGTACTTCTCAGCTATGTACGGCGCGCCATCCAGGGTGTCAATTTCGTTCAGAAGGACTGCTAATTAGTTTAGCAAGAATACGTAATTTCGTCAATTAGGAGACAGAGACATAACTGAAGACAGTTCGTTTAATTGAACTTGTAAGTGATCATTTTAAGGTTACAGATATTTATAGAAAAATATTATAATGTAAAGGAAAAGGCCAACATGGCCGCTCAACCACGCACACCAAGCTTGTCTATCTCTTTTAAGAGTTCGTTACTTTCTGTCCAAGCACCAGGTGCTCACCTCTTTTTGTCCGTGTCGCGGGCCAAGTCTGGCGCGCGCATTGCCCGATTTGGCGACCGGATCTTACACCTCCCCCCTAAGGAAGCGCATACTTCACCTTAGTGAATATGCGTATAATCAGTTCAATAGTTCGTTTTAGGTGGGGTGAGAGCTCAAAATAAAATGCTAAGGGAAAAGAAAACATAAAATACACAAAATTTTCATGTACTCCAAAATAGAAATTAATATATATAGATATAACTATGAGATTCATATGGGTATATAAATGAAATACAATTTTAAGGCATGTTTGTATATATATAAAAAAACTACTTTCTCCTATTTTGGTTTCGTACACAAAATATATAAATTTTCCCTTTTCCCTGGAACTTTATAATACACGTCAATTTTAAATTAGTTATCTGCTACTCTCACCGGTCCCTTTGAGGTAACACCGCATATATAAGGGCTAAGTGTTCGAGTCTTTCTAAGTCACCTCACAATACACTGTAATTCTGCTTAATGACGCTATAAAACACTTTGTCTAGTTGGCCGTAAACCGTTTGTGCACAACTTTTTTTTCTAACGCGGTTACGAAACGCACTTAATTCGTCTTTGTACATTTTATGAAGATTCTCTTCATTCTGTTTGCCGGTCGACTCATTCGAGTCTCGTAAGTCACGAATTTCAGTCTCGTTTGGACTTTTAGTCAATTCTTCCTCACCTAACTGATCTCTCCGAGTCTCTTTTCCTGATTCAAGCTGGCGAAAGCGAGGTCGAAAAGTCAGCTTCTGGCGTGTTTCTTCGGCTAGGTCTTGGGATTCTTCCAATTGGGACTCCAGCGTACCAGCTTGCCTGATGTCAGCACCGGCTCCGGCCTCAAGTTTCTCAGGCTGAGCTGATTCTGAGTCAAGCTCAATCTGTAGTTTCTGAGCTTTTTCAGCATAATCAGTTTTGGCCGTATCCAAATCAGATAATTTAGCAGCCATGTCTTGCAACTGCAACTCTAACTGCTCTCTCTTCCTTTCAGAATCTTGCCTGGATGTAGACAAGGCATTCACTTCATCGGCTAACTCAGACCTTTCAACTTCCAGTTTAGAGTTAACCTTTTCTAGAGCAGTTTTAGTCTTCTCTAATAAATGTAATTGTTCTTTAAGGTTTTCTATTTCGGCATTATGCTTTTGTCTTATGTCACCAATTTGGGTTTCATGGGAAGCTGTTTCGTCTTCTAAGGTCTTTTTGAGCATGGTCAATTCTTGTTCTCTTTTGGTCAGGAGGTCTTTCTGAGCTGCTGTGCTTTCTTCTGAAACCAGCAACTCCAGGGTGTTTTGCACCTTGGACCCCTAAAAAAAGGGACTTAGGGACCTAAAGTTTAAAAAAAAGGGACTTAAGGGACCACTTAAAAAAATCGAGTGCTTAAGACATGTTGGAAATGAGAAAATTGTTAATTAAGGCAAAAACCCAAGTTTTTCTTTTTAAACCTGACTAAAAGAAACACAAGAAAAACAGAAGACCGTGAAGAACATTATTAGTGTATTAAACTATTTCAGCTTGCATGGTAACTTATTGTCATGCTAAATATGAGCAACTTATAAGATAGTATACTAACAAGTTTTTTCAGCATGAATACAAGGTTAGGAGAAGAAACATCAATTTGCCTTAGATGTTGATGAAGCAGTTTCACAATTTGCATTGGGGCTGGGGAGCCCAGTCAGTTAGGCACTTGCCTAGCATGTTAAAGGTCCCAGGTTCGGGTCCAGGCGTCCCCAAAGTAACTGCCGACCTATAAATGGCCCATGCGCCGAAAATGTCCGACGAATAACAGTGCACAGGAAGTGCAAATTAAATATCCTCCAAAGTCCCAATGCTGATGTCAACCTTGACGATTGCGATGGGTGCCTATTCAGGTGTCGGCTTGTCACTTGAATGTCGTTCTAAAATATGACGCCCATCGGCAATGGCCCTCGACGATAATTCCTACCTAATCTAACAATTTGCAATACAAGTCATTAGGAGCGGACATTTTTTCAGTGACGGGGCTAATGAATTAAAAATTCCAAGTTCAAATCTAATATCTAAAAAAAAAGAAGAAATGAAAGCAAAGAAAGTAGCTGGCAAGTTGTAAGACGAAGCCACAAAGAGGTTGGAGAGTGCCATAAAACGGAAGAATTTTGAAGAGATGACTCTTGCTCAGGGAATGCTGCACCAGGCATTTTATCCCCTGATAGTCATTGCAGTCTTGTCCGAATGTTAAAACGTTGCCATAAGTAAGTATAGAAGCCTCTTACACTTTCAACAGATGCACTACCATGAGACAATGATAGCATGGCTTTTACTACTTTAGACACAGCAGGATATTTAATACAATTGTTTGAATTGTTTGAATTTTGTAAAGAAAAAATTTGTGACCAATATTGGTCAATTGGAACACAGACTTCAGATATTTCTTCAAATTTAAGAAGTTTTTATTCATCTAAAAGGCGACAAATGTCTACGCAAAGGATTTCTCCAACTGAAAATAACGAATATGCCCAATTAGTCCAGTCATTAGGTAGTTTTCAAATGCAAAAGGTGGGGTCAAAGGTTTTATGCTTTTAAGGGGTTTATATTGATGCTAATAAAAATAAACTATGGTTGCCCACCAAAATTTCCAAAGGCGCAATTTTGGAGAGCCAAAAAACCGCGAATTTTTTGGACTTTTTTTAGATTTTTTAATATAACTCTGTAACTAGAAATCCAATGGCTTAGCCATCAATTACTATTTTATAGAGCATAAAATTCTCTACAAACTGCATTACCTAAAGTTCCCCCTAACCCCACCAGGACGTAAGCTACAGCTCTTAAAAAGGGGTGTATTTTCCAACATCTAGCAAAATCGCGAAAAATCGCACCCCTCCACTTTCGGATTGATTAAATGCATATTTTTTTTTTGTTTGAATATTTTTACTTTTAAATAAAATATCGAAAGAAGAATGCTTTTAAAATATTTATGATTAATTTTTAAACTTATTTTTTTCTTCGTAAAAAAAACCGCAATGTAAATCGAAGTTTAGAAACCATTTTTGGTGCGCTCGCTTTTAAAATCAAGCGACTATTTTGTCACGTGAAATGCTGTCTTCTGCCTGAGCTGTTGAAATTTATGAGCAGCTACAAGCAACGAAGTATAAACAGTATCACACTGCGTAGATGGATGGTTGATGAATAGGAGAACCTTTATTTTAAAACATTCGTATTCTTTGTTGGCTGTCCTTTGCTCCAGAAATCCGTTCCAACCAGGTATGTTTACTTTGAATGACCACTTTCCATAAAGTGGTGCGAGTTAAGTTGTCATTGCTTCAAAAACCAATTTAAAATTCAAAGTGAAAAGAATTTAAATTTAAGACTGTGATAGGGTACTGATTTGAATTAAAGTAAGGCGTTCTCATTGATAGTTGATTCTTTAAAAGACAGATGAAGAACCGCTTGATTTATTGAGAGTCTTCAAGTAATTGTGTCTGTTTGGCGAACATTGGCAACAAAAAAATAACGATTTTTCTTTAGCTTCTTCATTCGCGGTACAAACGTGTGACTCGTGTCCACTGATCTCTGGCGTGAATCAGAGTTGCAGAAAAAGAAAAAAAGCGAGTAACCGGTTTCTTTACACCAGTTTAGGCGATTTCTCGCTATCATCACCTAATAGGCCTATTGAGGAAAGCCTTCTACAAAATCAAACGGTGTTTCCCGTGTACTCTTCAGATACCAGTTGACTAAGTATCTAGTGCAGTGGTTCCCAACCTTTTCTGTAACATCGCCCCCTTCGTTACGTTGACTAACACATATCGCCCCCTTTAATATTTATAATTTGTCCAATTATAATTTGAGTTAAAGTGTAACTAATAAAGCAATTTTATAATTTCACACACTTACTACCACATTTAAAAACAACCAGAGCTGCTTTATCCTGGTTACTCTTAAATAAAATCGAAAAAAAAATGTTTATTTTTCGATTTTTATTTAGATTTTTTCAAAGAATGAAAGTGAACTAATTAACTAAGATCTTTCAACTCAATTCTGGAAAATTTAAGAGAGTTGACAATAAAAATTAAAGAAAAAAATTATCGTTGAAAACTTTTTTATTCATTTTTTTCACTTAGTATATCAATTATTATTTTTTCAAGCTCATACGCAAGTCTTTAAGGCAAATGCCCAATTGATTTCTTTGTTTGGTGAGGAGCTGGATAAAATAACTAACATTTTTTAACTAAATATATTGACGAAACGAGATGAGAAGTAGTTCAGCTTTTTACCACAGTTAAGGATAGGTGTAAATAACACACAACCCACACATTCAAAAGGGAATGTATCGACAATAGAATCAGGAATTTCTAACTTGGTCAAATCTTCAAACCTTGTAAGAATGTCAGTTTGAAACTTGTCACGATGATCAAAAAATATTAGAATGGTTTTACTGTACTATAGTACAGTATATTTTAATTTTCCCCTTTTGAATTCCATCGCCTCCCTATCGCCCTCAAACTATTTATTGCCCAATTAATAACGCAAATCGCCCACTTGGGGGCGATCGCCCCCAGGTTGGGAAATACTGATCCAGTGCGTCCAAAGCATTTCACGTGACAAAATGTCGCTCGATTTTAAAAGCGAGCGCCCCAACAACGGTTTCTAAACTTCGATTTACATTGCGTTTTTTTTTTACGAAGAAAAAAATAAGTTTAGAAAAAATAATCATAAGTATTTTAAAAGCATTCTTCTTTCGATATATTATTTAAAAGTAAAAATATTCAAACCAAAAAAATATGCATTTAATCAATCCGAAAGTGGAGGGGTGCTATTTTTCGCGATTTTGCTGGATGTTGGAAAATACACCCCTTTTTAAGAGCTGTAGCTTACGTCCTGGTGGGGTTAGGGGGAACTTTAGATAATGCAGTTTGTAGAGAATTTTATGCTCTATAAAATAGTAATTGATGGCTAAGCCATTGGATTTCTAGTTACAGAGTTATATTAAAAAATCTAAAAAAAGTCCAAAAAATTCGCGGTTTTTTGGCTCTCCAAAATTGCGCCTTTGGAAATTTTGGTGGGCAACTATAGTTTCTTTTTATTAGTATCAATATAAACCACTTAAAAGCATAAAACCTTTGACCCCACCTTTTGCATCTGACAGACTATTTTTCTGACAAAATGACTGGACTAAATCCTTATTTCTGAGTGACAAAGAATTTCGAAAAAGAAATACTGCTTGCTAGTCACATGGTAATATTTTTTTTAAAAAAAAAGGGAGTTAAGGTACCAAACGTGAAAAAAAGGGACTAAAAGGGACCGAAAATAAAAAAAGGGACTTTAAGGGACTAAGGGACCAACTCTAAATGCCCTGCAACTCAGTTCTAGGTGCTTTCAGTTCCTCTTTTAAATCTTTCTTTTGCTTCTCAACTTTAACTCGAGCTTGTCTATCAGAATCTACACCATCTGGTAACCTGGAAAGTTGATTTCCTATTTCTCGAAAGCTCTTCTGTGATAATGCTTTTCCGGCAGCTTCCTCTTTGACTTCAGTTTTCCCTAGAGTAAACCCATTGCCAAGCTCTATGTTTGAGTTCAATGCCTCAAATGTTGACCGACTCACCAGCATCTCACTAACCAGTTTCTTTGAAACTGCACACGTGACTGGTATTTCACCATGACGTCCATCGTTTACTTTCATGTGGACCACCTTGAGTTGGGCCAACTCTGTTTCTCCAAAAGCCGAAATAAGTTTAATCTTCCCTTCTCCATCGCATAATAGATCGGATGTCAAGTCTGCTCGAATTACGGATATCTGGGCTCCAGTGTCCACGATCCCCTCGATCACGTTTGCTCCACATTTAAGACTTATTTTATCAAGTTCATTGATTTTCTTCTTGTGGATAATGGGGGTAGAGACGGGCACGGAAACTCTAGCTGTCAAGATGTGAGGTTCCTCCTCCTCTACGAGTAAGGGTTGGACGTCTACTCTATTAGCTGCTGTTTGAGTTCGTTGTCCTAGTCTAGGGCATTTGTTCCGCAAATGTTCATATGATCCGCAAGAAAAACACTGCAACTTCTTCCGTCCTTCCTGGCCATTTTTGTCAGGAGCCTGGTCGTACAACCTCGTGTTTTCGCGCCTTGCTTCTGGTCCATTTTCATTTCGCCTCTGGGGAAAAAATGTTTTATCCTTTGGGTTATGAAAATTTCTCCCCTTGTAGTCAGGGTTGGAACCTCTTCTCATGCTGCTCCGCAGATTCTCAAATGTCTCAAATTTATCTGCGAGCTCACCAGGGTCGTTGCATTCCACCCACTCATCCAAATAGTGATCTTTCAGTTCTGGACCCGACTTGCGCTTCAGTTGGTCCGCGATGATCAAGTCCTTTAGTTGATCAAAGTTCTGTATGTTGAGTTCAGACAACCATCCCTCGAAATACCCTCTTAACTCGAAGTAGTAGTCTCTCCACGTTCCTTCAGGTTTTTTCCGATGGTAGCAAAATAGCTGTCTAAATTTCTCGGCACTAAGTTTAAAACGTCTCAGAAGCATGTCCTTAAGGTGATTGTAATCGTTCACCTCTTCTTCTGATTCTCTGGCGATCAGTTTTGTCACTTCCGCAGGCAAGGCTCCAATGAGGTAAGGTACCCATTGATGTTCCGGTATCTTCATGAATCTCAATTGCCTTTCGAAAATGTTCAAAAACAAGCCCATGTCGTCTTCCTTTAAATCGAAACTCGGAATTAGTTTACGCAATTCCCATTTGGGGCCCACGAAGTCTTCATTTTGCCTATTAGAAGCTGTTGTTTCCCTTGCGTTTGCTTCTGCCTGGATTTTCAATTTCTCTAACTCGAATGCACGCTCACGCTCCTCCTTTTCTTTGGCCCACGCCTTCTCTTCTGCTTCTTTAGCCTCTTGTTTGGCCAACGCCTTTTCTGCTGCTTCTTCAGCCTCACAGCGGTCAGCGATAATCTGTTGGAGAATGTCTTTTGCTTCTTCTTCCTTGTAATCAGCACTAGCAGTTATGAGTGCCTTTAGTTTCGGCCGCGTGTCACTGGCCCCATGTTGCACACCCATCTCAATAGCTAAGTTAATTAAATCACACCTTTTTGTTTTCAACATAAATGCCATAATTACACTGTATTCGAAAATTTGGCCAACCACAAAATGAACTGTCCTAACACTATCCTATCCACAATTCTAAAATCTTAAAAACGAATATGACTTATACGTATAAGAAGTTAGACAACATTTTTTTTTTATAATTGTTCAAAAAAATTCGCAAGATCAAAAGGGTAGTTATGATCAAAAATAATACACACCAGTATTAAACAGTAATGACTATAGTTATAAACTCTTTAGTATACCCAAAATCTAATTAACACATCATTAGACAAATAACTAATTAAACTTTTTTAAAATTAGTTGAAATAGTGACAGTTTCTGTAATTATATCTCATAAATCTTAATTTCACACATGAATTAACTTTATTCAATTTTATATAAAGTACTCAAAAGGTTAATATTTCTAAATAACCATTAACATGTGTATCACTTCTTTTAAAAAGAAATCACTAGAGCAATAAACTACACTTATTGAGAAAAAAAAATCACTCTAAATAAACGTTATATTCGCATTCAATAGCAAAATGTAATCCGCAACAACAAAATAAAAGCAAAAAGTTTCACAAAGATTATCGAAAACAAGACTTTTACTGAGAACAATTGTTAATGTTCACCTAATATTTCTTTAATACATCATAATACAAAATAAATACAGCAATACCGTTATACTGTTCTTCAAAATATAACGTTTCAGTTGCAATAAAAAAAAAAAACATTCATAAAACACCTGCCTCACAAAATATTATTTCGTACTTTTTTTTTTTTTTATTATTTATACTACACGGGTTCGATTATTTGAATCTTTAGCAACCCTGTAAAAAAAACACAACTTCCAAGGAGAAATATATCAAGGATTTGTTTTTTCCACCTTACACGTGTGTTCGAATAAAATATTTCTCAACATCTCAGCGCCATTTTGGGCAAAACAAAACCAACGCGTAGTTTTAATACAGAAACACTTTTTCTTAATGTATTTTTTGCAATACACTTAAACTTTTATGCATGTAAATTAATAACACACTATTTATTTTTACTTCTTTTTATTATTATTTTTTTTCCCGCTTTATGGGGACAGAACAACTTAATGTATACTCAATTTCAGCAGTATCTCTCGTGTTCTTAATGCAATTTACTGGCCTCGCAAGCCAACACCAATTAATACCACTCTGTATTAATTAAATACTAAACTTAACTTTGTTTTCATTAAGTCTAAAACTGGTTGAGTTAGTAACCATAAATATATACGATAAATCAACTTCCTGTTTCGATTGGTAAGTTTGAACTTTTCAGCCTAAAAATTTTAAAAGTTGATAAATTTCTGTTTCCTGGAAAAAAAAAGAAGAATCACAATATTTGCATTGTCTACCGATTCTTAAACAAAAATTTTTTTAAACATCCACCGGAAACACCGAAATTACATCAAAAACAAAATCGCTTACCAACCAAAACGGAAATTAAGCATTTATACACTAGTAACTTTAAGGGAGTACATGAAATTAAAATAAAACGAGCTCTCACCACCAACCTGTAGTGAACTCGTCGTCCGTTGTTGAGGTCGTCGGAATCCTCCCGATACTGCGCCAGTAAAGTTGTACCGCTGCCTCCCTTGACCAGATCCGCTTGAGCTTCTCAGCATTGCTCGGATGCGCGATCTGGTGTGCCCGAAATCTTACCTCTGGACCGCATGTACTTCTCAGCTATGTACGGCGCGCCATCCAGGGTGTCAATTTCGTTCAGAAGGACTGCTAATTAGTTTAGCAAGAATACGTAATTTCGTCAATTAGGAGACAGAGACATAACTGAAGACAGTTCGTTTAATTGAACTTGTAAGTGATCATTTTAAGGTTACAGATATTTATAGAAAAATATTATAATGTAAAGGAAAAGGCCAACATGGCCGCTCAACCACGCACACCAAGCTTGTCTATCTCTTTTAAGAGTTCGTTACTTTCTGTCCAAGCACCAGGTGCTCACCTCTTTTTGTCCGTGTCGCGGGCCAAGTCTGGCGCGCGCATTGCCCGATTTGGCGACCGGATCTTACAGTTTTAAAACTTAAAAATATGACTGTGACTAGGAATTACACCGAGGGACGCTATAACTTAAATATTAATGGGAAATATAGGAGTAATCCCGATGCAAGTTCGATCTATCCTTCGATTGATAGTCTGTTTCTAAACCTTAAAGAAATATGCGCCCAAAAGCAATGAATCGCCAAACATGGTAACTCTTGCAAAAAACCAAAACCTTCCTTACCTTTTTTCGAAGTGGACTGGTCCACAATCAAAATATTTTGGTTGCCAAGTTATTGTGGTCGGACTATATCTCACCATAACTTTCACATCAGTTATCGGCTACAGAGGATTGTTGTTGATTGCTGGTAGCGGTTAACGATAACACGTGTATTTCTTTGATATTTTGAATCGTGAAATAACTAAATCTATGATTATTTTACAGAAATTTAATTAACCATTGCTAAAAAAAAGTTCAAAATTAATAAACAAACTCGTGGTTAAGTTATAAGTTTCACTGAGTATATTTTCCAGTATATTTCTATGATTTTTTTTTCATTTTGATGAAAGTTTTTAAAACTTAAAAATATGACTGTGACTAGGAATTATACCGAAGGACGCTATAACTTAAATATTAATGGGAAATATAAGAGTAATCCCGATGCAAGTTCGATCTACCCTTCGATTGATAGTCTGTTTCTAAACCTTAAAGAAATATGCGCCCAAAAGCAATGAATCGCCAAACATAGTAACTCTTGCCCAAAACCAAAACCTTCCTTACCTTTTTTCGAAGTGGACTGGTCCACAATCAAAATATTTTGGTTGCCAAATTATCGTGGTCGGACTTATCAATGCACATCATAAAAGACAATGCAAAACTATAAGAACACACAATATTTATATTTACATGAATCCAGGGCCGGATTTCTAAATAGGCTAAGTAGACTGTAGCCTAGAGCGGCAAATGTTTTATGGCGGCAAATTTTACGAACAATTAAAGCGGCATTGGGCATAAAAAATTATTATAAAGACACCAGTATTTTTAAGAAAGAAGACAAATAGTTTACATAAAGTGTAAATCGTAAACGTATATATAGTACTAATATTTAGTAGTAAACATGGCAGCTGCGAGGGCAATTGCACTCTCCCCCTGATTTGAAAATTGAAAAACAAAATTAGAACAGTTTAAAATATTCACATATTCTTCCGCCTTCGATATTTAGAGTGTACATAGATGATTCTAATATGTAGAAAGAAAAAAAATAGTTAAGAAAACTATCTGGCGGCAAATTGATCGTAGCCTAGAGGCGGCAAATCTTTAAATCCGGCCCTGCATGAATCTATATTTACATGAACTTACCATATTTCAGAATAACAACAACACAACCTTCTGGGGATCTCTTCGGCAGGACCTTCGCAATCCCGGACTGTTTCACTTTTGCGAATACGTCATCAGTCATTGGCGCGTAAAAAGAATTGTTTCTGTAGTTGTATACGAAGTTTTTGAGAACGGAGAAAGCCTTTTGAACGTCATGTTTGCTGCCCCTCAGAAACTGCAGCAGGAAGTCGTTGTGGAAGTCGATGGTCTCTAGGGTCTTTTCATCTGTAGAGAAGCAAAATTTAAGGTATGTATACAACACTTAAAAAGTCTCTTGTTTTTACAGAGAAAAAACCATGTGAGCTTTGTGTGACAGAAAAAGATCGTAAATTTTCAGAGATAATCTGTTGATTTTATACGAATAATTTGTAATTTTAAAACGCACAATCTGTTTTTAGCGTCCACACTAGCTTCTCACTTTACGTTTATAACGTAAAAAGTGGAAGGTATAGTAAACTTTCAGTCCGTCTGTCTCTGTCACTTTCGTAGCCCAAACTACAGATGCTACGGACAGGTGTGATGCGTCAAGAAAATTCAGCGCATCGAAATTAGAATACATTGAAAAGTCCAGAAAAGAATTAAATTTCGAAGTACTTCCATTATTTAAAAACCTGCAAAATTTAGTGCCCCTGCTCAATTTAGGCTATTCGCGATGGGCGTAATAATTTACAACCACAGTCAAGTGACGAGCCGACACCTGAATAGGCACCCAACCTCAACCGCTTTTAGCGACATTGTACGCAGCGTTAGGACTTCGAAGGATAGTTGACGTGAACTCCACATTATTATTTTTCTTTGGACATTTTTGGCTGCCTGAGCCGTTTATAGGTCGGCAGTTATTTTGGCGATACCCGAACCCGAACATGTGACCTCCTTGAGCATGCTGTGCGAGTGCCTAACTGGACTCCCCAGCCCTTTACAATTGAGTTATCAATGAATGGAATTCTTTAACCAGATTATGTTGTATTCTCAAAAGAGTAGAAGAATTCAGTAAGAATCTTGAGTTAGCTAGTTCTTGAGCTAGTTAATGGAGACATGGTAAAAAAAATAGCCGACTCGGCGCGCAATGGTTAAATTGTTAGCCTTTGGAGCCTCTGGGACCGGGTCCGAATCCCGTTAAGGTATGAATGTTTCTGTTTGTCGATTATATGAGGTGAGGAGTACGTGCTCGTTAAATATGTTGGGATCGAAAATCCTGTGGGCGGTCATTGCGCAGTTTCCCACGGGTACAGGCCTCTGGAGACTATTTCCCTCCGCTTCAGGGACATGTCTAAATTGTGGAGGTGGCGCGTGATAGGTGGCAGCATCTGTCGCGTCTTTATGTGTGTGTATTCTGATGATTTCCCACTTGACGAAGTCTTATACGAAGTCTTATTAGTGTCTGTCTTACTTGACGAAGGTTTATAAGCGGGTCTCTGACCAAGCACACAAGCCTGAAAATATATGTCAACCAACTAAAAAAAAATCGGTAACTTTTGAAATAAAATCTTGCTCAGCTTCTGGCCTGTTGTTGGTCTTCATTTTTGGCGTTTATATTTTACCGCAACACTCTTAAAACGAACGAGCGATTTTAACTCAGTCTGAGTGAATTTTCACTCCTCCAGTACCGGTCAATCTGCCAATTAGCCAGCCTCTATTTGTAAAAGTGGACAGAGGGACCATAGATATGCAATAATATGCACTAACAAACACTAATTTGGAACTAATTATCGAGATATTGTAATAATTTATCTGAATAGTAATAAAGTAAATTTACCTTCGATCAATTTCCTTAAGTTAATAAGACTTTCAATCTTCTTTTCTTGTGTTTCGTTAAGCTCTTTTTCTGCCTTTTGGCAAAATTCCTCGGGAAGGTGGTCCATAAGGAATGGGAGTGGGTCCGATTGCTCGCCATCGAGCGAATTGCTTCCGCTATTTGAGTTAGCATTCATTGCTTCTACCATCTATCTGTGGGAAAAAAATTTGCAGGGATTACATTAAAAAATTATACAGGGTGGTTATAAAATAACGCTCCCTATTCGGGTGGTCTGTAGCTTTAATGAATAATATAAATGCAAAAAACTTTGAAACACTCACTAATCAAGAAGGGGGGAAAAGAATGGAATCATAAAAAACAAACTCGTCACTAGACCAGGGTTCTAAATTACGAAACGCAATTGGATGTGTTTTCCGTAATAAGCCATAATTGGCTATGCCTCATAATTTAGAACCTTGGTCAGGAGACTAGTTTCTTTTTTATGATTCCATTCTTTTTGAAAAAAAAAAAAACTCGTCTCTTGACCAGGGTTCTAAATTACGAAGCGTAATTAGCTGTGTTGGCAGTAATTGGCCATAATTGACGAAGCCTCGTAATTTATAATCCGTTCAAGAGACGAGTTTGTTTTTATGATTATTCTTTTTTATGATTATTTTTTAGGATTCTATTTTTTTATGATTCCATTCTTTTTCCCCCTTCTTGATTAGTAAGTGTCTCAATTTTTGATGCATTTGGATTATTCATTCAAGCTACAGACCACTCCGAATAGCGAGCGTTATTTTATAACCACACTGTATAGGGGGAACCAGGAACATTTGACTCATAAGGATACATGACCCAATGCCCTTTTCTCAAAAATGGATAAGTTTTGTGAGTGGAAAGTTGCATCACTTTTTTCCTTTCAGCCAGCTGATCACATGGTAAAAAAATGAGCTGAATCATTGCGTATGTGTTTAGTTATACGACGAAATACGTTTTCATGCACTGAAAGTAAATTGTTGAGCCCGTAAGGTTTTTGGTTCTACATTTTTTGGTGTAAAGAAAATATTTTTTTAATTAGTTATTTGTTTAGTTTAGTTCATGCTATTAGCTACAGTGACGTGCATAATAGTGCTAATGTAATTATTTGCAAATGACTTTGTTTTGGGGTAAAAAAAAAGTGCAACTAGGGATAATTGACACAAGCCAATTTAAGATATGTGCCCCAAGTAAACAACACAAAAGTAGATAGAAGTAGACCAAGTACATTTTTTAAAAAATCGCGGGAATCCCAAAAGTAAATGGTTGCGGGTTCCTTACGGTGTATAAGGTTTGTTGTGGGAAGGTTCAATGGAAGTTTTTTTAATGAGCTTACAATTCAGTATGCATAAGGAATCGATGGAAAATGTTTTAAATGGCCTGAAATGGATACTTCATCTCAAGTTGATATTGATTAAATAGTAGCGATTCTTCAACCACCTATGTTTTCTCTGCAAAATAAAAGTAGCCCCTGTTTTGTATTTAGACCAAAATTTAATTTAAAATTTGATTATTTCGTTAGCATAAGCTTAATTAATGTGATAAAAATAAAAAGTAGCAATTTTGTCGGAAAATACTATAAAATCTATATAAACTTTACCTAATAACAAAACTAATATCATATTATAAAGTTTTTTTTTTTGATGATTTTAAGTCATACTACTATATATTTCTTCATTCGAGTGTCTCAATTTATCAGAACAAAAAGTGTGTATTTGTTAAATTGAATTAAGATCATTTTGTATGCAAATATTACCTTACAAGAGTTAAAGGACCAATCGCGGTTTTCCCCCTGCCTTTTTACTATTTGTTTTTACCCAAGTTGGCACGGCGTGTAGCCAAATTTAGCATGCAAATTATTAATATAGAATTAATGCTGTGTTTGGCGCCTTTTTACCTGTTAAACACAACTGTTGTGTGGAGGCAGGTTAAGTGACAGATTCTGTTACAAACCTACTTGAATTTTTTTTTCTAAAACTCATGAATTTATTATGAAATCGGTTTCAATTGATGATTCATGTTACAAACCTATGCTTTTTCAACTTATGAAAAGGAAAAAAAGTAATTGACGTTTTAATTCCTCCTTGAATGTTGAAACATACTGGTTTAGATTACCTTGATAAATAAGTCTAAAGGGATATCCGTCTTTATATTTTCTTTTCATAATTTCCTTTTTGTAGTTTTTAGTGGCACAATTTAACTGATACAATATTATGACAATGATTAGTTCCTGGGGCGCAACTAGAAAAAAATCCTATTGGGGGGGGGGGGGGGGGGGGGTTCAAAATTTTTACATTATTTTTCAATTAAAATTATTTTTTTATTAAAAGTAGTTGCAATTAAAATTGTTTTTAATTGAAGCTAGTTTTAATTTAAATTACTTTTAATGAAAATTAGTTTTAATTAAAGTTAGTTTTAATTATAATTGCTATTGTATAAATGCAGTTTTTTACAATTAATTTAGTATTACTAATTACTGTTCATAAACATAAATTATTTTTCATTTTACGTAATTCATATTTGTGTTATTTAATAGAAAATTAATGTTTTATTTTTTAAACACAAATAAAGTGTAATGAATAAGAAAATTAATTATTTCTCGTATGTTTTTTTAAACTAACTAATAAGATAATTTAAATCACCGGATTTGCTGTACAGAAAGGAAATTGTTTCACACAAAGTATACTTAAAACCAAACAACCAATGGAACCGCAGTTCGAAGGGCGAAACCAATGAGCTTGGTTCAAGTAGAACGAAAAGAAAACAAAACAACCAATAAAATAACTGATACAATAAAAAATATGACAACGATTAGTTCCTTTTTACATGATCAATGATTCAATGAAAAAATAAGGAACTCGAATGCAATTTCTGTTGTTGGAAAAACAAAGGAAAAGCTGTGGACTTAACCTTTCCTTGTAGTCATGTAACTAGTATTAGTTTATCCTTCTAACACCCCGGAAAAATCCGACGCATATTTTGTTTATATAAACATATTTTTCAAACTAATCTGTATTTGAAAGTATGTTTTTCCATTAAGCATTTAAGAAATTAACGTTTAATATTTGACTGAGTCCTAAATTTACTTATAAAAATGCAATTTGGAGTCAAAAACTAGTTTTGCAAATTTTGTCTAATTATTTTTTAAAATATTTTATAAATGCAAAAAAAGGCCTTTAAAATATAATGCTAAAAAGGTTCTGTTGCCTAAAATTGAGGTTAAAAATGATTTTGTTAGATCCTCTTTTTTATTGGACCGTTTCAGTTCCTAAATTTAGCAAAAAAATTATGTTACAAAAAGAATATCAAATAAACATTAATTTATATTATATGGCAGTGTTAGAAAGTCATTAGTTTCGTATCGTCCTTAATAAAATTAAAACTACCCCTATATAGTGGCTCTACTTGCGTAGACAGAATCATGCCAACCCTTGCGATATGTCAACCACAGTTCACTAAGATTATTTAAATTATGGAGAACTCAAGTTTGGTCGTTATTGGACTAGAGAGCATTAAATTGGTACTTACTTGCTTTTGGTAATTAGGTAGCGTTTACCAACTCGCTAAAATTAAATCGCTTTTTCAAGAGAGCTGGGGGGTGGTTTGTTCACGTATTGGTACAGTTTTTGTTGCTGACTCTATATTAAAAGTATACGCTATTAAACCTCATTATTGGTCTGCGCTAAAGAACTTAATTTGTTTAGCTGAAATCGATAGCTTCTCATGAATTTCTAAAACTGAACTTCTCATGAATGAATAAATCAATTTCTACCACTATTTTACCGTAACACTACGCATATGTAACATTGTAGAATTTCAAAAAGATTAAAGATTCTGACTACTACCTTGTTGTTGAACAGAAGTTCAAACGTCCAAACACAATATATCGCGATCCAGAATGGTAAATATGACCTGCATGTCTTCTACTCGACAGGTCGATATATGACAGATATTTAATGACCATGCACTTTCGCAAGTACGTTTTCGTTTCATTATTGTTGTTCCACTTGTTACTTGACCATTTTGTTAAATGTATTTTGTTTTTTAAGCTTTCTAATCACTTGTTTTCTTTTCAGAATTTTTTTAGAACATGCTGGACAGAGCCCTGCGGCATTCGTCTGACTATCTTACAGTGAGAACTTTGTCCAGCCCAAAACCCAGTCAAAGTCAGCCAATATTGGTTGGAAGACATATATTTTTTGGTTTGTGTGCTTGGTCAGAGACCTGCTTATAAACCCTCGTCAAGTAAGACAGACACAACACACACACACGTAAGTGACCGATGCTGCCATCTATCTCCACCTCCGCAATTTAGACGTGTATCTGAAGGGGAGGGAAATAGTCTCCTGGGATCTGTACCCCTGGCAAACTGTGCCATGACCGTCCACAGGACTTTCGGACCCACAGATTTAGCGAGCACTTACTCCACATATACTCGGCGAGTCTTCAGTGGTATCGGGACTCGATCGCGGGACCTTCCGATTCCTTGATCAAGACGCTAACCACTAGGCTACCTACGGCCCGTTAACCAATGTTCTGGACTATTTCGATAATAGAGTATGGATGCTGCTCGTCGACACTCGTCAGTTGCAGTTCAACTTCCGAAGACGAAATAATTTGCAAAACATTTTGCCTCAATTGACACCTGAGATAAGTTTCTGAGATAATTAGGAAAATAATTGGAAATTTTAAAAATGGAGAATTTTAGGAAAAATAAAGGCAAATGTGTTTACTTTTTTAATACTTTTTTTTAAGCCTATCGTAAAACAATACTTTTTTCCAATTACATGTTTGACAACAAAATAATCTGATTAAAATTTTGTATTAAATGGGGAAGGCCAGGACTATATAGTTTGTTTATGATTTTTCTTTCTGATTGTAGATTTTTACCTTTACTTTATAGGGTTAATTCTAGTCGCTGTCTCGGTGACTTTACTATCTTAGTGACATCTCGAAAAGCACACTTTCCCAACGCCGTCTTTGCCTGGGATTTTTCCGGCGACTCTACACTCTCAGAAATAACACTTTCATTTTTGACAATTCATTAATCCTCAAGCCTCATTTAGTTAATTTTGAGGATTATTTCGTCAAACTATCACGTGACTTTTGTGTAAACGCGAATCCTTAGTTTAACGATCTTGATTTGACGATTCTGTATCTTGATTTTGAGGAAACTGAATCTCATTACTGTTCTCAAATGCTCAAAAATGACGAAACATATATTTGGATTAGACAAAATTCGAATCTTCATAAAAATGACGAATCGAATTTCCTCACTTTGAGGAAAGAAAAACTCGGAGCATTGCCAGTAAACGGCATCGTCAATAGTAAGGAAAATTTCGTCATTTTTATTTCTGAGCGTGTAAAACTTGTGTCGATTAGCTTCTAGAAGCGTTACTTTAACATCCTCTTATTTTTATTGGTGCATTGGTGCATAGGTGCATACATGGTTGCCATAAAATTCTGGGCTCTTAAAAAAACACTCAAAATTTTGCATTCATTTAATTTTAACTGTTTTCCGCTGCCTTTTTAAAAGCTATTTGTGAACTTAATAGGAATATATTAGGGTAAAAAATTGTTGGAACTTAGAATTCAATTTATGTTGAATTTATTTTCTTGTTTCCTCTATTCCAAGATTGAACTGACCAACAACGAAATTTCCTTGAATAGCTATGATTTACAATTTTAGTCTTTAATTTTTTGAAACTGAATACTGCATTAAAATAAAATCCCCATTACCATATCTATTGTCCTTCAAAAACAAACAATAAAAGCAAGCAATGATAAGAAAGCTTATCTTATCATTTGTTTTTTAGGTTACAAGATAGCAGACCAAGACAAATTTCGGGGTTCGTCACGTATGTAGTTAGACATGTCTATAGCGAATTTGTCACTTTGACTTCATCTGGGAAAAAAGATAATGCCGTATACTAGAAAAAAAACCGAATGCTGTTTAATGGAACAAAAGTTAATGTCATTTTATGATTAGGAGGGAGCCAACTAATCAGATTAATGACTGTTATTTCTTCCTCATCTCATGAGTTAAATGAAGTGTTATTTAGAAAAAGATAAAAGTTTAATAGTCTAACATTCCTTCTACTCTGAGTCCGGTCCATCATGACACTATTTGTTAAAAAGTCTCCAATATGCTAAAAAGTATATATATTAAGCTGGTAATGTGGGTGAAAAAGTCTTGTAAGTTACCATCTCTTCCCACCCCCATGTTGATAATATAAAATAAAACATGTATGCGCAAATATTCGGAAGGTTTCTGTGAACAAAACTGACTTGAATTTTGAGTTTGGTGAGTCCATGCATTTCGCCGTATCCTATGCAATAAAAAAAAACGTCCCTAACTCAAAAACAAGAGCTACTTACGTTTTTTAAAGGTGATATTCGTGTTTAGCACGTTGAAATCATTCAGAATTGGGCACTTTCATCTCAGTCGCAGAAAAATTTCAAAATTTTGTTGTTCAGTATGTAAACAGAATAGTATTTTCTACAGAATTTTCTTTTCCTTTGTAGACTTTAATACTCTAAAAACCGTACGATTCAATCAAAATGGTGAATCTCTCCCCCAGTTTCGCCAAATGAACAATTAAAAGTTAAACAGCTTCTTTATAAAGTGGCACGAAGTACCGTCAGGAGATAAACAGTTAGGTGCAAGACTTACCAAGAGAATAGTATCCTTAGGTTACGGTCCAGACACCAACAAATTATTCAGCTACAAATCCATTTCACAAATTGCCCAACATAATTCTACCCATTTACGCAAATTAAATATAACACATAACTAAAACCTTTTTGCATCGATTACAACCGTAAATGATAAACAATATCTAGCAATCATAAGGACGCACTTGCTTTCCGCGTGCACTCGGCCATTATCGGAGAAACGACAAAAAAACACAACCTTGAAAAGTTTTTTAGATTTACATAATTGAAGAGCTTAGTGGAAGAACCTGTTAAGTGACAAAGAGGTGAAAAGCGAGAAATTGAGCTTTAGTGTTTTTTGTTCACGCTTAAATCCGTTGTAAACTGTACTTGCAAATCGTAAAAATTACTAAACTTAAAGTTTATGAAAAAGGGAAATTTTATTATCTTTAAAAGAGGAAATAAATAATATGTTCATTTTCCCAAAATTATTATTTTTTTTCAAAAAATGTCACTTAGCACGTTCTTACACTAAGTTCTTCAATCACAATGCATTTTTTTGTAGTTGTCTACAAAAGATAAGAAAAAGCCTGGGATGAGTTGGGGTAATGATTTTGCCAATGAAAGTGGGCCAGGGTTCGAATCCCTGATAAGACAAGCATATTTGTATTGTCCTCAGTATATGCGGAGGACATGCACTGTAAATAAAAGGAAGTTTCTCATCTCACAAAAAGTAAACATTTGACACATAATTTGAAAGATTTTTTTTCCGATAAATCAATTCCAATTAAGTTTAAGTATGTGGTATTTTAGAAATGCTGTTACATTCAGGTTTTATTTAAGCTATAAAGTTCGTAAGTTTTCAATTGGTTAAACCTAGTTGTCACCCAATTGTTCTAGAAGAATAAAACTATTTTTAAGATTGCGTCCCTGAATTTAGAATCTCTGAAAGGGGATACGGAAAGTTGACATGAAAAATCTAACCCGAAGAGGGAGAGAGAGAAAGAGTGAATTTATTTAGAAATGTGGCGTAGAAGGGAAAGGGGGGGGGGGGGGGTCGTTCCGAGCTATGTTCGAAAGTAGAATTGGTTTAAGGGGGACCAGACTCGAAAATTTTATAAAACACACATTCGGAGAATTTTAGAGTAGAATAATATTTCAAATGTTGCCCACAAAATTGTATAATTTGGTAGTCAATATGTCCATTAGAAGTATTTTTAATTACTTTTTTAAAAATATACCTTCTGCATAAAAAAATACTAAAAATTATACTTTAAATGCCTTTTTCTCAAAATGCATATTTTAGAACAAATGTACCTTTTTCTCAGTAACTATTGAATATTTTGCTTAGATTTTTTGTCACATTAGGCATTTTTACACTTTCTATAGTATGCTTTTGAAGAAATATTTATTACTTAAATAATAATAATAATTTTGTTGATTTTTTATGAAAATGTGATAACAAATTTTCAAAAATTCATAAATTAAAAATTATTATGTTTATTTCTAAAAACATATGACACAATGTGTAAAATTGCTTGAACTTTAACTGTGTAAAGTTTCAAATTAATCCAACAAATAGTTCCTGAGAAAAAGGTACATAAAAATGACCATTTTAACATGGGCGTCAATGGGGGCTCCGGTCCCCTAATATAGAACTATAATGAACTAAAATAAATCAGTATATAAGTGTATGCATAAGTGTTATAAAATTTCACAATTAATCATAACTATTATATAATGGGGTTGTTTCACGGAGAATCTGGCAATAGCTATACGTTCTTGTTTCCTTACTATCTAACAACTCTCTAAATGTATCTGCTCTCTATTTACTTTTGTATTGGTTAGTTGGGTGGTAGAGATAATCAGGTTTGTGTGCTGACCAAGCACATTAACCTGAATATAAGTCTACCAACCAACCAAGAAAAGTAATTAGAGAGTAGGGAAAACAACACCGTGTAGCTATTGCCAGGTTAGGTTAGGTTTTGAATTAACGTCGCACTAGAGCTACACGAGGGTTATTGGCGACGGGCTTCGTATTTTAGAACCACAGTCAGGTGACGAGCCAACACCTGAATAGGCACCCAACGCAACCGTTAAGGGCGACATCGTACGCAGCGTTAGGACTTTGAAGGATATTTAACGTGCACTCCCTTACACGGGGTATTATTCGTCGGACATTTTTGGCTGCACGGGCCGTTTATAGGTCGGCAGCTATTTTGGCGATGCCCGGACCCGAACCTAGGACCTTCCGCATGCTAAGCGAGTGCTTAACCGACTGGGCTCCCCAGCCCTGTAGCTATTGCCAGATCCTTCGTAAAACAACCCATTGTAACGACAGACTGACAGATAGATTACACTGAGGAAATTTGGTATTTATTTAAAAGAATAAATAAGTTAAAAGGTTGGAATCACAACCCACTGCATAAAGATTTTAGCTTTCGCAAATGTGATAGCACATATCAGCTCAATCACCTATTTCTGATAATACACATATCTTTGTCTCTGTGGTTGTGTATATATTACATAAAATAGACTAATGTTTTTTTTATTTAAAAATACCATGAAAATACTACTTACCAAAAGAGAAAATATCATTGAATAGGGTCACCCATAAATGACGTGTTTTTTTTTTGGGGGGGGGGGTGAATCCGAATACCACCAAATCTTACGGGGGAAAGAGAGGGGGTGTCGCTTCAAAATATCACGTATTTTTTAGTACAAAATATTAAAGCACAATTGCGAAAAAGATTTGGGTTCAGAATGATACTTAAAAGTGATAGGGAAGAGGGGAAGGGGTTCTTTTATATTAATTTCATGGGCGCTCGTTTGTTTCTGTTTTGTTTATTTGTTTCAATTTACAACAAAGGTCACGTGTTTAAAACTTTTAAGATTTCCAGGATTCCATACATTCTCAAAACTTAAAAAAAAAAAATGAAAAGTATTTTGAAAAAAAAAAAAAAGTATCACGTGAGATTTCTGGACGGGGGGAGCTAAATTTCACGAAATATCACCAGACAGGGGGGTTAAAATTCTTTTTTCAAAATCGCACAACAAAATTTATGAACGCCCCCTTACGTTCAGTGCCAGTGATACAATGTTTTTTTTTTTTTTTTTTTTAAATAATAACATGTAGATGGCCGCACCATTTTTTTAATACTGACATGTAGATGGCAGCATCATTTTTTTTAGTACTGACATGTAGATGACAGCACTATTTTTCGACTAAGACATAATCTTAATCCTCTGATGCATTAAATTGTTTTCGTCCCAAAAAAATATTAAAATATATAAGTATCTTTAATACTCATACATTATTTGAAAAATACTGAAAAAAATTTAACTGCATTAGAATTTAAATAATTTAAATTTTTATTTTTTTTCCATATGATAAAAAACAACTACAAAATTGCAATTTAGAAAAGAAAATGACTGGAAAACTACTAAATATATTTCAAAATAACCCTCTTTAACTATAATTAATTTTTCAAAAAAAAAAAAATATTTTTACTTAGTACAAATATTATTATACTTTAAATGCAGCCAAAAACGTAATTTCACAACAGTTAATAACCTCACACTTTAATTTTTAATACACTTTTACTACTGTCATCTCTGAGGATTCTTAGTAACTAAAACTTCAAAATGGAGTGTAATATATGAAAAAACCCCACAAATTTGTCGAGAGAGAGCTCTACTTTAATAGAATGAAGTTGATTATGTTATTTGTTGCCAAACGGCAACAGTATGCATTAGAGGGTTAATCACTAAGTTAACAATCTAAAGAAGAAAACTTGTCCTTTGAACAAAATTTATTAACGTTTGCAATATACAATGACACACGCTAAAACTATTAAAAAAATTGTTGCCTCATATTCATCTACGGAATTCTTGACGTGTATCTATTTCTACATCTTCCGTTAGATTGATGGAAGGCTGCTTACGAATTTACTTGTAATACAATATATTCCGCATTACCAATTTTATGAGCAAATTTAAAATATTATTAAAGTAAATGATGTGTTGGAAATAAGAAGTTTAAACTTTCAATAACAATTTAATATTAAACTAAATATTTGAATGGTTATCGGGTAAGTGTTAAGGATGTTTTGAACTCATTTGATTTTTTTTTCATTAAAAAATATTTCAAAGCTCAATTTTAGTTATGGTAATGTGAAAATATATGATTTAAAAGAAAAATCGGAGTCTATGATTTATAGAATGAATTTATGATTTAAAATTAATATTTTGTTTTCAAGCCAACTATGATGTTTACCATCATGAACATTGGAATTAGTATTAAAACTTGGTATAAACCTCAAAGAAAGGATATTTTTTTACAAACTCCCAATAAAAAAAGCATATTTTCTATATTATACATACTACTTTTGCATAGACGACAGGATGAAAAAATCCACAATGCAAATTACTTACACTTACAATAAGTCAATTAATATATTTTGTCATTCACACACACAACAAAAGGTATGCACAAAAGCAAATTGTTAAACTGTGATATAATAGCCGGTCTGTTCATCGGCGACTTGGAGAGTTAAAAAATTCAACGTAGGTTTGCTATACCTATTAAATTTAATAAAACCAAAAAGGTAATGTTTCACATACTAAGGCATTTTCGTTGCTTGGCAACGAAACGCAAATTGCCAAATCATGACCAGCCATTATATGATATAGCTCTTCCAATCAAAGTACCGTGCAATTAAAATCATGAATAGGCTAGAGAAAAAGGGAGCTAAGTCCACTTTAGAGAGACCTTTTAGATTAGCAAAAGCACTGGAACTATTTTTGAGCGATGAAAAATAACTCTCATTTCTTAGAAAAGAAAAAAAAACGGATCCTCAAAACTCAATGATCCGTTCTCTCAGCCTTACTTCTCGATGCCTTTTAATTTTATAATGTGGAAATAACTTTATTATTGTTAATTATTATTAGTTATACTTTTTTTTAAGTAGAACGGATTCACCAAATTCGCGCATAAAAATTTCGATTACAAGTCCTCATTTCTGCGTAACCTCGAACGGATCTTCAAATATCAGTGATCCATTTTCTCAAATTTTCTTTTCCTTGCTGTTAAAGATGAAAAGATAGGAGCTGTCAAAATTCTTGTTGTTATCAGTTATATTTTTTAAAAGTACAACAGATTAAACATATACAATTGTAATCACAAGTCCTCCGCACCAATGAATAGTCTTTTAAATTTCGATGAACGGATCTTCAAATCTCAGTGATCTGTTCTCTCAGATTTGCTGTTGAAGTTGTTGATAGTTGATTTTAAAGTTGGCTTTATTCTCGTTAATTTTTGTGTTAATTTTTATTCTTGTTCATTAAAAAGTGCACATTTTTTACGATTCATCCTGATCACTAGTTCTCTTCATCAATTTAAATTTCAATGAACGGATCCTCAAATCACCGTGATCCGTTCTCCCAGGCCTCAAAGTTCCATGATTCGTTCCCTCAGACTTCCTTCTCCTTGGTGTTGAAGTTGTTGACGTAGAAGTTGTAGAACAGCACGAAGAAGACGATTCCTCCAAGAGCGTCGATCAACAAACTGGACTTGACGATGGAGCATCCCGTCAACGGGGCTATTACCACGACAAACAGCACGATGAAGACGAACTGCACCTGTGAAATAAGAGTGGTTTATTAAAATGACACAAACAAAGTAGCTGAAGAACTAAACAATCGGGGTTTCGAGTCATACTATTCCGAACATTTGCTGCAATGTGGCTAATTATCCTTGGGAATGTGTATTAAGCAAGGGCCCGTATTGAAAACTCCGTTTTAAAAATTAAAATTTAATTTGAGGAATTTTACTTAATTTGTGCTACATAACTTAGATAACTATCGAATTTATCGATTAATTATTGAATTTTCGAAAGAAAAAAAGCAAAACTAGCCACATTTAGAGTGTAAATGTTTAAGATAGAATTAATTCTGTGTTTGGCGACTTTTTAATTGTTGAACACAAATCTTGAGTGGTAGTGGGTTGATTGACAGATTGTGTTACATACTTCTTTGCTATTGTAAGTTTTTATGCAAGATTTCTCGTATTTTTCTAATAAACAAATGTTTGTTTAGTTGAGAGTAGGAAAAAGTGAAGTTACTTTTTTTTTTTACTTTTGACAGCATTTTTTACTTTTTTTATGAAAATGTAGTATATTTTTGTTAAAATTAATTTACACATGTAGATTTAGCATCTGAGATAGAAATTTTGATCTTTGGTACAGAAAAAAGAGGGCTTTTACTACTCTCGTCATAGTTCAGTTTCACTTGCAACAAATAAAATAAGTTTAATATATTGTAATCATTGAGGCTAGAAGAAAAGTGGAGTGAGGTGTGCGATTCACTGAGCAGGGCAGCAAACGAGCCGGTTCAACAACGAAGCGCGGAGGAATACACGGCACTGCAGCAGAAACAAACGGGGCAGGGAACCTAGGAACTTGCCCATTTCGCTATTGGGTTCGTCTTCGCTGGTTCTTATGATCCACATGGAAATTTCTTAAAAAGTTGGAATTTTAAGTTAAAGAAAGTTAATTTCTTTCGAACTAAAAATGTTAAAATACATTTGGGAGCCCAAATGAATATGATAGAATTGTCTCATACAAGCATTGCATACAAGTGTGGGGAAAATAGTCCTTTCCTGCCCTGTTCGCTCAAAAGGGTGTGAGTGGGTTTTCGGCACGCTGTCGCTCCACTCCAGTTTCCCTTCTAGCTCAATAATTGCAACTAGGCAACAGCACAAAAAAGCTTGTTTTTTGGTGCTGCCATCTATAATATGCCTTTTGAACGATTATTTAAAAACTTAAGTAAGATACAATCAAACTCGGTTATAACGACATAGTTAATAGTTTACAACGACAACTCGTTTGTAACACCATAAACTCCATGAATTATCCATATAAATTAATTTTATTATATCATGCAACTCATTGGTTTATTTTATTTGTCAAATAATGCAATACGTCACAAATATTTCAATTTATTTCCGGAAAAAAATTATTCAAACTCAATGTATATTTTTTTCAAGTTTCATTAATAATAGAGTACATAATACGTATTTTTTTAATCATTTCCTACATTAAGTATTCAAACTTGTTTGCAACATTGCTCGTTTATCAAGGCATACAGTTGTGGTCCCTTTAAATAATCGTTAATGCTGTACTTATAATAAAATTTTTAACTACAAATTTAGATAATAAAATAAAACTCTTACCATTTGAAGAATAGTTAAATATTTTTTCCACCACAAATATTTCTTCATATGTGGCCCTATTGCGGCCAATCCGTAGTAGGTGTACATTATAATGTGAACCACACCATTCAAAAGCACAGGAATAGTTTGAAATCCACCTAAAAATGTATTAAACAATTAATTTTAATTGACATTAAAATAAAAAATTAACAGAAAAAAAAATATTAAAACAGTTAATATTAAGATTGCTATCTAAGGTTTAATACATATTTATTCCAATCGATGAAATAGTATAATTCAATAACTATAAGTTTATTTAAATTTAAAAGTACGGGGAAACAAATACGAACATATTAGAAATATCGATAAGAACAGTTTAGGGGCAAAGGATGACAGCACTTCTCCGAATCAAGTGCATAACTGGATTAACACAAATTGCCTCTGTGTTAATCCAATAAAAAATATTTTCTAAGCCACATTTCTCCGGTTGTATAGAATATTTTTATAAACGTTTTTTTTTCGTAGGATATTGTAGCTGATTTACAGGTCTCTTTATTCTCGCTTTTTCGAACTGGGTTCAATTATTTTGCGTAAAATTATTTATATATATATATATTTTTTTTAATTTACAACCCAACTCTAAAACAGGGATTATAGTGACTTATAAGTCCATTAAATTTTTCACGTAAACACTAAGCAAAATGCCGCCTCGGTGGCTGAATGGTTGGTGTACTAGCCATGGATGTTTGTGACAGTCAATAAATGTTGTTATTTGTCTATGTGTTATTCATTTCTTTGTGACTGTAAAATTTCTTTCCTTGTCTGTCCCACTTGACGAAAGCTTATAAGCGGTTCTCCGGACAAGCCCACAAGCTGGAATATATATGTATCATACCATACCATACCATACCATACTAAGCAGAATAAATATTTCTTAGAAAATAATTTTTTCTCTTAGATTAATACAGAGGATCTTTGATTTTGAGCCTCTTGGTATATTGGGCTAATTTTTGGTGCTGCCATCTATGGGAAACCCGGAGTACTTGAACATCCACTGCACTTTTCATCGCGCTTTATCATCCACAGAGAGCTCAGGTGCATAGTAATCTGAGAGTCAAAATTGGTAGCAGGCGCCTAGATGGTGCCACAAAAAATGACTCTCAGTTCAGAGAATATGCAGATTCTGCTAGGCGCAGTGGTTCCAAACCTTTTCTGAACCATCTCGCCCCTTACTTTAGGTTAACCAACACCCATCGCCCCCTTTTAATTTTCATGTTTTGCCTAATCATAGTTTGAGTTAAAGTGTAACTAATAAAGCAGTTTTATTATATTAAACACTTACTACCGTGCATAAAAATAACCAAAGCAGCTTTATATGGTCACTCTTAAATGAAAAAAAAAATGTGTATTTTCAACAGATTTTTTAAAGAACAAAAGTGAAATAACTAAAATCTTTAAACTGGATTCTGGATAATTTAAGAGAGTTTATAGTAAAAATTGATTGGTTGGGTGCGGTTAGGGAATGGTTCTACTGTACAGTATTATTTTAAATTTCTTCCTTTGAATACTCATCGCCCCACGATCACCCTCCGACTATTTACTGCCCCATTGATAGCACAAATCGCCCACTTGGGGGCGATCGCCCCCCTGGTTGGGAACCACTGTGGCTTAATCAGCAATAAAGCAACCCTGTTGGAAAAAAAGGTTAAAAAAATTGCTAAAATATTAAAAATTACATAAGTTTATTTTTTAAAAAATGAAGATAACACATACTTTTAAAATTTATAATTTTATTTAAGTAATGCAAAATAGAACTCATTAATGAAATTATAATTAAAAAAATATATGTTTCTCTTACTAGTTTCGGTTCTGAGGAGTATCCATCCAAAAAGGGGAACCACCGTGTGATGTATGACATGCAGATTGGAAACGAGATGGTTCTTCTTTCTCAGAATAAAAAAGAGCTGCAACAGTTTTGAAAAAGTATTAAGAACATAAAATAATTGGTTACACTACAGGAAGCAATATTATTTAATTTTACTTCTACAAAGAATAATTTCATATTAACATAAAATGTTATCAATTGATATAAAATTAGAAAAAAAATTAAAACATACTGCAAAATATAAAATACTAATTAGTAGCTATGGGGTTGTTTCACGCCGCGGATGGCAACAGCTTCAACGGTTTGTTTTCATTCTTTTTGCCTGGAATTACTTTTGGTTTGGTATTCGAAAATGAATTTTCTAAGAATATTTTACTTATTAAATTCTTAAAATGCCAATTTTTTTCTGTGCTATTGGTTGTTCAAATCATTTGTTAAAGAAAGTTTGCTCAGAACTTTTTTTTCTTTTGCATCTATGACGGTCATTTTGAGAGTGAAATCGGGACAACCAACGAAATTGCAGGATAAGGGAAAATGAAAACAAAACCTTCCATTATCTGAAACATTTCCATTATTTCATATTAAAATAAAATATCATTGATGTATAAAGTTAAAAAAAACCCACTGCAAAAATATAAAGACTATTTATTAGCAATTGGTATCAAACAATCTAAACGATATACAGGGGTGGCCAAAAGTGTGGACAATTTTTTTTAAATTTCATGTAACTTTGTGTGCTTGTAAAATATATAGATTTTCAATTAAATACAATCGTTTATACATTAAATTGAAGGTAATTTAATGTAAAATTTAGTAATAAAAATTGTCAAAAGTGAAAATTAATATATTCTACAAGCACACAATGTTGAAAAGCAAGAAACTTTCAAAAAGTGTCCATACCTTTGGCCACCACTGTAGTCATTCTTGTTTTGTGTAGGCGTTCACTAAAATAAGTTTATTAGTACGCTTTCTGCATAAAATGTAGTGAATGTTGTTTTTTGCTCGTTTGGAAACGCTAATTATGGGTACAGAGTATTTTTGCATTAGTGTTTCGTAATGAGTGTGGCGCGTATGCATATAGTAAACAGACATCTATTTTAAGTACGAAGGAAGTCATTTCCGATATTTTCCATTCTTAAAAGCAATAAAATAAACAAAGATTGACGAAGAAGTTTTGTATGATAGTTTTTGGTAATTTTTGTCCGAGTTAAAAAATTTGTAATTGTGTAATCTAAAACCTCATGATATATTATTATTTTTTTATCGTGTTTATAAACGAATCAATTGTTGAGTTATATAGATGTACACTTTAGTTATAAATCAAGAAAATCGTCAATTTTTATATAAACTATTTAAGAAAATAATGTTTGTTAAGTATTGAAAGTTAATTAGAGTATGGGGTCCTTAAGTTTTATCGCATACTCACTATTTTTGCATGGAGAACTGGGTATCATCAATTCAGATAATATTCTTGAGAAACGACGTTATCTTTTTTAAACCTTTTGAGCATTAAGCAAATTGGCTGAAATGTAAACTTGTTTTCACTCTTGCGCAGCACCGGTACAGGGCCCTGGAGACTATTTCCCTCTCCTTCAGGGACATGTCTAAATTGTGGAGGTGGCGCTAGATAGATAGCAGCATCTGTCACGTATGTATGAGTGTGTGTGTTGTGTCTGTCTTACTTGACGAAGGTTTATAAGCGGGTCTCTGACCAAGCACACAAGCCTAAAAAATATGTCTACCAAATAACCAACCAATTTCCTCCTTCATGCTTTCAATTTTAAAATTGAAAAATTATTGAATTTATAAAATTTTAAAAAAAATATTTGTGTTAAAACCTGGAAACCGTGAAGGGTTTATACGTCTTCGTCTCTCAGAGGTTTGAATAAGGGACATATTTACCTATCAATGAGTAGTTTGATAATTAAAAAAAAACTAGCGGTTTTGACTTCGAATACGTTCTTCCCATGTTATTTTAAGTAATAGCGAAAAAAAAAAACAAGTAGGTTTGTAACATAACAGACCGCTTCCACACAACATTTGTGTTAATTGGGAAAAAAGTCGCCAAATGCAAAATTAATGGGAATATTCCTTATGATGTCATGTTCTCCATAGCGCGATTTCATTAGTTGTTTTGTTTTCTTTGACAAAGTGTAGAAACAAACCCATTCTATTGGAACAAAGCATTTATGAATCATTATGAATTGCAGAATAAAAACAAAAATTAACAACATGCAAACAATTCTCTTAGTGAAATATATTTCAGTCATACATTTCAGTTCACGTCATTTCAAACTGATTGATGTCGAAAAAATAAATTTCTTATAATTAATTATTTAAAAGAATTAAGTTTCTTGAGTGAGTGTCGCGAATGGCAATGGTGAATTTGATTCTTATAAAAATGGCTTCTTATGCTTTATAAGAGAGCATTAAATTCTGCAGGGTTTTTTTTTTAATAATTAAAGTGCTTCGAATTCTATTTTTTTTTCTGAGATTTTCAATGTGTTCTAATTTCGATGAGCAGAATTTTTTTTGGCGTATCACACTTGCCTGCAGCATTTGTAGTTTTGGCTATGAAAGTTGGTGACAGACGGAAGGACAGGGACTGAACGATTATAACACCTTCCACTTTTTACGTAATAAACGTAGTGTGGAAGCTAAAAACCCTCTCCAGCGGAACTTCCAATGTCTTTTTAAGCAATAGCGGAGACAACATTGTGAAATGATGCGTTCAGAACTACCGCAAGTCTCCAGTGACACTGTTCAGTTCCTCCAGACCAAAGTAGGGCACGGACTTCCGAAGACAAACACATTAAGAGAGATTACGATTCCGACTGCAGCTGTGGAAATCGCCAAAGACACTGCCAAATAAAAATGACATGAGGAATACTTATATTCAACTTATTGTCCCTTTCGAAATAGCAGTTGTTTTCATTAACGGTTTTAAAACTGCCTTTAAATGATACAACTTTGGCAGTCAAGGTAGCGTTGGCGGAAGGTTGGAGTATTACAAACCGCAAAAAAGAGCTCTTTAAATTTGTTTGGTCATTTTTAATTAGTGGTACTTGATTTAAAAGTAAACAGTTATTCAAGTAGTAATTTAGCGATTGCATTTTATCCTTTGGCTCAAGGGTGACCGGTAGAATACTAGAGAAAATCCAGAATTGCTTATTTATCCTTTAGTATCCCCTATTTTTTACGAAATAATCGCGTATTTTGTGAGGAATTTCGGTAAAATTACAGCATATTTTGATTTTTTTTTACACCATAGTTTTTTAAAGTTATTTTTTACAGCAGGATTGATAATTTATTGACGCAAAGAATCACTTAAACAGCTTTGTCAAACATCTTTTTAATAAAGAAGATGCGTCAATAATATTCAATGCTTGAAATAACTCCTTAAATTTTATTACGGGTCGATTGATTACGAAAAGAAACGTTAGTATACAATTCGCATGTTTCGCGCGTAGAATGGACAAATGCTGAATGAAAATTCATTCTTCCTCGAGACGCGATTGGTGAATCAATGTCACGTGGGAACAGAGCAACAATCGGAACACCACTCGAAGGTAAAGCACGGATGAAAGTTGGGTGAGCTACGTCATCTGAAACAAGTCAATTGAACCGGAGGACAACACCTTTCCGACTATTAAACAAGTTAAAAGTAACTGCTTGCTTTTTGTTGCACGTCCGGTAATTGGAATGGCCCTTCGGAATACGCGTTCAAGCGTGTTGCCACTCCACGCATTGTAATTTTCCGTGCTTGGGTTGCTCCGTATGTTGCAGATGCGTAACATTGACCTGGGGGTGGCCTTGGAAGTGAAGCAACAGATTACCAGGGACGAAACGAAAGCCTGGACCCTCTTATTGTTGCTTATTCCCCGTGATCTAGATAACGTCCATGAGAGTGCAAACCCTCAAAAAGTCCATAACTGGAAAAGGATTCTGCACTAAGTCATTCTTATCCAACCCCATACAATTAAGGAAATGGCTGGGGGAGGCCGGTGCCATACTACATTAGGCGCGTTTACATGAGTCCTCGAATCCATGGAATGCCAAACCCTCCATTAGGGGAAAAAGTGGTCCAGCAGGATTTCTAACCATACTACAAATGATAGTTTGGGGCCGAATCCATGGAATGAAGCATCAAATTCTCCTTCATTAGAGGGTTCACAAAACCCTTTAATGAAACCTGCGATTCCGGTTCTGTCTGGGCGAAAATCCACAACAGGGAAAAATTGCGGAGTTAGCTCTTCATTTCATGGATGTGATGGCCCATGTAAACGCTCCTATTTTGTACTCAAAGACACCTCCAGTGTGATCAGCATGATATACCAGTAATGTGTTGGTGGTCTTTTCAAGGCAATATTGTGGGCATTTTTTCTTTTGGTGGCTAGCTGCAAATACTTAAGAACCCGAGACATAGGTACTTTTTCCTTCCTTCGCCAGACACCCAGCAACTTCGTTACCATACCTTCCAAAACAGCATAAAACGCTTTAGCCCCCTGAGAAGGGCCAGTATCTTCCATAAAAACTGCTTGGCCCGGGCCTAGAGTACCCCAGATTTTAAGGGCCCCCCAAATTTCAGTTTATTTTTTTTCTCGCTAAATTGTGGTCCCTTAACATTTGAGTTTATTTTTATAATTTTTTGCCAATTGTTTTTTAGCTTGATTTTGACTTAAACATTAACTCACCATGCCTATCGGATTAATGCAATAAAAAAAGATATGCTCGAAAAAACCGAAGACATGAGCCAACTAGCTCTTTAGTTAAAGGCAATCGTATACAAAAATGTTCATAAGGGACCTCTAATCTCTGTGTGCCTACAGTCTGTCTATGCTCTAGATCAGACCCTGCCTCTGAGGGATACGTACTTATGCAATAGGTTGCCAAATTAGTATGAACATCCCTTCATATAATAATATTTAACACCTTTTTTTCAATCAACACTGCATAAATTCATTTTGGCTAGGATTCTGTGCGATTTTGGTAGGTGGTATGAGGAATCTGAGAGCATATTTGATGAACTACGCTTTGCAATTCCTTAAGATTTGATGGTACTTTATCCTGCTGCCTAATGCCCCGTTCGATCTCATCTCTCAAATTCTCAATGGGAATGACTCTTATGATGTCACACTCACCGTACTGCGATTTAATTGGTTGTTTCGTTTTCTCTGAGTACTACGATTTCATTGGTTTTGATTTCAATTCACGATCAGAAAGCGGAAGTATTCGTCACTTGACCAGGGTTCTAAATTACGAGGCGTTTATTGGCTGTGTTAAAGCTCCTAATGGAGGCTAGAAATAGTCAGCCGGAAACGATTACACTACAAAGCGGAAATAAAGAATAGAAGAAAACGGAATAGATGAAAGCGGAATGGATGAAAATAAACTTTTCTTTCTCTGCAAGTTTTCTTTAATAAATGATTCGAACAATCAACAGCACAGCAAGAAATAAACATTAAAAAAAATTCTCATGAATCCACTTTCGAATACCAAAACAAAAGTAATATTCCGATTCAGCATCCTCGAAAACACATAAAAGCGTTGAAATAGAAAAACTTCTGCATTT
The DNA here is from genome assembly GCA_023701765.1 of Hylyphantes graminicola. Classification (NCBI taxonomy): domain Eukaryota; kingdom Metazoa; phylum Arthropoda; class Arachnida; order Araneae; family Linyphiidae; genus Hylyphantes; species Hylyphantes graminicola. Next base: position 70,726,502 of record CM043119.1, read on the forward strand.
TTTTTCGTGAAAAAACTACCTGGTTACTGGACGAATTAGAGTGAGATCTGGTGCCTGTGCAGTCCCAGAAGCAAGGTCAAATCTCCGACATTCTCTTTGAACCATGTGAGGAAATTGCGAACTTTATGACAAGATGCCTTGTACTACTGAAAATATCTATCTCTGACAGGATACATCATTAAAATATCAGGGTGAGATTGATCTACGATAATACTTAAATTCACTTGAAAATTTAGACGTTGTTTAACAGAAATCAACAGGAATCGTTGTTTAACGCTGAACGCTTCATTAACGAAATTTCGCTTTTGATGAACTGAAAGCATTTCCCTGGCATATAAAGCTTTGAGCTAATGCTAAAAATCTTTTAACGCGATTTTCGGTTTACGCGAAGTTCCACTTAGCCCGAACAAAAAATTGAGGATTTGCCTTCTTTTCCTCTCTCAGTGATTGAAAGTTACGAAGTACAAATGAAGCAAAACATTAAAAGAAAATGCAAAGTGGACATTATAAAAATAATTTTTCTTCTACTTCTGAGAAAATCACAAGATACCCCATGATTCGGCAATTTTAATTCAATTGTAGATACTTCTATGATATATCCTAGTCCAAATGAATTTTATTACTAATATTATGCAGTGTATTACATTGCAAAATTAGATTAATTTTTAGATGTAATTTTTCTTAAAAAACTATTTAATGCTTCAATGTAAAAAAAATCCGAATGGGTTAATATGAAATTCAGTGAACAAGAAATGTTTAAGGGTTTCTTTCGAGTTCGCGTTAACGGGGTTCGATTGCAGTACACTGTTAAATTTTTCAGTTCAACGTTAACCAAATATTGGTGAAAAATCAAGAACTCTGGTAGATACACCATAAAATGGTTCAACCAAATATCACATTCTGTAAATGGACCTGCTTTCACGAAAATTCGGTTCAACTTCTACTAACTGCAACCGATAATTTAACTGTTTTACTCAAACCATTAGTAGCACTGCTTCGTCTTGCGAATTGTCCCGTCCGTGGCGAGTGGTTATGGCTTCAGCCTAGAGATTCAACCTTCTCAGGAGTGCGGGGGTTCGAATCCCACCTACTGCCAGTCATCCTATAAATCAGATCTCTGTTCTGGAAATAGTAGAAGAAATCCTCAATTCATTACGGAAAGGCCCAAGTATAAATAGTTCAACCTGTCTCTTTTGTTATGCATTGGGAGAACTTTTTTATGGTTCACACACACAACCTTTCACTATAGTTACGCGTTGGGAAAACCGCGCATATAGTATGGTTCAGCCTCTCACCATAGTACGCAAATAAGCAATTTAAAAATACCGTTTTATGGTTCAACAGTCTACCAATTCATGGTTGCAGCAACTTTGAACCTTAATTTCGTTCAACCTTGAACTATTATTTTTAACAGTGTATGATGAAGATGCATACTTACCGTATCGATGAATTCGATGTATTTTAGAATGTACAGGAACCACATATAGCGAACCAGCTATTAGAAAAAAAAATTAGAAAAGGAACTGTCAGTCCCACGGAGCTAATGCATTAGTTTCGAAATCAAAATTTTTGCAAAAGATTTGTTTTAAATTAATTTTACATAAGATTTGTTTTAAAAAGTTATCCCATTTTCACCATGTTTGGGAATCATCACAACATTAATTTAAAACAAAAATGAACAGAAAATAGCATCCGGTTATTTAATTATTAATTGATAAAATATTAAAATAGTGTCGTCATCTGCTGTATATTTTTGGCATTTTAAAACTTAAAAAAATAAATTATTAAATAACTAGGTAACATTTTCGTTTCAAATTTGTTTCATTTTGATATTATGTTGATTCCCATACCTGGGGGGAAAGGGCTAACATGGCAAAACAATACTTCTGTGGAAGTTCTGATTCCAAAACTAATGCATTAACTCTATAGGACTGAAAGTCCCTCTTAATGCACATAAAACTTAATTAAAACAGCAAAAGTAATCTGTCACATTTTAATGATTTTTTTAAACTAGTCTCATAACCGTCATAACTAGTACAACTATCACACCGATATGTATCGTTCGATTTTCAATCGATATTATTCTGACATTATAAAATTAAGGAAGAATGAGCTCACTGGATCGTGGGTCTCCAAAACAAAGTGCCTAAGTTTTAATACGTTGGAAAAAATATTTTCTAAGCAACATTTCACTGGCTGCATTAAATATTTTTACAAATGTTTTTAAATGATAAGAATAAATAATTTACAGGTCTCTTATTCATTGAAAATTTAAAAAATATGCGAACCAATTTCGAAAAGTGTGATGGTCGGGACTTAAGTGTCTTAGTGTTAATCCATTAAGGATAAAAAAATATTTTCTAAGCCACATTTCTTTAGCTGTATTGAATATTTTTACTATTTTTTTTAAAAAACGATAAACATAAATAACTTACAGGTCTCTAAAATCTCACTTTTTGAGAGTGCTTCGAATATTTTGTGTAAATTTAATTATTGAAAATTAAAAAAAAATAATATTCGAATCAATTTCAAAAAGTGGGATTATCGGGACGTGTAAGTTAGCTACATTTATCACATTAAAAACGTATGAGAGATGTATGTGAGAGTATTTTATTCAGCCTGAGAAATATGGCAGAAGAAATAGTTTTTTTCCCCATTGGGTTAACACTGAGGCACTTGAGTTTGGAGACCCCCGGAACAGCGCGCCCATTCCCCCTTAATAGAAAAACATCAAACGCTCTACTTAATAATAATGTTTTGTAAAGGTAACTATAAAACACAGACACATTTCTAAAACGCTAATTATAGAGCGTTTTAATGGAAAGAAAGTGGGTAAGTGAGAAAAAAGTTGAAAACGAGAAAAATACCAGCTTTAAAGTTTTTCGTTTACACTTAGATACGTTAAATCACTTTTTCAAAAGGTAAAAAAATATGCTTAAATTAACCTCTTAATATCCGAGCAAAATACTACACGTATATTCTTTATCTAAACATACTCTGCATACAAATTATATGCTAATGCTACGATGTATTTCAAAGATTTAAAAAACAACAACTATGTTTAATAGTTACTGAGAGACACGCCTTAAGCTCTAACAATACACATTTTTGTGCTATAAATGCAAACAAAAAGGCCAAAACTCTTATTTGTTGGTTACAGTTTATTTTAACATTGTTTTTAACGCAAAATGCCTCTAAAATTATCTACTAAAAGAAACTTTTGAAAAGTTTGAAAATAATTAAAATATTTTTTTAAAGGACTCTACCGTATTGACCCCCGTTCAACTTCATTTTTAATAGAAATAAATGACTGATACCTGTAATCAAAGGCTGAAAACTGATATGTGGATCTTCTTCTATCGACCAGGTCAATTTCGGGACTAATTAACTTGGGGAGGTTTAAAAAAATTTCAACAATAGGAAACGCCATGTCGCACGAAGTAATACAATTGAATGGCATTTTCTTTGAAAAAAAAAATCTAAATTGGAAAAAAAATGTCTCTTTGCCCTTTCTTCCACTAAGCTCTAAAAATTCCGAACGCAAGCACAATTAATTGTGCATAACTCTATATTACTATGACCGCGCATGTGCAACTCACACTTATACAGCAAAATAATATAGAAGAACTATATTTAAACACATAGTTTCCTTGCAATGAAGCCAGGACCATGGGCGAAGCTATAAAACGCGAGGGGCAATCAGATAAAGAGAACATTTCAGCCGTTTTATTTTATCTTCATCTGATTATTTTGCGCGTTTTATGACTCCTCCCATGGCCGTGGCTTCTGTGCAAGGAAACTATGGGTTTAACTATATAAGAACTTTTAAAGTGGGATTTCAAAGAATACTAACTTTGTATGCTAAACTATCTGTGCTAACTCTCGTCCCCATACAAAATTTGTCGTATCCTAAACGAGGTAAATTTGTTAGTACCTAAAACAAAAATAAATAAATATATAAATAACATACATATCGAGCTAAAAATCTATTTAAATTACACTACAAAGCACAGTAATCTGTTAATATAATAATATTACTCCTATTTATGACTAAATAAGCATAGGTATCCAAATATTGGAAAGGCCGGGAAGCCTAGTCGGTAAGGCGCTTGCCTTGCATACGAAGGGTGTCATGTTCGGGTCCGGGTATTGGCGTAATACTGCCGACCTATAAACGGTCTGTTCGGACAAGATGTCCAGCGAATAACATCGTGCAGAAGTAGTGCACGTTAAATATGCTTTGAAGTCCCGACGCGGCGTACGATGTCGCAAGTTGAGTTGGGTGCCTATTCAGGTTTCAGCCCCTTTGCTTGGTTCAAAATTGTGAAGCCGTTTACCAATAGCCGTCGTGTAGCTTTAGTGCGACGATAATTCAGTGTGTTATAACCAAATATCGGAATTTGTACTGGGTAAATAAAATTTAAAAATAATAACAATAGAACTTTAAAATACATTATTAAAAACAAAAATTTTCTGCACATTTTATCGAATTAGTTTTTTAATGCATTTACATTAAAATCAAATGATAAAGCGGAAAATATTTCACAAAAGCATATACAAAGTGAGGCAAATAAAAGCGGCCCCAACGTGGAGATAAGAATACGATAGAAATATTGCCAAGTCAAAAAACAATACAAAAACAGGTTTGCTAACTGAAGAAATTGATCGCTTCAATATTAAGCCCAAACAAACGCTTGGCGACTTATTTGCTGCGCAACTACGCTATGGTTTGAGAAGTTGAAAGGACATCTAAACACGGTTTGTAGAGCTGATAAAAAAAGTCCAACTAATGATTATGTCGGTCGTTATTTATCCTAGAGAATCGGACCTTTTTGTGTTTGGTAATACAAAATATTCTAACTTGATTGCAGGACACAAAATTTGCATTATGGGACTCCTTCATACAATACGAACTAAGATCTGAACTCGCCACTATTCTATGAATGTGAAGCTAATCCAATCCAACCAATTCAAAAACAGATTTCAGGCGGCTTCAAGAGTTTTTCTCGCCAAGCATTTCAACGTATTCCTATCTCTAGAACGGGGCCGCTTCTATTTGCCTCACCCTGTAGTATTTCTTCCATTAAGCGCATTTAATTTTCCTGCTACTTTTTTCTCGGTTCAGCGACCTTTTAAAAAATCCCAGCAGGCCCTCTGCTATTTGCACAGATAAAATAGCGCCACTAGTGGTAGACAACCGGAAATAAAAATATTTCGGTGGCAATACCTGAGGTCAAGTTTATTTATCCGCGGGTGGGCTAACGAATGATATGACGTCAAATAAAAGGGTTAACGATCAATTTACGCCTAAGTTCATTGCAAGTGATGTTTATTTAACTATGTAATAAAGGTACTGGAACTTGTAAGTGTTCGTTGAACTTGAATATTCGATACAGGGTTTATAATACAGGGTTAGTCAAAATGAATAGGACAATAAGAAAACTATTTTTAGACGAATGTATGTTTATTGTAACCAAACTACATTAGCTACCGTTTGAACAGATAAACTATCAACCTACCAACCATTGTCCTATTAATTTTGACTAACACTGTATTTCCTTATCAAAAAGTATTTGTATATCTTAGTAGAAGTTTTTTAATAAATAGTTTCATATTAATATTTTCTACGAAAAGTCGAAATAACTTTTATAAACAAATAAAATTCTGATAATACTTTACGCTTTTTTTGAAAATAAATGTGGAAAGGTAGTACTTAAAAAAACTTTTAAAAATATTTTTGACTAGTGAAGAAAATTGCAAGGCGATTTAAGTACTGTTTTCATGTTAAAAATAAAATTTCAAGCTCGTGAAAATATATTCAAAGAGTTTAAATTCAATATATTAACCACAAAAATGTATTTCGATCTTTGATGGTCATACATAGGGGGAAGTATTGAAAAATCTTTTTCCGCTGAAACTTATTTATATTTTTCAAACATGAGCAGTCTCTACACTTAGTTAGACGATGGTGAATTAAATTTTAAAAAAATTGTATGATTTTAATTGTCTACAAATTAAAAACATTTTTTTCTTTAAATTAATTCTCAGAACTTTTCCATTCTAAAACTTCAATATCGAACCCTATGCATGAAAGAGTGTCAAAGTGAACATTAACAATATTTTAAGTAATAAAGTCAATTAAAATGGATGTAACCAATTGAACAGTAGACGGGAAGAACCCATTGATTGCATAGGAATCCTCCCGTAATCAGATCTGCTTGGTAGACGCTGGCGACAGGAAACCGTTTCCTCCCTTGTTTCTTCTCTCACGGTACAAGCATGGAACTCATGTCTGGGGTGAATAAGGGTTGCCTCAAATGAACCAAGTAAGAAACCGCTTTCCTTACACTAGTTTAGAAGATGGCTTGCTATCGTCGCCAAAGAGGCCTGCTGAAGTCCGATTCCTATGCAAAGAAGGGATTTTTTCATTGAGAAAGAAAAACCACGCGCTATGGCTCACTATTTAGAGGAGAAACGCCAGATTCTCCAGATTCACGCCAGAGGTCAGTGGATACGACTCACAAGTTTGTACCGAGAATAAAGAACCGAAAGAAAAACAGGCTTCTGGTCGCCAATGTCCGCCAAGCAGACACAATTACGGAAAGACTCTAAAGAAATCATGCGGTTCTTCCCCTATACTCTTCAAGTGTTTCGAGGAATAAAATTTCAAAAAATAACCTACTCCTAAGTAATACTTACTGTGAATACAGTTATGGTGTAGGCAACTACTAGAAATAAATTGAAGACTATCATAGGTGTTCTTAATTTCAATGGCTCCTTGTTTTTCATAAGTGCAGGTCCTATGAGTTTCACAAATATAGCATAGCTTCCGCAGAGGATGAAGGGTACAAGGTTTTGCTTCACTAGAAACCATTGTAGAATTTCGGGATCTATATCAAAGGAATTAAAAGTTGAATTATTTTTTTCTCGTAAACAGATTAATGTTTCGATAATTTTTATTGAAGCATTTTTTTTGGCGAATTTTGTTTCTGAAGGTAATGGCAGCAGAATAAAATAATTTCAATTTTAATTATTTTCGTAAAAGTTTATTTTTAATTTTTTTAGCCGATGACCACGGAAAAGGGAAAAATTATCAAATTTGAGCGAAAGTGGTGTACTTTTTTCAGAAAATTCGAATTTTCTTAAAAAAAAAAGCAAATATGGAAAAACCAAGCATCAGTTGCACACGTTGGTATTGAGGGGAATCTATGTTCAAAATTTCGAATTTCTGATTGTAGTTAGTTTAAGTAGGTCTTTCACGATCCACAGGCATACAGACAGACTCTTTCTTTTATTATTATAGATTATTGTTACTCTCTATCAATTAAAATACTAAAAATCGACTCATTTATGCCTTAACATAGAGTTTGTACTCTTTTTTTTGTGAAGATTTGTGTAAGTAAAATTATCAAAATGTTACACATCTTTAAAATTCATGTTGTTTTTACGGAAAAAAAATATCAACTAATGATAGGCAAAAAGTGATCACAATATTAATAGTCAATAATAAACTTCCAAACGCGGGCCCGCACATTTGACTTTACATTTTTGGTAAGATAAACTGAGCAATTTAAGCGCACATAGTTTCAGATAACCCTTAAAATGCTTGTTCAGTTTTAGTCTAATATTTTTAAAGCGTTGACAACAGAACAAAAACACTGTTACTGTAAACAACATATTTTTAAAGAAAAAACTGTTAAAAGCAAATAATGTTTAGCAAATACGTTTATTTTTTCCGTGCAAAATTAACAGATTTTTTCACAGTGAAATTGCAATAGTATACCATATCATTATTTATCTCTTGCTAAAATAATAAAAGGGAAATAAATATACATTTTTAAAACAGTACAAAACAAATACAAAGTTTCATGAATAAATGTCATACAATATGAAAGCCTGATAAATATTTACCTCCAGAGTTAAATGAACTTCCGATTTTTTCATCCAATTCTTCGAAAAACAGCATTATAGAGGATTTTTCGCCACAAGTCGCATTAGACATACCTGTATATGAGAGATTGCACTTTCAAACATAGAAAAACAAATATACTCTAAGAAAGGAAAATTTTCCGCATAAAATCATATGCGCATAATTACTTAACGACATTTCCGCGCCTCGTGTCATTAACAACATGTAGAGGATTTATTGTAAAAATCTAAAGTCGGGAAGTATACGTACATAAATCAGTAATTTGTTTCGAATTTATTTTCTTAAGAAAGAAGTCCAGAAACAAGAAACGTTTTATATCTTTTAAAACTATTTTTGAATATCTACAAAAATATCGAAGCAGCTGACTTGTACCATTCGTTATTTGTAAGAAAATTACCTTTTTTTTTATGGAGCATTGATGCTGTTTAACGCACTTTAAATAGCAAATTTAGTCTCATAATTTTAAAATTTTAAATCAACACCATCTGGCCGGTCTTAAAGGGATAATAAGCTGACTTTCAAACTACTTTATCAATGACTAAATGACACCTACTTTTTACGTGTGATTAAAAAAGAATCTATATAGAGCACACAGCAAATTACACTTTTTAATTTTGGGAATTTTTTCATTTTAATTAAATTTGGCATGTTTTAGACCGTGTTTAGTAAAACAACTTGTTTAAAAAAAATCTTTCTCGTGCTTTGAATCAATATCACATAGGAGCAGAGATCGGAGCAATGATTGAAGGAAATGCATTAATGAAAGTTGTAAAGAAGTATCCCCCCAAAAAACTTTGTAAAAGTAAACAAATGTCAATCTCAAAAAAAAAAAAAAAAAAAAAAAAAAAAAAAAACTGCATTTATTTTATAACAAAAACAAGTCATTATGAATGTTGTCGCTAAAAAAGCCGTGATATAAAATGAATGCCAATCTCTTATTTAAAACTTCCTGGTCATAATAAATAGTATAATTTAAGTTTCGCTGCCATTAAAAAAATCGCACTGTTTGAGGTTGGTGCCCCCATCTTGACCACCCTCTATACCTTTATATAAATGTATTGGGATCATATATTTGTTAGCATTTTTTTTTCTAAAGAATTATTTGTTATGACCAGGAAGTTTTAAATAAAAGATTGGCATTCATTTTATATCACGGCTTTCTTATCGACAACTTTCCTAATGACTTGTTTTTTGTTATAAAATAAATGAAGTTTTTTTTTTTGTTGAGATTATCGTTTGTTTACTTAAACGAAGTTTTTTTGGGGAGATATCAGTAGTTTTTTTAAATAACAAAATATGCAGACACAATATGACTACAAAATGGACGACATGATTTCAATGTTTATAGAGAGTTCTTCCGCGAGCCACAAAAATATTATTTCTTATTTTTCATAAAAAAAGCAAAGTGTTTAAAAAGTTTGAATGTTAATATGAATTGAATCTGGCAACCTTATATGACTGTTTACATTTCTGGATCAAGATAAATCATTCCATTATCGTAGCTGATACATTTTCGTGAAATGAAAACGCCAAAAAATTTAAATGACGCATTCCGTTTATTAATTTGAATTCCGAAGTTTTTTCAATCGGTTGATTCAGATATTTGATTAATCATCTATTTTAGAAGTTGTAATGGCTGCTTGTTTGTTGTGTTTTTGAACTCTGACGCTCTTTGATGAAAATATAGCAAACCTCGGTTGGCGCAGTCACGGGAGGTAATAAGGCCGCTAAGGTGGCTAGTTTATCGCGCAACCGTGCCGCCAAAGGTAATATAAATTTTCATTAGTTAAAAATAGAAAGATTTTTTTTCTGAAACTTCAAACCTGTGAAAGGGCCTGAATTGGGGCATTCTTACTCGTTTAGTAAAAATAGCTTCCATATTCATGGTCTTGTAATGGCTGTGGGTCTAAGCAAAAACTAGGTCAAAATTTGACTAAAACTGCTCGCAAGATTTAATTTTCGTAAATTTTCATGCTTTTTTCTCAGCTGTTTTTTTTATTCTAGAATATCCAATTTTTTTTATTTAAAATATTCTACAAAAACTTCTCTACTGTATTTTTTTATTATTCCACGATGTTTAGTTATTCTGGAAGAAAATAAAATCAATTTTGCTGTTAACATAGCGAAATGTTTTCTGTATAGATACATTACTGCTGTTCGGCCCTTGGTGTCATTTTGAGATTGGTGGGCGGAATGACCGTTCAGTCTGATGTTACTTTAATAAAGCCAACTTCATATTAAACGTTAAAAAATTTGTGCACGTGTTTGTAAAAGTAGTGTACGTTACCCTTTGCGTTTATTTATTTTTTAAAGCTCTATTTTACATCATGCATTGTTGCATAAATAACTAAATTTAAATTGCTAGACTGTAATGTAAATAGAGCAAAAGATTATACTGTATTATAATAGAGAGTAAACTGTATTATAATAGAGAGTATACTGTATTATAATAGAGAGTATACTGTATTATAATAGAGATTATACTATAAATAGAACAAATATCGTAGAAATAATCTTTAAAATTTTCTAGTACATTTAAAAAGTAATGTCGTAAAATTTGTACAGCAAGTAAACAGGTAAATTGGAAAATAGTGTGAAAATAACAACTTACAATTTTCAGCTCTCATAAACGATCCATCTCGAACCTCCATTTATTCAACAATTAAAAACACTGTAAAGGAAACAGTATATATTTTTTTTAATTGAGTGAAAAAAAACTACTTTTACATTATAATTTAAATATCAGACGCGTGCAAAAAGTTAGACTTTTTGAAACAGTGAAAAAAAGTACTTTTTTTCACCCAAAAGCAGTGAAAAAAAGACATTTTTTCACACTTTTTATAAGATGCCAACATTTCAAGTTAAAATTTCTATATCATAAGGTTATTAAAATCCAGATATTTATCGATCTACTTTTATTTAAAGATATAAATGCGCGTGAAATATTTTTGGACCAATGATATTTTTTTTCACACAATTATAAAAAATACTGCATGAAACACGCGCGTAAAGTAAACCTTTTAGAACACATGAATAATATTTGACAAAACTTTTCTTTGAAGCTATTGCACTATTTTTATTTCAATTGCCATGCGGGCAAGGTGTAACGGGGCAAAAAAGGGGGAAGATAATAAGTAAAATGGATCGCACTAGGGTTTGATTGTTCAAAGAAAAACTACACTCTTGTACGAATGTAAAGAGATCCGTAAATTATTTGTGAATCCATCCAGAAAACATGTTTAAAACATTTATTTCGTTTAAGGTCTTAAGATTTGAATAGTATTTAATAAAATTCGGCAATTTTATCAGAATGAAAAGTGTATTTTGGTTAAATTGTATTCGAATAATTTTGTATTTAAATATTACCTTGCAAGAGTTTCCAACTAATGAAACAACAAAGGTTTTCCCTCTTGATTTTTACTCTTTGTTTTTACCCAAGTTAGGTTGGCAAGGAGTGTAGTATGTTTCTTTAAAACAATTAAATTGTGCACAAAATTTAATTACCATATTTTCTTTATAAATAAATGTTAATTTCAACCCCTACTAAAAAAATATTTTGTATTTTAATGTCATAAAATGTGCGTAAATAGTAAAATGAAAAAAAGGTATAGATGCCGATATACCAAATGAATAATAACTTAACAGTTATCAGTAAATGGCATTTAATAGAACAAAGAATGTAAGATAATCGGAGAAAAAATATTATAAGAACTAAGTTTTTTCTATTTAAAATAGTTTAAATAAAAAAATGGTTGCTTAAAGGATAAGATAAAAATCCAAACACTTTGTATTTAAATTTAAAATGTATATTTTCATTAAAAAAACATAATTACAAATTTCACTGACAAAAAGTTTTGAACACGGTTTTACAAAATATAATTAAAAAACTTTGCCAGAGTAAAAAATTTATTAAAATCCAGCGCAAAATTTGGTAATCATTAGTTCGACATTTATATTTTCGTTTATTTTAGAGATATAATTGTGCTTGAAAGCTCATTTTGTTCATATTTGTAGCATGGACAACCATAACTGATTGCCTTCAAGCAATTCAGTAATTTTTTTTTATTAATTTTCGTTTAATTTTTTTTTTAATTTTCAAGTAATAATGTAATTAATGGTATAAAATCTACACTAATCAGTGAAAAGTAGATTCGAATACGTAAATGCACATTATAAAAGTTATGCAATAAATATAATTAAAAATAAAATAATTTTTAAATGTTCAAGTAAAATGCAGGAAATGAAATACGTTATAAAATAATCAATGAAAAGTAGAATAGAAAATGTAACTGCAAATGCTAAAAGATGCTGTGACGTAAAAAAAAATTTAAGAGAAAAATAAGCACATTAAATGCCATTATCATAAATATCATTTTACCAATTTTCTTTTAATTTTTACAAATTAAAGCAATAATGCAGTAAGAGCCATAAAATATACAATTATTAGTGATAATAATTTAGAAAATAATGCAGTAAGAGCCATAAAATATGCACTTATTGGTGAATAATAATTTTGAAAATAATGCAATAATTACTTTTTTTTTTGAATTTTTACAAATTAAAGTAATAATGCAGTAAGAGCCTGAAAATATACAATTATTAGTGAATAGTAATTTAGAGAATAATGCAGTAAGAGCCGTAAAATATACAATTATTAGTGAATAGCAATTTAGAAAATATTGCAGTAAGAGCCATAAAATATACAATTATTAGTGAATAATAATTTAGAAAATAATGCAATAATTACTAATTTTCTTATAATTTTTACAAATTAAAGTAATAATGCAGTAGGAGCCATAAAATATACAATTATTAGTGAATAATAGTTTATGAAATAATGCAGTAAGAGCAATAATATATACAATTATTAGTGAATAATAATTTAGAAGATAATGCAGTAGTAGCCATAAAATATACAATTATTAGTGAATAATAGTTTGGAAGATAATGCAGTAGCCATAAAATATACAATTATTAGTGAAAAATAATTTAGTAAATAATGCAGTGAGAGCCATAGAATATACAATTATTAGTGAATAATAATTTAGGAAATAATGCAGTAAAAGCCATAAAATATACAATTATTGGTGAATAATAATGAATAAATTAATGCACTAATTACTAATTTTCGTTTAATTTTTACAAATTAAAGTAATAATGCAGTAAAAGCCATAAATTATACAATTATTAATAATAATTTAGCGAATAATAATTTAGAAAATGTAAATGAAAATTCTAAAATAAAGAGTTATATAACATAGCACCTAGGAGAAAAATTAGCACTTACATCTTGCTGCAGATTCCATGCAATACTGAGAGCTAATGTGTAAAATAATAAAATGGATTTCACGGTACGCTTCAGTTAATTTCGTTACTCAAATGGTTGGTCAATCAGAGCAATTCTGGCAACCTTCAAAAAAGCAACGGCCGTGTTTCGCTTGAATAACTTTGAAAAAAAAATCGCAACAATCGTAAGGTAGTTTAGAGTACAAGAAGACAGACATATACTAATCTAAAAAGAATTTCGTCATAAAAACAAAATAATTTGTGTGTTTAGATGACTTAATTCGTTGATTTCTAACAATAGTCAGGTTTTTACAATGTTTCTAAATTCTTTTCAAAGTAATTGCAGTGTCTTATTACTGTTATAAGACACAATATTGTTTTAATGACTTGATCTAAAAATCTTATTTTGTAATACTTGCGAAAGTATGTGCTTAATAATTATATTTGACCAGATATTATGATGCCAATTAGAGTGTTTTTTTAAAATAGTAATTATCAAAGTGTTAATTAAAAAAATATTTTTTGGTTGTTAACGTTGAAACAAAATGAAAATGTAATTTTAATCCACTTTCTATAAGATATTTTTTTATTATAACAGATGCCCTCAGGTATTGTGCCATTTTTTTTTCATAAGTTAATGAAACTTTTAAACTTTCACAGAAAAAAAATTATTATTATTTTTACGAATTTTTTTTTATGAATCTTAAAAAAAAATACAGGTTTATGGCTAATACTGGCTTTATACGATTTACTAATGTAATGTAAATAATGTAAATTTTTTTAATACATTGGGCTTGGAACGAATTTAATATGCGTTAAGATTTAAAAGTTATCGTACAAACATTTAAAAATGTTCAGTCATTTTAAAACTTAATAACCATTGAACGATCTAAGATACAATGAATCATTTTGCAAAATGGTAATTATTGGCCAAAAATAATTTTTACTAAATTGAAAAAGGTTAGAAATTTTGACAGTAAACAGTGCTTTTACTAATTACACCATTTACTGTAATTTCTACATTACCTTAATTCTTATCTAGTCCTCTTTTTTAAAATCCTTTGATAATACTTTTTTTAAAAAGAACTTTAATATCGCGTTGACCCTCGTTCAATTTCATGTTTAATAGAAATAAATGACTGATACCTGAAATGAAAGGCTGAAAACTGATATTTGGATCTTCTTCTAGCGGACCATGTCAATTTTGGAACTAATTAACATGTTAATTGTTTGTGGGGAGGCTTGAAAAAATGTCACCAAACGGGGACGCCGCGCCATGTCGAAAGAGGCTAAAATATGGGTACTTCATTTCATACTACTATTCTAAATTAATAATAGATTGTTGAAAGTTATTAAAAAAAATAAGTCGCAAATAACCATCAAATATTGATTATTAGAAGCTGGTTTGTATAGTAATTTTATCAGCCAGATACACAAACAAGAAGAGGACGATCCTTTATATTTATTATATTTTTTTTTATCCTACCATGAAGGTTGTTTTTCCTAAGATTTTGATTAGTGAAATAGTCTATAAGACTAAAACTAAAACACTTACTGACTTCTTGGGGTTGCCAATTTCAAGGTTCGAAGCTCGTCTTTTTAAAAATTTATATTCTTTTTGAAATTGACTACCATTACCATATCCTTAGTGATGAAAACTTGTGGGCAGAAGAATACAAATTGTCCTTTACGAATTCGTAAACCGTTGAATCGCAACAGATTTGTAAGTTAATGCAATCTTGTAAACATAACAAAAATGCGATTTCAATAAAACTTGCGGAGATAATTCAATGTCAATTTCAATAAAAGTAGTAAATCAAGGTCGTCTCGGGAAGTCACGCCAAGAAATTGATTTCAGAAGAGATTATAAGTTGTGAATGGTTTTTAAGAACTCTCATGGGGGCATTAAGAGGTTCTGTCAGTCCCATAGAGCTAATGCATTAGTTTAAAGATCACAACTTTTGCAAAAGAATTGCTTTGCCATGTTTTCTCATTTTCATTTTCAGGTATGGGAATCATCATAACTTAAATTTAAAACAAAATTGAAAAGAAAACAACATCCGCTTATGTAATTTATAATTGATAAAGTTTTAAAATAGGTTCGCCATCTGCTGTACATTTTTGGCATTTTAAAACTAAAAAAAAAAACAAGTAATTAAATAACTAGATGTCGTTTTCGTTTCAAATTTGTTTCATTTTGATGTAACGTTGATTTTCATACCTGATGGGAAAAAAGGGCTTACATGGTAAAAAAATATTTCTGCTGAAGTTGTCTCTCTCTCTCTCTCTCTCTCTCTTACTGTTAACATATGTAATGAATGCCTGAAATTTTCTTACAACAGCAGCGGCGCATTAGGTGAAAGGTTTAACGTGTCGTCCGCCTCGTAAGCCCAAGATCACGGATTCGTGCCCCGGCTGAGTCGTCGGATTTTCAGGATGAGAGAATCTTGGGCAAGCGTTTCATATGATTATGTGGCATGTAAAAGATCCCTTGAAGGGCCGCTTGGGTTTTCTCGGAAAAATTAAATCTCGAATACTTAAACATCCACAGAGAGCTCAGATTCATTGTTATCATTTAGGGCTGAGAATCAACCAGATGTTGAAACGTTTTTCTCGCATTTCAGTTTCTCATTAAATAGCTTCAGTATATTAAAAAGATAACTCAAAAAGTTATTGAGTAATTTAAAAAAATATTTTTCTGCTTATTTAAGAAATTATTGTCTAGGGAATATACATTAAAATTTTTAAGAAATATGTTTTTTTTTAATTTTGTTTTGGCCTATAAATCATGTTGATCCGACTGTCTTTTTTTCGGCTACTAATAAAATTTTTATTTTTAAATAAAATGTATGGTTTTAGGTATATTCTCTAGATATAAGTTTGGAGTTTAACTTGGTGATTTTATTTTCTTATTAGGCCGAACAGTTTTTTTCAAGCCTAATTGAATTTTTTGACAAGAAAAAAAAAGCAAAAAACATGCTTAAAATGACCACATTTTAAAAAATTTGGTATATATGCTAAATTTTACTTGCTATATTTATTTCTTTCAGATACACACAAAAATACTACCAAAGTTGTTGTCTAGCTCATATTTTTAACAAAGTGGTCCGAACGTGTACATATAACTTAATTAAAATTAAACTGATATGGTTTACCTACATGCAAAATGGATGCTGGGGTATCCCTTGCCAAAGAAGCTCTTCACATATTATTCAGAAAGATTGTAATTCCGTGTGTCGTTACTCACAATGCAAAAAAGACCTAACTTGGACTTCACGAAATTGCTCTTTACCGTAGACAAACGGTAAGTTTTCTGGGCACGACTAATCGATTTATTATTTCCTTGACTTCTTAGGTCCTTGATCCTTTGATAAATCTAACACCAATTATTTTTTTTGACATCTCCCCCCCCCCCTAGTTATTGTACTACCATTGTCACAGAATTACTAAAAACCATTAACCCTTTCAGCCCCAATTTTCTATGTATTATTTTAAAAATATAAAAATTTCATTATGCATACAGAATGAAATGGTAAAATTCAGGGGAAATAGTCTTAATTTTTTAACTAAAATTTTATGATTTTTTTAAATCAGAATTTTGAATAAATGAATAACAGTAACTTTTTCGAACTTTATTAAAATAAAAAAATATTTAAATAATAAATGTAAAATAAAACTAAACACTTTTTTAAGCAAAAAATATAATTCATGCCGCTTTGTGAACAAATACTCAACAATCAAAAGATCACGTTTTGTTACATCTTACGTCAATCAAAACTAATATATACCAAAAATAATTTTTCATTCATTTATAAATATTAAATAAATAAAAGTTCTCATGCAATTGTTGTCATGGCAACAGCGATTAAATTTACTAAAATAATCCGACGGGTAGAACCGACTTTGGAAATATAATAGACTTTCATTAGATATCCAACACTGGCATGTTCAGTTAAAATTAAATTGTTATAAATTAATCTGTTCATTAGTCTATACATAGGCTAACCATCCAGTTTTTTTTTGTAAAAAAAGTTTTTTTTAAATTTCATAGTAACAATTACTATGAGGGATAAATCCAGGGATCGGAGTACAGTAGAGTCCCGTTTATCCGAATCCTGGTTATCCGAAATTGGGTTTATCAAAAAAATTCCAGTGAATTTCGGTTTACACACACAAAAAAATAACGTACTTACAAAGTTGGATTTATTTCCCAAAATCTGCAGCAATTTATTTTTATTTTCGCTGCTCAATTTGGACCCCGTACCTTTCGGATAAGCGGAACTCTACTGCACTTGTAACATTTACAGTACAGACACACGGTTATCGTCAGCGTGCCATTACCTACTTTTTCATTTTTTTTATTCTTTTGAATTACAAAAAAATGTAGGCTAAAAACAATATTGGTATAGCTGGTAAAAATCATGTGATGTATTTACATGTAAAAAAGAGAAAGAAAAGTAGGCTAAAAGCAATCTAGGTGAAGCTGGTAAAAATAATGTGATGTTCTTACATGTAAAAAAAAGAAAGAAAGGTAGGCTAAATGCAAACTAGTTGAAGCTCGTAAAAATCATGTGATGTACTTGCATGTAAAAAAAGAAAGGTAGGCTAAAAGCAATCTAGTTGAAGCTCGTAAAAGTCAAGTGATGTACTTACGTGTTCAATGGAGCTGGGGTATCCAGGGCAAAAGCGGCTTGTCAGAAATTGATCAGCAAGATCTCAAATACGTGTGCTGCTACTCACCACTCACAAAAATACTTGGTTTTCACGAAAAAACTCTTTACCGTTGACAAACAGTAATTTTTTCGGCACAGCTAATCGATTCTTTGTTTTCCTTGATCTTTTAGATCCTTGATCCTTTGATTAAGTTAGCACGCAAATTATTATCCTCCTAATAGCTGGCTACTTTCCTAACCAATTATTAGCTTCCAATAGTTAACGTACCAACATCGTTACACAAGCAACAAAAACTATCAAACGATGATTCAACAACATTAATTGAAAACACGCCCTCTCAAATTTGGCGGCAAATAAAAAAACAAAAAAAAAATCACCTGTATGAATAAAGCTCAAGTTTCAGTAAAGACTCTCCAGACACTGACGTTTTTGAATCTCAGAATACTTCCTCCTTTCTTGCGTCTTGAACTTGCGTCTTATTATTATGGCAGTTCCGCTGAACTTGGGAAATTGGTGCTTCTGAATGGCAAATAAGCAAACAGCCGAATGAATGGATTTGCAGGAGTTCGGTCTGGAAATCATTTGGAGGAGGAGAAAGCGGAATGTGAATGTTTTATGCGCTCTTTTAAAATACTAGTTGCTACGAATTTTTTTTGTTGATCGGTAGACATATGAAGAACTTAGTGGCAGAACGTGCTAAGTGACATTTTTCAAAAAATTGCTATTTTTGTGTCAATGAATATATTACTAACTTCTTTAACCATAGAATGTTTCCTCTTTTTCGTAAACTTGAAGTTTAGTATATTTTTTACGCTTTACAAGTATCGTTTTTAGCAGATCTGAGTGCAAAAAAAAAAAAAAAAAACTTTAAAGTTTATTATCTCGTTTTCGCCTTTTTGTCACTTAACCTTTTTTTTTTCACTAAGCTCTACATATATTTTTAAGTTTGTGTGCGAATACAGACCAGCTTATTAACTGTTGTCAAGTAATCAGACAAAACACACACCAGTGACAGATGCTGTCATCTATCGCCACCTCCACAATTTAGGCATGTCCCTGAAGGGGAGGGAAATAGTCTTCAAGGCCCTGTACCAGTGGGAAACTGTGCACTGACCGCCCATAGGACTTTCGGACCCACAGATTTAACGAGCACGTACAAGGAGCATATACAAGGACCTCTCTAGTCTCCAAAATATTTGAGACGCTAAGAAGTGAAAGACAACTATCTAACAAAAGTGGTAATAAAAACAGCACGGTATTTTATTCAGATCCCTAAAGTAAAAGAACAAGTGTAACATCTTCTTTTTGATGGATAAACTGTAGTCCAGTTCACGCTTAGCTGCTCAACAATGATACAATACATGAATCCATGTACGTAAAAAAAAGGTCGAGTCAATTGAAGAATTTTCCACTGCGCTTCTTTTTTAACATTTCAATAAAGGAAGAAGTGGCGACGGAAATCTTCCCGGCCGCTTTTTTTACAGAACGATTCAATTAGTCAATACTCTTTATGGAATTGCGGTAAGCTCATAGAAATTAGAATGGGCTTCAGATGTAGGTAATTGAACGTTTCCGGCTGCCTATTTCCAGCCTCTTAACGGAGCTTTAACTGAGTCGCTTACGCCTCGTAATGTCGACACCATACGTAAAAAATTTCTTTGCTTTGTTATCTGTATATTGTAGCACAACCTAAAATTGCATGCATTGTCAGTTATTGAGTATATAAAGATGAGAGATTTTTTATTTTTTTTTGTAGACGTTTCATATAAGAGTCATTAAATATTGTTCCAACTTAAGTAGGCAGAACTGCGACAATTTTGGCAGAATGGCAACCCGCGTTTAACAAGGTAATTATTCTGGTCAGAGCATAGACTATTTCTAATGGTTTAAGTAACTGTGGATAGGTATCGCCACCAATCGGAGAAGTCATCCACCTACACTCTTAAAACAACCGAGTGAAATCCACTCCAGTCGGAGAAGTGCATTTTCGACACAGTGGATATTAACTCAGACTGGGTCAAAATCACTCGTTTGGAGTGATCCTGTCGGAAGCGCATGGTTAAACACTTCGCCCCCAATGATTCCATTTTGGAACCCTCAGCCCTCAGCTTGCAAATTGTTTTCTGACTAAGTGAAGCTAACACTTATGTATCGTTAGATGGAATAATCAACTCTTGTGAAGAATTAAATAATGTTTGTCTTAATTAAATGAAAATATGAAAAATATGGTGAAATAAAATTCGCTCTAAATTTTTTTTAAACAAATGAATTGATCCGAAATTCCTCATTCATGCATTTTTTAGATGTTTAAAAATTAATTTGAAATGTTTTTAACACATAAAGATTTGAAAAAGGATGGTTATAATTTACTCAAAAGTTACGATTCCAATTTTCCCCTCAAAAATTTCAAATTAAAAATGTTTGATTTCCCTCCCTGTTTTTACCATTTCATTATGAATGCATAATGAATCTATTTCCCAAATTTTAGATTTTTAGAATAAAAACTAAAAAGTTGAGGCTGAGAGGTAGCAAAAGTACTTAAAGTGCTCCCCTAATTGTTTTGAGCAGTGTAGTTCAGTCCATTTCTGAAGAAAAGGTAGTTAAATTAAGTTTAAATCACGAGAAAAAAGTTAATTATATGCACAGAAAATTATTAATGTTGCGTGAGTGAAAAAAAAAGTTGTTTCAAATTAAAGTATAAGTTTCCCTTTATTTTACGGTAAATTAAAGTGAATATAAACAAAAAATTAACTGATCATGTACGCATTGTTTAGAAATATAACAAGTTTACACTGTGCTCTACGTGATGTAAAAAAAGTCAAATACTATAAAAGAAACAGAAAATATTTTTTTTTTTATTTTCATACCTTTGAAAGCAAGTAAATGTTCTGTTTACAAAAATGAGCAAAATTATAAAAATACTCGTGGTGTTTACTAATCAGATCTTACACTTTTGCAAATAACAAAAAAACAACCAATTTATAAGAGTTACGTATCTACAAATACTTGAAATAGCAAATTATTCAAATACATAGGTGTAACATAACATGTATAATTATATAAACAATCCCAAACGCTAATAGCAGTCAATTTAATTTAACTGCTAGTTCTTTGTTCAATGTAGATGTAAACACGGTCCAAAGTAATCTTACATCTACTACCAAGTGAACTTATCATATTTTTCGGACCAAAAATACGTATTTCACAGTCTTCAAGCAAGGTAGTTTAAGCAGATTTAGGCTAGTCACACACATTATGTTTCTTCATTTGTCATTAGTTAGCAAATTGGCAATTACGTAAAGATTTTTATAGTACTATAGGATTTTTCGCTATCCGTTGGTTTGGTGACGTTGTACTAGGATTTTTCGCTATCCGTTGGTTTAGTGACGTTTGAGAGACAGCAATATCTGATGCTGGCCACTCGACACAACGCAGGTATGTTAGGGTCTTTGGAAATTTCCGTCTGTTTGCGAATGTATATAAATATGTAAAAATGTATGTTAATGGTGCATTCAGAAGAACGAAATTTGTATTTTTTTTTTTTTTGTTATTGTTCCAAAAGACACGAAAGCACGCATTTGTTTCTGAAACGAACACAATTTATTCGAATGAAAAACGAATGAATATGTGGGTCTAGTTGAACATTTCGCATGTAAAGCTTGCATTCGAATCAGCGAATTCGAAATAGGTATTTAGAAATCGAATCCTGAAATCATATGTTTGCTGTTAGTCTTAAAAAGGTTAGAACTTGAAATCATATGTGTGCTACCAGTCTTAAAAAGGTTAAAATGCAGCGTACTGCCTTTGAACGTCTTACGTAAAGACAACCGAAGATATGTTTTGGCAGCTTGGAAAGCCGTTTATTTTCACTAGGGTTTTCATTTACTTCCATAATAAAGGCCATATTTTTTGCCAACTTAACTAATACACAATCCAAATGTCTCTTTATACAAAAATAACAATATAAGCACCGTTTGAACAATATCAGAAGAACGAATCGATTCACAATGGACAACTAATTAAACTCAAAAACTCTGATTGGCCATTGTCGAATTCTTAGCCATTACTGCCTCCCATATTGCCATGACTCCAAGAATTCTTCATTATTTTAACTTATATTTAAAAAGGTTTTTTTGTTCATGGGTTTGGTGGGCTGTTATAAGTTCTGGAGCGGAACAGATCAACGGTCTCGAACAATCGATTAATTGCACTTGATCTTCGATTGGCCATTATCGATACTCTCTCCGTTTCTGTATCCGTTCTTGTCTTTTCCGTATCCACTGATTTCGCCATTTCCGTTAGTTTCTTCCACGGATTTTCCGTTTGTTTCTTCCACGGATTTTCCGTTCGTCCTGCTATTCTTGGGTTTGGTGGGCTTGAAGGACGTCACGTAGAAGTTGTAGAACAAGGCCAGGAACAGGCCGGCGGCTATGACGTTGATGTAGACGCTCGACTTGGCCGCCGTGCAGCCCGTCAGAGGCATGATGACGGTCACGAACGAAATGATCAGGACGAACTGAATCTAAAATTGAAGTAAAACAGGTTAGTTAAGATTAAATTAAATCCATTTACACTCTTAAAACAAACGAGTGAATTTAACTCAGTCTGAGTTACTTTTCACTCTTTTCAGTGTCGAAAATGCACTTATCCTATTGGAGTGGATTTCACTCTTTTGCTTTGTTAATACTACGACAGGATCACTAAAAACAAGTGATTGTAACTCAGTCTTAGTTAATTTTCACTCCTTTCCAGTGTCGAAAATGCACCTCTTCTATATGAGTGGTTTTCACTCTTTTGTTTTAAAAGTGTAGTTCAACAGAAAAAATTAGAATTTATAAATGTTCGTTTTCTTGTAAACACTGTCAAGAAATCTATTAAACTAAACTAAACTCCCCGGCGCAACAGCCCATTACTGGGCCAATACCTGCCATGCCCATTTCAGCTTTCGTGACCTAGGGCTCTGGGGTGTTAGGCATATGTCGCGGTAAGGTGATCAGCTTCACACGGAACCCCCAGTGTTTAGTTCCCAAGCATGCTTGGTACCCATTTTATCGACCCACTGGATGAAAAGATGGGTCAACCTCGCCCAATCCGGGATTCCATCCCCGGACCTGTGGTGTTGCATTCTGAAGCACTACCACTAAGCCACTGGGCCTCAAGGCAGTTAACAACTAGTTAGCAAGTTAGTTAATGTTAAATTAAATTTATTTAGTGCTATAGAAAAAAATTAAAATTTATAAATGTTATTAGAATGAATATTTGTTCATTTTCTTGTAAACACTATCAAGAAATGTTTTCGAAAAGGGAATATTGCTGCTGTTTTTACAGTATATTTTTTATTTGTTGCACTTTCGAAATCCACATTTTATCTGTGAAATGATTAAATCTGTAACTATTGCACTTTTGAAAATTCTGTGCTTGGTTTCACCATGCAACGGATGTGTGGTGAAATGTTTCACCATATTTTTGATAATTGTTTGAACTATTCTGGCTTTTGAAACAAAAAACTTAGAAAAAGGGTTCAACTGACTATCGAATGATGAAAACTAATATGATTAAAAATTTTACAACTCAGCCGTTGGAGCTTCTGGTAACCATTATTATGAGGAAACCAATTTTAATGCAGATTGCAAGTGCAAATTGCAATTTGAATGCAGATTCCAAGTGCAATTTTAATGCAGATTTAATACAGATTGCACATGTTGAGAACAGATTTTTCTGTTTGATTATGACAAGCAGCACAACACACTTTAATCAACTATAATTTATAGAAGCGAAATGTTTTTTTGTTTATATATTTCCCGCTGACCAGAGTTCTTGGACATTTGTTTTGATCATATAGCATTACCAATTTTTTTTCTTTTGTGTATATTTATGTATTTAAATTTAATTTTTTGAGGGTTTTTTGTTACTAACTTAATTAGAATTTATGATTATTTAAGTCACATATACGTGGTTCATGTTTTACCCCCTTGTGGCGAAATTTTTTTCTGTAATGTTTGTTCTGGATCAATAAAGTGTTTGTTTGTTTGTTTATAACTAATTCATCAATAATATCATCAATTTATTATATATTTTTCAAATTATGTTACCATTTGTGCGATGGTGAGGTATCTCTTCCACCACAGGTATTTCCTGACCTGTGGTCCCATGGCAGCTAGAGCGTAGTAGCTGTACATCACAATGTGTATGACTGAATTGATGAGGATGGGATAAGCCTGGAAACCACCTGTTGAAGAAACATATACTTTATTAACCATCGGAAGTTATTCGAACCAATAAGGACGGTTGCGCGTATTTGTCAGATACGCCAGTATGAAATTCAACTTTTTAAAGATTAAATTTTCATTGCATTCGTTTAATCTTAAGGATGCATGAATAACCAAAAATGAAACTAACCGTTAATCCGATAAGAATTTCAGTAAGTATTTAAGTAACAAAAAAGTATTCTAGTTTAGTTTTTATAGAACTTTTCGTTTTCGAATTTGTTGGTATATTCATGAGCCCCTTGCACATTTGTGTGTACCAAAATACATGATATTGTTATTGAAAATTATTTTAATTCTCTGTAAAGCACAGTTTTTGTTTACAGTTAATACAAAACATTATAATTCATTCTTAGATCCTTGTTGGCTCGTCACTTGACCGTGGTTCTAAAAAATACGACGCCCGTCGCCAATAGCCTTCGTGTAGCTCTAGTACGATAATTCAAAACCTAATCTAACCTAATTATCAATGACTTACTTCTCTCTGTCCTGAAAAATATCCAACCACAAAGGGGTAGACTAGCGTGATGAATGACATGGAGATTGGTGATCAACTTGTCCTTCTTCCTCAATACAAAGAAGATCTGTAAAAGAAACCAGGATTATGAAATACTAGCCAAATAATTTAGAACTACATTTAATGTGTGTATTACCAAAATTAGTATGCAAATACAATGGGTGAAGCGCTCCGGTCCATACGCCAACCGCAAATAACATTCAATACTAGATAGCGTTGATTTATTACTGTGTTACTAATAGTCATCTAAATTATAAGAAGTATTTTAGTATGTAAGTTAAAGTAACTTGGTATACACTTTGAGGCGGTTAAGAAAATTACGTTTTTAACACCTTTACATTTAAATGCTGCCTAAAAGCGGCCGTTGACCAAAACACGATAACTAAACTAATTACAGAGATATTTCAATTCTGTGAATTGGAAATGAGGAGCAAATAAGTGTTTTAAGTCATGAAGAACTCTTAGGTATGTGTAATAAAATTTACATGATACATTCGCATTTGAAGTAAAGAAAAATCAAGTTATCAAGCTGATGAAAATACGCCGTATTAAAACTTTAAATCGGGAAAAAACAAAATTATATATTACAAGATAAGACTTTAAACGAGGTTTAAAACCATTATTTAATGTCTGAGCAAATGCACAAAAAATATAAAAGATTTAAAAGAAGGAAGGATTGGAGAAAATGTGTTTTGAGGTAAAATCATACAAATCTTGTTTCGAGGTAAACGACGAAAAGTAATCAAGATGGTAAATTTAAGAAAATAATTATTTGACTCGCAACTACAATTTAAATATTTCATACTTTTATAAGCATACAATTATATTATACAGACAGTATTCAATATTTTATTTGCAATTATTGTATGTAGTTTAAGTATTTAAACTAACACTTGTCATGAAACTTCACAGGTCCAATGCTGATTAAGGGGTCATAGGAGTCTTAAAATGTGCAAAGAAGGTACTACAAAGCCTAGTCTGACCTTTCATGTAATTTTTTAACTATCAATATATAAGTATAATTTTTTTATATGTAATTCTACAAGATTTATTTATTATAAAACAAATTTTAAAATTTATGAAACTGTAGCCAAAACTAAAATAAATGATATTGAACATAAAGCTATTTGAACACATTAGGATTAGGCTTGCGCGGCAAATTGTGAAGTCGAAATTGAAAAAATGACCAAGAAAATGACTTTATATTGTACAAATATGTACAAACCATTACTTATACCTAAATTCTCAGCTCAATTTTAATTAGAAATTATTTTAAGAACTTTTTTCTAAAAAAATTAATAAAATTTTTTTAATTTAGATTTTAAATTTTTTTAAAAACAATTTCTAATTAAAATTGAGGTGATAATTTAGGTATAAGTCTTTGTTTGTACATATTTGTACAATATAAAGTCATTTTCTTGGTCATTTTTTCAATTTCGACCTCAAAATTTGCCGCGCAAGCCTAATCCCAATGTGTCAAAATAGCTTTATGTTTAATATCATTTATTTTTAGTTTTGGCTAAAGTTTCATAAATTTTAAAATTTGTTTTATATTAAATAAATCCTTATAGAATTACTTATAAAAAATTATACATATATATTGAGTAGTTAAAAAATTACATGAAAGATCAAACTATACTTTGTAGTACCTTCTTTGCACATTTTTAAGACTCCTATGACCCCTTAAATAAGGAATAACTTTTTTCTATGAATACTAGAAACATATTTTATGCAAAGATAGACGGCTACCTTTAAAGCCCCCTAAAGCAACAGAGAGTCTTTTTCTAAATTAACACTGCATTTTTTTTTTGTGATGAAAGTTTATAAGTCAGTTTGATGCTGTAATTGTACACATACAATATTACATAAAGTTTTCATGGCATTTATTACTTAATGTGATGTAGATAGTAGAAAAATAGAATAATTATTTTTCCATTAACAACTTTCATCACATGTACTTACTGTGTCTAGAAATTCTGCATATTTCAATAGGTAAATTACCCATCCACTGGCAGCCATCTGTAAGTATAAATTTCGGTTAATAATAAAATAAGTATTTTAAAAAAAAATCTTAAGACGTTTGAATTGCAATAATTTAGTAAAAAATTGTTTTAAAAAGTCTGAAATAAGAAATACTTAAATATAAACTTTTCGTCCATC
Organism: Hylyphantes graminicola; assembly: GCA_023701765.1. NCBI lineage: Eukaryota > Metazoa > Arthropoda > Arachnida > Araneae > Linyphiidae > Hylyphantes > Hylyphantes graminicola. The sequence goes on from CM043119.1 coordinate 70,753,335, forward strand.
ATTTTTATTTTATTTAAATTTTTATCCATAATTTATATTAACAAATTACACATTTTATATATGCTTCAAACAACTGATTATAAGATAAAAATATCTTTTGAATCGTCTACCCAATATATTTATTACTCTAGTTTAAAAGTTAGTTGTTGAAGTAATTTCACAATTTATATATCTTGCCCTATTATATTTTCACGTATTTGTAGTTATACGTATATTTGCATTTTACGCAATTCTTTCTTAAGGGGGTATGTGGGACACTTTTAACTTTTTTTTAATATTGTAGATATCAATATAATTTTTTTCTATAAATGTATACTAAATATACTTACACTTTTAGATAGTCAAAGGTTTTAAATTATCATTATTCATTTTTTTAAAAAATAAAATGTGTCAAAAAGTTATGTTTCTTATTTTTGTTATAAGTCAAAAACTTATTTATTGACAAACAAAAATTTAGCATTTTTATAACCAAAAAAATGTATTTAACAAACTGACTTTACCGATTTTTCTTATTTGCCATAGTTTTTTTTTTAAATTATTGAAGTTTTTTTTAATAATTTCACACTTTCACTTTTTTTATAAAAATTAATAAATAAAAAAATAAACTATTTACAACTAATCCCTTAAGAAAAATTAAAGATATATGTTTGAAAAACATGAGTGGAAAATTTTGACACTTTATGGGCAGTAGATTTTGAGTTGTATCGATTTAAAGTCAAAAAATCATCGAAAACACGATCAAGGAGAAAAACAGCTTTGAAGTTTATCCCTTTAATTACTGAAGCGCTCCAAACCGACCGAACAACTAAGGATTCGATAACGTTATTCATATCTAATAATACGAGGAAGCAAAGATTATAAACGTGGTTGGCCAACACAGATGTCATGACACAAAAAACTACACATCTCACGTTCTACTGCAGATATAAATACAATTTTTGTTTTAAATTATTCTAAAATATTTGTGTTATTTTTTATGATAATATTTTTTTTTGATTTTTTTTGAAGATTTTGTGTCCTATACCCCCTTAAGTCGTACTTTCTTTCAATGATATTTTGTTTTTACGCGATTCGGCAGTCTATGATAAGTCGTCGAACTTTATCTTTTGATAAAAAAAATTGCGTTTTTCTAAAAAAAAATGGGGTTAAAAATTAACGAATGTAAATTTTTGCCTATCAATTAGCTTTAGTGTAATAAACTTCTTACCTCGTAAATAATGAGATATGAATAATGTTAAAACGTGAATAATATTTCATTATAATTACTAATAGACTTTTATGAAATTCACTTAATAACTGATTTTTGTAACACATATTGTCACAATATTTTCGACGGGCGTACTTACAACATAAGTGTAATCTTTCCTGGTAACTAAGGTATTTTTACATAGGGCCGTAGGTCCAGTCATTGCTATACCATATCCGACCTAAAATAGGAAAAATGAGTTATATATATTTTTTTTTTCATTTTTAATTCAAGATTGATTAGAATATAAATATCAAAACTTAATATATTAATAATATTTATAGTTGTTTGATAATATACAATTATATTATTAATTTATACAATAAGCTACGTTTTAAAATAAACTTTGATGATCAAAGAAAATTTTAGTTAAGTGATAGTAGCATAGAGTTATATACCAGTATAAATAGTCATTATTTATTTTTAAAACTTTTACTTTATACCCATGAAACAATTGATTGGACATCGAATTATTAACAGTTAACCGTAAGATTAAGCTGAAGTTATATCTTTGAGTACATCATATGGAATGGTTTTTGTGACATTTTTAAGTACTTTTCTAGCGTTTTTCAAATCATTGGCAACCCAGGTCAAAATTTGTGCTAGTACTAGCAACAAAAATATGCTATTTATTGCTGTTTATTGCTATGTTTGCTAGAATGTATGCTATCTTTTGCTTTATTATGCTAGCTAGCATCACTTGCTATTTAGGTAGCTTGGGCACAACTAGCATATTATGCTATGTACTAGCATGCTTTGCTTATTAGCAGTTTAAGCTATTAAAAAGCAAGGGGAGCTAGGTACCATAATATGCTATTATATGCTTTAGTTTGCTTGCCAGCATGACATGCTATGTGGGTAGCATGACATGCTAGTTCCGGCAATGGTATGTTTAAGCATGTATGCTTATTAGCAGTTTAAGCTATTTATAAAGCATGGAGAGCTAGGTACCATAAGATGCTATTATATGCTTTATTTTGCTTGCTAGCAAAATATGCTATAAGCAGCATAGACAGAAACGTTATGTCTTGCTATGTTCCAGTATGATGTGATAATTTCCTACAGCTTCTTTCAATTATAGTGAGATAGATACCTAAATAAGCAATTCTGCGCTTGTTATAAACATATTCGTATTTTTTTATGCGAAGCTTTCTACAGTATGAATTTCCAATGAAGAAAAAATGCATTTTTTTAGGTATTTTCATATTGTAAGAAAATTGCCGATTTTTACATATTCCTTGATCTAAATATCATTATAGTTTAGTCTTTTATTTTTAAATTAGTATTCATTTCAACTAACTATAATTATTAAACTGAATTTTTTTATTAATAGGAATAATCAGAATTTAGTTGAATTATAAACCAAGTCCACGAAATTTGATGATTATCATCTTCAAAAATAATATTTAACTCTTTAAATATTAATTCCAAAAGTAAAATACAAATCAAACTCGTATCAAAATTGATATTCTCTAAATCCTTCGTTACTTATAGTTACGGTAAGCTGCCGCTTGCAAGGTAAGACAGCATAGTGGTTAGAACACAAAACTCATAATACATTAGTCCTGGGTTCGATCCCCACTTTAGCCCCTTTAAAATTCCCCTTCTATAAAAAGTGATAATAACAATAAATAATTAGTGAAAAAGCTGGAATAAGGTACGGGGGAATTAAACAAATATTTTTTTATTTTTTATTTATTATTAATACTAATTAATAGTTAATACGTACGAATAAATATCAGTTCTTTCAGTTCACAATTTTTAAACCAGATGGCGACACTAAAATAGCAAGACAATAGCAAGAAAAAAATAGCAACCTATACTAGAAAAGTAATGCTAGAACAGCAAGAAAAAATAGCATATGATGGTAGAAATTGTTGCTAGAACTAGCAAAGAAAGTGTATCAAAAAAGACCATGGCATGCTAGTAATTTTGGTAGAACTAGCAAATATTTATGGTAGTTTATGCTAGTTTTCTTGCTGTTAACTAGCATCTATTGCTAGACTAGCAAACAAATACTAGCATGAATTTTGACCTGGGAATACTGCTTTGACTTATATAAGATGAGTAATACTACATTTTTAAAGCTTTTTGATTTAATTAATTAATATTTAGACGAATTTATACTTTTAGTTGCCATATGTCAAAGGTAACTTCAACCTTTAAGTTTAAGTTTAAAGATTACTTAAAACCCACATACTACGTGGCAAATTACCACCAGGCTAAAGTTAAAATTGAAGAAAGTACCAATTCTGATGGTAGAGATTAGTCATGATTTTGATGTGTTAAAAAGGTGCTTAAAGCGTCAAAGCCATTTACGAACATTCTAGCGGATTTTGAAAAATTCAATTTTTTTTTGTTGCAGTAACATTGTTGTTGAGCAATACTTACAAAAAATTATAGTTCCTCGTAAACTAGAGCAAAACAAATCTTTTTAATGTGATATTAGTGTCAACACGAAAATGTTCATTTAAAATTTGGTAGTTCCTACTAACGCCCAGCAAATAAATGTAAGCTACATAATATTACAGATAAACAGGCTTCTTTACTCTCAAATATGCTTCCTCAATTAACGCAAATTTCAATGGCATTTTGCTGAATGGTTATACTTCCGTGAATTGACAACATTATTGATTCTTACGAGTCCTCATGTACGGGAGGATGGATTTTAAAATTTATTAGATTTGGTTTGGTTTGAATTATCGTCGCAGTGGAGCTACACGGGAGCTATTGGCGACGGGCGTCGTATTTTAGAACCACAGTCAAGTGACGAGCCGACACCTGAATAGGCACCCAACGCAACTGGTAAGGGTGACATCGTACGCAGAAAAGTTATTAGAAGCTCAGAATTTTAGGAAGAAAATGGAAATGCTGCAGGGCAAAAAACAATAATAAAACCGTTATGCCAAGTGAAGACATCGATTGCCTTGTAATAAGCCCATAGAAGCAATCTCGGCAAACTATTTGGCAGTATTCCAAGGTGTTTACATAGGCTTCCTGAATGGACTTGACGACATTTTGACGCTTTAATAAGACTGTAATTACAACATATTTTTCTTTACTTGTTGTGCAGGAAACCACTACCATCTTGTGTAAATTTAGATCTCGTGCTACAGCCTGCAACTGCGCAGTCATATTTTGCTTTTTAATCAAAGCTTTTTAAAGAATAAAATAATGCATTTTACATTGATGTAACTTTAAAGTTACCGGTTTATTTGGGATTACTTGGGCTACTGGCGACTTTCTAACGGCTTCCCTTTATTTGGCGCCATGCATCTCCTTCTTCTAATAAACTCTATTATTAGAGATCTTTTAACATTCTTCAAAGGACTCTATGATTATGAAGGGACACACGACAATTTTCTTGAAAAGTGGCAAGATAACCCCGTGTCTACACATACTTATAGCACTGGCTACGTCTTGTTCGAATCAGCTATTGAATTAACAAATAGTGCAAAAAGAAGTTCCTTTCTTGGCTGCTTTATAGGCGACTAAGCCTTTGGAGACGCGGCATATTCTTCAAAACTGAGATCCAATTTTGCAGCACCATTCTTGAGACTCTCGCTACCAATTTTGACTCGCAGATTACAATGAACCTGAGCTGCCTGCGGATGTTAAAGCATGACGATATTTAATTTTACCGAGAGCACCTAAGCCAAATGGGTACTCAAGGGATCTTTTACATGCCACATAATCCTATGGCGTGCGTTCCTACGATTTTCCCACCAAGAAAATCTGAGGACTTATACTGGTTTATTCGCAAACTTAGGCTCATGAGGCGGACACGTAATACCTCTCAGCCACTGAGCCGCTTTTTTTCGGCAATCTCTACTCACCACCGAGACGCACGCGGCGTAGGACGCGACCAGGAATATGTTGTAGAGCATCATGGTCTTCCTGAGCTCGAACGGCTTCCGGTCCCGCATCATGGCCGGCCCGATCACCTTGATGATGAGCAGGTACGAGCTGCACAGGAAGATGGGCCAGAAGTTGCTCTTCACCATGAACCACTCGCGCACCACAGGGTCTGAACACACAAATAGTCACATTCAAAATTCCATTCATTAATATCTTAAGGGGTCATAGGAGTCTTAAAAATGTGCAAAGAAGGTACTACAAAGCATAGTTTGATCTTTCATGTAGTTTTTCAACTACTTAATGTACAAGTATAATTTTTTGATATGTAATTCTATAAGATTTATTTATTATGAAACAAATTTTAAAATTTATGAAACTTTAGCCAAAACTATAATAAATGATAACAAACATAAAACTATTTGAACACATTGGGATTAGGCTTGCGCGGCAAATTGTGAGGTCAAACTTGAAGACATGACCAAGAAAATGACTTTATATTGTACAAATATGTACAAACAAAGACTTATACCTAAATTTTTATTAGAAATTATTTTAAAAACTTTTTTCCAAAAAAACTAATAAAAATTTTGATTTGAAATTTTTAAAAAAAATAATTTGCCCTGTGTTTGGATCTCGATATCTGGATCGGAAGGTCCCGCGATCGAGAGTCACGGTACCACTGAAGACCCACCGAGTATATGCGGAGTACGTTCTCGTTAAATCTGTTGGGACCGAAAGTCATGTGGGCGGTCATTGCGCAGTTTTCCACGCATACAGGTACCTGGAGACTATTTCCCTCCCTTCAGGGACATGTCTAAATTGTGGATGTGGCGCGCGATAGATGACAACATCTGTCACGTGTGTGTGTGCGTGTGAGTGTGTGTGTTGTGTCTGTCCGCACTTAAGTTGACTACGAAGACGAAGAAGAACAGGAGGAGCACCTAACCGTTTTCCCACTGGGGTTCAACGAATTAAATGAAATAGATAAAATATATTAAAGTAACAACGTGCCTACAAAATGAGTATCAGTGTTATTTAAACGTTCAGTATAGAATAAGTGTACATAGGAAGGATTGTCAGTGCAATATAGCTGATGCATTAGTTTTCGAATCACAACTCCCACTGAAGTATTGATTTGCCATGTAATCCTTATTTCACCAGGTAAGGGAATTTTATATAACATATAACATAACATTGAAATGAAACAAATTTGAAACGCAATTGTTATCTTGTTATCTAATTATATATTTTTGAAGTTTTGAAATGCCTTAAATGCCCAGTAATATCAATTAATTATTAAATGACGTTATTTTCTGTTCAACTTTGTTTTAAATTGATATTCTGATGATTCCCATACCTGTTGAAAATTTGATAACATGGCAAACCAATTCTTTTGCAAAAGATGTGATTTCATAACTTATGCATTAGCTCTATGGGACTTATAGTCCCTCTTTAAAATACCATTCATGAAAAGGTCTTGCATTTCGGTCATTCATCGGAAAACGTGCAATTTGAGGCAATAAGTCTCGAAAAAAAAATATTGATGGAAGGTATTTGAAACTTTGGATTTGATTCGCACTTTCGTACAATTAAACTAAATTATACTCCTCGGCGCAACAGTCCATTAGTGGGACAAAGCCTACCATGCCCATTTCAGCTTTCGTGACCTGGGGCTCTGGAGTGCTAGTTATATGTCTTGGTAAGGTGGTCAGGCCTCACTTGGAACCCCAGTGTTTAGTTCCCAAGCATACTTGGTACCCATTTTATCAACCCACTTAAGGAATGAAAGGATGGGTCAACCTCGCCAAATCCGCGATTCAATCCCCGGACCTGTGGCGTGCTAATACGAAGCACTACCACTGAGCCACATTGCTTTCTTTCGTACAAAAATAATATTGAAATAATTTCTTTCTGTATAGTTTGTTTTGCTTGTATCACTAACCGTTAGATTTTTTAAAATTTACAATTATATAAGTTTAAAAATAAATATGAATGAGGAATGCAAATGTCTGACATTATGAATTACAAATTCTGGTATGTTTTTACGGGATCACAATTCAATTATCAAGAAGTATTTCCGCATTATTGACGAGTGCTAAAAGAAAACATCACCCTTGAAACATATTTAAATATTATTACTTTGAATCAATTTATTAATTCTCCTTCATACGTTTTAGGAATAATTATGAAACATCTGTAGGTCAAACGCGTCTCGGTCAATGTTACCGGTTCAGTCAGCCACAAAAAGATAACGTTTTATCTAACCATTCATTCATAAAGTCCTTCGAGCATTTAGGCCTCTAAACGGACATCATTATAGTAGCAAATAAATTTCATATTATCAATCAGTACGTGATTATAGAAGTAAGAAGAACTTCGTTTTGTTTCTAATTAAAAAGCAAGTAGCATCGCACGTAGTTAGATTGTGACAAATTAGTTTTCTAAAAGCTGTTAGTTAAGTATTTATTGTGATGTATCGCGACAAAATGATGTATTAAAATTATTTCAAAATTAGTTTTATACTATCAAAAAGTGTTGTGAATTTAAATGGTGGGATGGGATAACATTTATGTAAATCAATTCTGACAAGGAAGAAGGTTCATTACCTTACAAGTTTGTAAGTTTGCAATCAAAATACTTAAACATATTTTTTTACGTGTGTCAACTGTCAATAACATTTATTGTAAATAAAACACAGAGAAAACAATCTAGCGGGATATCTCATAATATTATTATTATAATATATTGTAAATGTATTTACATACACATGATATGAAACAAACATTACAATTTGTAATTATAAAGAGTTTAAATTGTGCCGCCTCATATTTCTTAAAGCGAGTCATTTAAATTATTTAATATAAATTCGTTTGTTTATAATTCATTCTTAAAATTTAAACTTTAAGGGGACGCGGTACCCAAAAATTGGTCAAAATATCGATTTTTCAGTTTTTTACTTTTCAGTATTAACATTAGCTTTCTGAACATTTACTGAAAGTTTCATACTAATATCTTCTGTAGAAATAAAAGTTATTAATTATTTTATGGAGTCGCTCCTCCAAGTTTGTATATGTATTTCGTCTGCTTTCAACCTTTTTTCTTCGCGTTTTTCAATTCTTGTGTTTAATCAATCTCTAAGGATTTTTTTGCAAATTAGGTTAGAATTTTGAAATTTTTATCCTGTGTTCTTATATCTATGGTGCACAAAATTGTGCATAATTTGTAATTTTTTGTGACTTTCGGTATAAATGCATGTTACTTTTTAACTGCAGCACACATTTTAAAATCTTGGCACAGTTCTTAAACAAATAGTACTAAAAAAATTAACTTGGTGGAGTTTGTTTTTGGTGGAAAATTGAAAGAGGAGTAGCGTTTTAAAAAAGTTAAAAATTGTGACTTTTTTAAGTAAATGAAAAACTATTTGTAAATATTTGGTTTTATTGCTAGAAAATGTTTAATAAGGATACCCCAAAAAGATTCTGCAAAGTATTAGTTGTACTGACCTCCGGTGTTCAAGTATTCTTCGAGACCATCGAACATGCCCATCAGGTTGAAAGGTCTCCTTTCTACGAAGTTCGTCATTGTGGAGGTTTTTTTTGTGTTGCTTATGTCCTAAACCTACAAAAATTACAACATTAACAACATGAAAAATAACATTTTATAATTATTAAATTATTTTATAATTATGAAAATAGAAAAAAATCTATCATTTTTCTTAAGTATCAGGTTCAAATTTTATCCGAAAGAGATTAAGTTATTAAAACCATAATTTTTATAATGATACATAAATTTTACACTGATTCTTTTTTTTAATTGGTATACTCGTCAACTGATGGCAAAGATGCCGTTGACAGATGTAGGATAAAAAAAAATATTTTATGTTGGACATTAAGTAAATAGTTTTTTTTAGTAAACTTGTCATGATGTGTACAAAAGTTAATAATGCAATTGTATAAAAGTAAAACAAAAGTTTTCTTTTAGCTAAGTAGCAGAAAGAAGAGCACATTTTGCTAAGTAAAAGAAAGAAACTGATCTTTGATATTTATTCATGATATATTTATATCAAGATATTTTAAATGTTATTAAATTAACTTTAAATATCATTTAAATACATTTGAAATATAAAATGAAATATGTGATTTTTTTTGCAACTCACTGTCGTGATAAACTTGATGTGCTCCCCAGCTGGTCACCTATGGTAGTTCTGAAACAAAATGAACTTTTAGAAATGATGAAAATAATTTAATATAATCTAAACATTAATTGAGTATATGCAAAAATGTTGTATTATTAGTATATTCAAATTTTATAAATTCATATACTCGGGAAATTTAAATTTCTAAAAAATATGATTTTTCTTTAGAATTGTCTGGATTTTTGGATTAATATGACATTTCATTTTATTAAAAAATGACGATGCTTTTTACTCTTATTGATGGATAGATAAATTCAAGACTTACATAAATTAACGTATAATAAAAATGAGTGTAAATTAGTACTTCCAAGTCCAACAACTTTAACTATTTAAAATGCAGTGCGCTTCATACTTCTAATTTCTTCTAAACTTGCAATACGTTTTACTACCTTAACATTTGTTCAGTCATTTTTCTTAGATTAGATAATATGCATTAGATAATCACATTATAAAGACAGTTAATTTATTATATTTCTATAAATTATAAATGGTTTCTCGACTTGGTGCCTAGAAATACAATGTATAGCAATTCACAACTCAGTCCGTTTTTTCCAAATACGTAAAGTGGACTAAGGAAATCAAGTCTAGTTTAGTTTGCATTAACGTCGCTCTAGAGCAACACGAGGGCTAAGGATAGTTAACGTGCACTCCCTCCATACATCGGGGTATTATCAGTCAGACATTTTTGACTGCACGGCCAGTTTAAAGGTCAGCAGATTTTTTGGCGATGCCCGGACCCGAACCTGGGACCTTTCGCACGCTAGGCGAATACCTAAGCGACTGGCCTCCCCAGCTCCTGATTAAATAAATGTGCACCAGGGTCCTTGGATATATCACATAAACGATTCATTATATCCCACAAATGGATTCATAATATATCTTTTTTAATGTGCTGTAATTATTGGTTTCGTAATTATATTTATATTTTTCTAGATTCTATTTAAAATCTAACAAATACTAGAATCACATACCAAAATAGCCAACTTATAGCGTTGCTGATTGTCTGCAAAAATCGAATTGATTTTTGACTTAGGCAATAATCAACGTATTGTTTACACAAATGGTAGAAACTGAATAAAAAATCTACTTAAAATATAACCTTAACTAATATTTGTTTTATGGACTAAGCACCATGATTTTAGAAAATTTTCCTTAAACTTAAGAAAAACCCGTTATTTTTTTAGACAATAGAGTTCTTGAAATGTAAATGAAACCGGCTTTTATGTCGGCACACACTTAACTAAGTTAAAATAAAAAGAAAGAAAATCTTAGATGGTATTTAAATAATATTTTCCACTTAGAGAATTTTCTTAGTGTACCAAACTATATAAACTTTGGAAATTAAAAGTTTGCCGGCACTTAGAAAATATTTACTCTTTGTAATGAGAAATCGTTATACAAAAGATTGGAGTACTATACTAATATTTCCTTCCTTAATGTGTTCCTTCCTTGATTTTCTTCCTTACGTGTTGTAGAATGTTGGTATAACAGTGATGTAGTGGTAAAGAATAGTTAATAAAGGTTTGTCTGAATTATGAGAAGTGAAGCCAAATGCATCTGATGTAATATTATGTTAATTATATTATATACTGGATTTAAGCGTGTCTGTTTCGTAAGCCCAAGATCGCGGGTTCGAGACCCGGCTGAGTCATCGGTGTTCTAGATGGAAAAATCTCGTGCACGCATATCATATGATTATGTGGCATGTAAAAGATCTTTGAAGGGCCCATTTGGATTGGGTTCTCTCTGCAAAATTAAAATCTCTTCATACTTTAACATCCACAGAGAGATCAGATTAATTGTAATCTATGCGTCAAAATTGTTGTAACGAGAGTAAGCCATATGGTGCCACATAAAAATAGCTCTCAGTTCTGGGGAATAGCAGAGTTTGCAAGGGCTTGACCGTCAATATAGCAGCCCCATTAAAAATATATATAATTTGTACTGATCTTCTGTTTATAAAATGTATAATCATATAAGCATTTAATTTAATTTTCCTAAAAAGAATAAAAATAATAAGATTATCAAAATATTCAAAAAAAGTTTGAAATTTACTTATATGTTGCATATTAAAAAAATAAGAAAGTTTTTGTACTTCACAACTTGCAAAATTATTATATACTTTTTGAGTCTATTAAGTCTATTAAAGTCTCAAAAAATACAAAAAAATACCAAAGGGCGTTTTTCAGTTTTCTTAAAGAAGAATCTAAGAAAATATCCACAAGTATACATAAAGATATATAAATACTTTTAAACTCCGATGTCAGTTTATCGAGGAAAAATTCTTACCTTTTTTTTAATCCATTGATCGTTGCTAAACACACACTGAAATTTCTTTCCAAATATATTTTCAACTATTTATCATTTGAATTTAAAACATACAATACTTTAGAAATACGGATTTTTTTTACGGAAAACGGAAAAAAAACATATTTTTTTAGATGGGAAAGTAATTCAAAACGCCCCCATGAAGCGAATAAAGAAATTTGGGCCAAAAGGAGAGTTCTCCCACAGTATTTAGTTCTTCAAATGCGTTACTGTTTTGCTCGTTGGAGTTTGAAACGCGTTAATTCCACTTAAAAAATTATGCTTGCTGAACATTTGGAGCGAAAAATTTCCCACAAATAATTATTTCATCAATGAAGTAAGTGTACAGGTAGTAAGTGTAACCATGGGAGTTAAGAAAGATGTGTTTGGCGAGGGAAAAAAAAGTGATGACGCCTAAAACTCGCCAAGTACCTTTCTATGAACCCCCAAGTAAGTGATGTTGCCGCATCTAATAACGTGATATTAAATTTAGTTAATAAAATTAATTTAAATATTTATTCGGAATAATAATAAGAATTGACTATTTGAACTTGAATAACGTACGAAAATGCAGGTTGTAGTACTGGATTTGATTTAATACAAGGTTTGAATATTTCGATTCAAACGAAAAATTGCTACCATTTGTTTACATATTTAATTGCTGGGTTAAGGCATCATGACATTGACGATACCTTCCAGGGTTCTGTCGTCGCTTTAGCCATGTTATGAACGAATCGTGATAATAAATAGCGTAATGTCCTTGGAACAGGTTCATGTTAAATTTGCTCTGGCCCTAAGTAAGGATGCTGCGTATACTGTTGCTATTACGTTGAGTTGGCTGTAAGACATATATTATATATTTTAATTTTTGTGTGTTTGGTCAAAGACCCGCTTATACACCTCCGTCAAGTAAGACAGAAACATCACAGACACAAGTGACAGATGCTGCCATCTATCGCCATCTCCACAATTTAGACATGTCCCTGAAGGGGAGGTAAATATTCTCCAGGGACCTGTACACGCGGGAAACTGCGCATTGACCGCCCACAGGACTTTCGGACCCACAGATTTAACGAGCACGTACTGCGCTATACTCGGCGGGTTTTCAGTGGTACTGACACTCGATCGCGGAACCTTCCGATCCCAAGACGGGGATCTTAACCACTAGGCTCCCCACAGCCCCTCGTTGAGTTTGGTGCCAGCTCAGATGTCAGCCTCGTTACTTGACAGATGTTTTATTCCTCGTGTAGTCCTGGTATGACGTTAGTGCAAAACATAACCATAATTTTTTTTTACTTAATTAAATGCATTGCAGCGCTAAATCATTCGCCAAATGTTTTATGGGTGCAAAAAAGAAGAGCTAATTGCTTCTGTTGGCTAAACGGTTTTTCAATTGCTTTTTAAGCGGCAACATCTTTATCTTACTCAACCTCCCCTCTAAGAAACTCCTCTCATCGCATCCTCTTCAGAAAGCATTTGTAATCTAAACGCATTGTTTACCACGGATTAAAAGATTTTTTGTCGTCATGTCACAAAAATGAAACAGTTACTCGACCTTAATTTCAGAGGCGGGAAATTTCCTTCTTTATTTATTCAAACAATAACTAATAATCTTAACAGGCAATCTTAAATTAAATTGAAAGACTCTTGTAAACAAGTACTTATCGTGCAGATTACAAGAGAATTTTGTTGGTTTAGATGCGTCAAAAATTTAAATATTTAACACCTTAGCTAATCTTCAGTATAGGATTTGCATTTTTTGTTCGATTTTAATCTTTTTTTCATTAATTATCTTCAACCATTCTGTTGTTTAAGCTGCTTAGAAACGACTTCCAACGAAAGTAAAATTATGTAAATTATGCAAAACTTAAGCTCAGTTACAAATCGCAGAATTTCACTTTCAGCTGTTGAGTAAAAGTCGTTTTTTAAGATAATTAAAATGCATTAATGTGGGAATACTACTAATAAAATATGCTAAATATTTACCACTCAGCTAATAATATAGAAATAGTTTTGTAACCGTAAGAACCGCTTCCAAACACGATTTATAAACCTTAGCAGCATAGACCCCAAACAAAGTACTTACACTTTTAAAAGCAAAATTTTCCTGTTCACATTAATTTTTTTACGAAAAGTCAATTTGTATTTCTTATCGTAAATTAATTTTGAAGTAAAGTTGTTTAATTGCTTAATTTAAGAATACAAACAAAACTTATCATAACATTATTCTATATTTTTCTTCGAACAAATTTTAGAATATCAAAACAAAAGTAGCTCCAGATAACAAATAGAAACGCACCCATTTACACTTTAAAAAGCAAAATTTTTCTGTTCACATTAATTTCCTTTCGAAAAGTCAATTCATATTCCTTAGGGGTAAGTGGTGTACCTTGGACATATGTGTACCTCGAACCTATGCTGATTCTAGCTCGATTTGCTTAGATATTGAAACAACACCACATGCAGTTAAAGTATTTGCTACCAGGGGTCTCAGTAAAGTTCTACCTGTTTGTTTAAAAGGTCAATTTATTAAAGAGGTTTCGAAAAACTAAATTCACAGTTCAAAAGTAAATTTTTGTCAGGTTCTTTAGTGTATTTTCATACTCAAACATGTAGTGTTTATTCAGAAACGATGGTTGTGCAATATAAAGCAAAGTTTTAGCTATAAAACTGTGTGCTTGAAATTAAGTAACCTTAACAATTAACTTGGTGATTAACTATTTTGTTTTTAATATCCAAGTGGTGTACCTCGAACCTAATATAAGTGGTGTACCTTGGACTGGTCCAAGGTACACTTCTATAGGGCTCATGCTCTTCAGATCGTTGAAAACCCTTCTTAAAATTCAAGTAAATTTTTTCCTTTGAAAAATTAAGTATTTTAAGCTATTAATATGCAACTCTGATTTGTAAAATTATGCAAAATAGAAATTTTTAAATGGTGTGATAAATAATTTTTCTGTAGTTAATTATTTAGATTTATGGTAGGCCTATAAAATTTTAACCATATTGATATAATATAGAAAATAATTATTGCATGCGCATCTAAAAATACGTTTTTTATAACAAATATCTGAGCAGAACATCCTTTTTTACGTTTAGGCCTAGTTGTATAAAAACATAGGGGGAAATATTTGAGTTGTTTTTTCAAATTCATGACAGAAAGAGAGCCAAATGTTTTTCTATGGCATGAAATTACAGTTTAATTTTATGCTGCATTTTAACGGATACACCTGAGAAAGATCGCATTGCAGCTGAAAAGGCCAAAAGGGCACTAAAAAAACTAAGGCAATAAAACCCCTTACTAAGCGCATTGACCTAACATAACCAATTACTACAATCTTGGCTAGAAATAAGAGTAGGTTGTAAAATGTATTTTTGAATTTTATGTGGCTAATAAATATTGGTTTTTGGACTGTAAATCGAGTCTCTCTACCTGTTAATAATTGGTCCAAGGTACACTACCGGTTAAACCAAGGTACACCGCCGGTGGTGTACCTTGGTCCCAATTACATGGTTCTGCATTTATTTTTTTAATAGTTGAAATCATTTAAGTAACATGTTAAAATAAATATATGTTGTATATAACAACATAAAGTATTTAGTAAAAATATTTTTATTCACTTTTTGCAAGTAATTAAGAAATTAAAAATTAAAAAGTCAAAATAGGTCCAAAGGAACCCACCTTCCCCTATCGTAAATTACTTTTGAAGTTGGAAGAATGAGAAATTATTAAAGTTGTTTTTTTCTTAATTTAAGAATACAAACGAAACTTATCATAAAACTATTCTATATTTTTCTTCGAACACATTTTCGAATACCAAAACAAAAGTAGTTCCAGACAACAAATAAAAACGCACCCTTGGAGCTGTTGCCATCCACAACGTGAAACAATACCAATAAAATTTTTATTTACTCACGAAATATTTTTTGCCCACGTTAATTTCACACGCTACACCTGGTTGAATAAAGAAAATGTTCGTATTTATTCAAGCTTGGACGTATAATTACGAAGTGTTACATATTCGTTTTCTGAAAGAAAAATTTCTAAACGGGCGAAAGTTTAACGTTTAACACGTATGCATCATTGCTTTGATTTAAAAGTTTGGACCTAATTCTTTAATTATACAGTTGCAATGTAAAAATTGTTGTTTGCTAGTAAAAGTAAACTTTCAGGTAACGTTCTGAAGAGTTTTGAAATTATCTTTCTTTTAAGTGCAATGTTAATAGGATTTTTTATAAAATATTGAACATAATTTAACGCATAAATTACATAATTTTTGGCCCATTTCAAGAAAAAATGACTGTTATCAAAGCTATTGAATATTAACAAATGTTTGAAAAATCAGAAAAAATATCTTTAAATAATATGGAATAAATCTGCGTTCAAAGTTACTTATTAGAAAGTAAAAAAAAATCGAGATAAAATTGATTTACCTTTATCTATTTAAACGTTAACTATCAAAATAAGAATTAATTCGAACCACTGTCAAGTGACAAGCCGACACCTGAGTAGGCATCCAATGCAATTTCTAAGGGCGACATCGTACGCTGGGTCGGGACTTTGAAAATATTTAACGTGTACTCTCACCACACGGGACACTATTCGGGACACGGGACATTTTTGGCTGCATGGGCAGTAGATAGGTCGGCAGTTATTTTGGCAATGCTCGGACCCGAATCTGGGACCTACCGCATGCACGGTGAAAGCCTTTACCGACTGGGCTCCGCATCGATGGTTGAATATGGAGTGAAATGTATACCACATTTCGGGCACTTTCGGGTGTAGGAGAGCAAATAGAAACTGACCATGATATCAGCTATTCTGGCAATTTTAACACGGTGGATATGAAAGCCCTCTGACTCCTAGAAGGGTACACTCTTTAAACAAAAGAGTGAAATCCACTCCAGTTGGAGAAGTGCATTTTCGACACTGGAAAGGAGTGAATATTATCTCAGACTGAGTTAAAATCACTCGTTTGGAGTGATCCTTCAGAGGTTTAACACACAAAGGATCCACTCCAAAAGGAGAAGTGAATTTTCCAGACTGGAGGAGTGAAAATCAATCAGACTGAGTTAAAATCGCTCGTTCGTTTTAAGAGTGTTTGGATGCAATCGAACTTCTTTTTTTTTAAAAAAATTAATGCTGATATTAGAATGAGCGGAAATTATAATATACTGAAGGAGTGCTGACCAGTGAAGAGGAGATCAATTGGTATAAAATAAAAGTTTACATAAAAAAACACCGTTAGTAAGGGTAAGGGCTCTTGCAGCGCCGGGTACATGAATCTAGCTTTTAATAAAATAAAAGTAAATTGGTTTCAGCAACTTCTATAGAATAATTTATTTTTAAAAATGTAAAGTGCACAATATCTAAATGAAATTCTATACTAAGTTTCTGACATTTATATAATTTAAGTAACCTTAAAAGATACTTTATGAATAAACACACAAAAAAACTTAAACAAGCATAAGAAAAGTTACCAGTAGAAGATGCTCACCTATTTGATTCTAAGTAACACATTGTATACCCAACCTAAATTTAAAGTGTAATTTGTCAAATTATAGTTTTAGGTCAGAAAAGACCTTGCAAACTGGTTGGGTGTCCCCTGTCCATTCAAATACTGTAACAAAGAGAGCGGCAATTGTCTTGACCTTCGATCTGTGACCTTAAATTATACACCAGCGGCACATGTCTATTTGACCTGAAATACTATTGTCCTGTACAGTTTGTAGCATTGATTGCGTTCCCCTACAGAATTTTAAGTGATTGAAATTTTTGTTAGATAAGGATCTTCAGATTTTGTCTCCTAGTTAAGGTCAGATTATTTTACAGTGGGGATTGCCGTTGTTGTGCAAAAAACAGTGTAATTCAAGTGTTGATTTGTCGTCAGACTGGAGCTATTAACGGCCGGCCCAGTAAAGTCGTGGATGTTTGTGCTTGTCAATAAATGTTGTTATTTGTCTATTTGTTTGTGACGTCCTTCTTTGTGTGTCTCTTGTGACTGTCTCTTCTGGCGAGCTGGGTAATGGGCTATAAAGCCTACACTCTCCCTTATAGAGGGCGCATTCACTGTCATTTGTCAGAGCTATTAACGATGGGACTCGAAATTTAGAACCAGGGTCTTGGACGATACGACACCTGAGCAGGCACCCAATGTAACTTTAAGGGCATCTTACGCAGCTTTCGGGACTTTGGAGCATATTTAACGTGTAATCTCATATGCCTCAAATTTTAACCCTTTAGGTCCCAGTGATGCAACTTGGCATCATCATGTTTCTGATAATAATTTTTAAAAAATAATAGGGATGACATCTATTGGGATTACTAAAAAATATTTTCTATTAGGAAAAAAGTTTGAAGAATCGAATGATGTGCTTTTTGATATCATAAATGGCTATAGACGATCAGAAAAATAATTGTAAAATGATGGTGCCAAATTATCGTTGGGAATGAAAGCGACACACGTCTAATTGACCTGAAAGACTATATTGTCCTGTACAGTTTGTTATATTGATTATGTTCTCGTACTGAATGTTAAGTGATTGATATTTTGTTAGATAAGGATCCTTTGATGATCGTTCCTAAAAAAATGAATAAGTGTTTTGTATCTTAAAAGTTTTATTAATTTTATTAAAAACGGAATAAAAACTTCTAACTTATACAAATAAAAAAATATACAAGGACAATCTTATAGCAATTTCTTTTTTGGAAATACCACACCATATGTTAAAAACTAAACTGACGCACATGCAACTTAATGTGTCACTATTCCTCATAAATTTTGATACCTGAAGAAAGCGGATACCACAAAGAGCATCGCAACAAATTGAACAGCAGCTCACGCATTTTTAAAAGCCTTTCCCATTATTTCTGACAAGCAATGGCAACGTTAGAGTGAAGAAGTCAGTGACCAACATAATGAATTTCAAGTTGTGAAGTAATGGATGGCAGTGAAGAAACAAACTGAAAGAAGTGATTAATCAGATTATCCGAACAAATTTAAAATTGAATAGGTGACAGATATAGGATTATGTAAGACGAAGCTATTTGTTTAGCCAATTAATTTTCTGTATGTTTAGAATAAAAATGCAATTTGCCAATTAATTTTTAATATGGCATATGAAGTAAATACTATGTAACTGAACATATAATTTTTTAGAATAAAAATATAATTTGAATTCATTTTTGTAATAGCTTACGATATTTAGTTTTATAGAAGATATTTTATCCGTTGATGATATTGGGTATGCGTTAAAAAGGTCAGCATCCAAAATTATACTGCTATTGCGTTAAATTAGTATTCAAAACTTAGTCACTTTTGTTATTAGAATGAATAACTTATACAAGAAGCTGTTTCACTCTAAAAGTAACAGAAAATAATATTCCAAACTACGTCACAAATTTACTACCAAGCCTAGTTATTTTAATTTTTTCGGAATATATACATATTTCTAAAATTGTAATGTCGCTGCGTTTGTGATTGTTTAAGCTTTTACGCTCATAAGCCCAAACAAACTTGCCACACTTCAGTACTCTAATACACAAACTTCTGCTACAAGCTATTTGAAATTTTACGGGATGTATATTTCTAAAATCACAATGTCACTGTTTTTACGATTTCTTTTAAAGTTCACATGCTTATAAGCACAAACATAAAATTTTTAACGACCTAACGTCTTAACCTAATTCTCTGTAACAGTGGTTGCCATTATAGTGCTTTGAAAATAAGTTACACTTATCCAAAGGCTGAAACCAGATTTAAAGACCAGAACTAACATCCACTTATAAAACGCGAAAATTGAACAACAATATTGTTTCTTTGAAACGAAATCATATGTAGCAAAAATTTTATTATTGGAAATAAAGCAAATAAATTTTACGCGTTTATTCCGCATTCTTTATTTTCATTATTTTTTTTAAGATTTTTTGCGCTGTTAAGTTTAAATTGATTATGAGGAAAACCTAAAAATCACAAATGGATTTAAAAATAACGAACGACAATAATATTGTTTCGCGATTATTACGCATGTCTTTTTTAAGCAGAGTTTTGCAAAGTTAAATATTTATAAATCTCTCTGACGAAATTCTAAAAATTGACGACCAACCATAATATTGTTCCTTTTAAAAAAATATATTTTCAATAAATTTATTATTAACAATAAAACAAATGAAGGTCAGACCTTTATTCCCAATTCTTGGGGATCATTATTTTGCAAGAATTTTTAAGCCCTGTAAACAAGTTTCAATCGATTATAATGAAAATATAATAATCATAAATAATTATAAAAATGACGAACAACAATAATATTGTTACCCATTTTTCAGCATTCTTGCTCCTCACTATTTGAGAAGAGTTTTTGCAGCGTTACAAATATTAAATCGCCTAGACGAAATTCTAAAAATGAAGAACAATAGTAATATTGTTTCTTTAAACAAAATCACATTATTACTAAATTTATTATTGGCAATAAAATAAATGAAGGTTACGCGTTTATTCCGCATTCTTTATTCTCATTATTTTAAAAAGAATTCTTACACTTTTAACTAGTTTAAATCGTCTGAAAAGCATCTGTGTTCGTCTAAAGAATATTTCCGGCAGTTTTTCCAATAAATTCTTCTGTCCATGTGGAACGAACCAATAAGTAGATGACAGACGACAAAAATTAACGCCGCTACAAAGCGGCTGCCATTCAAAGCGTGAAAATGAATAATTCTAAATAATTCTTTTTCTTGATCTTCGAGGAAAATAAGAAACAAAATGCAAAGTGAAGTTGATTAAAAAGTTATGTAAGAATGAACACTCTTTTTTTTAAAATTCTATTAAGTAATGCATTCAAGCATTGAGGGTCTAAAATACAAAGAGATATAGCTTATAAGGTTTAACGGTTAAAAAGAAATTCACGAGTTTAAAAAAAAGAATAATTTATGCACGTGTTTGATACATATTTTTTATAGCCACGCGTAAAAAATATTTGTTCAGTTTCTAACAGAGTTTTATTGTTCATGTGCAAATATTTTTTTTTACTAATATTAGTCCTCACCCCATTTATTTGGAAATATAGTACTTATATATTGGTTTACCAGCGTTAAAAATAATTAAAACATATACTAAAATAAAGTGATTACCTTTGATTTGTTCTTTTATTTAAAATCGCTCACCACCCCATTTATTTCAAAAATACTTTTTACATATTAGTTTACCAGCATTAAAATAATCAAAGCATTTTCTCGAATAATTTCCCCTTGATTTGTTCTTTTCACAATCATTCCCCTTCCTATTTGTTTTAAAATATACTACTTATACATGACTTTACTAGCAATAAAAATCATTAACTTGAATAATGAAATAAAGTAATTCTCTTTAATTCGTTCTTTCATTCAAAATCTTCCCCGCGCCATTTATTTGAAAAAATACAATGTATCAGTTATTTTACCAGCATTAAAAATAATTAAAGTAAATAATGAAATAAAGCAATTCTTTTTAATTTGTTCTTTCATTCAAAATCCTTCCCCACGCCATTTATTGGAAAAAATACAATTTACCAAATAGTTTACCAGCATTTCAAATAATTAGCGTAAATAATGAAGTAAAGCAATTCTCTTTAATTCGTTCTTTCATTTAAAATAATTTCCCACGCCATTTATTGGAAAAAATACAATTTACCAATTAGTTTACCAGCATTACAAATAATTAACGTAAATAATGAAATAAAGTAATTCTCTTTAATTCGTTCTTTTAATTCTCTTTAATTCGTTCTTTCATTAAAAATCCTTCCCCACGCCATTTATCGGGAAAAATACAATTTACATAATTGTTTACCAGCATTAAAAACAAATAAAGCATACACTAAAATTAAGTCATTCCCTTTGATTCGTTCTCTCATTCAAACTCATTCTTCTCCAAGTTCTTTGGGGAAAAAATATTATTAGTATTTTGTAGATACAAATCCGAAAATGAATGTAATAATGAATGTACTGATCCGAAATATTAAAGTATCCATTTGCCGGTCCCCTCAGCCATGAAAAATAGCATAAAAATGTTTTGACCCAAGGCCCGGAACCGAACGATAAAAAAAAACACATGGAATTATGAGTAACCTTGACCGTGCACCGGGAACAAACGTAGAATTTTTTTTAGATAATTGCGACTTTTCGAACGTATGGAACAATCTCGATTTCGACATCGTAATATTTTATTTTCTGAGTTTCGACATGATGGTTCAATGACGGGTTATGTACCTTTCGATTATTATTTTTTTTTATAAAAGGTTGATTTTCTGGATTTTTGATAGGGTAAGGTGGGGTAAGTGGGCCATCTTTTTGGCATAATTCGACTTTAGACCCTCATACCACCGGATGTAATCGGCCGAACAACTTTTTTTTTTGTGGTCCATTCTCTCGTATGTTATTACTGTACCCATGGCAATCTTAAAACAAATTGGCAAATAATAAATTTAAAAAATACTTTTTTATTTTTGGTCATCCGAGTGGCCCACTTGCCCCACAAGGTGGGGCAAGTGGGCCACCCCCCTAATATATTTTTACACATAAATATTAGAGATATGGTGGGGTAAGTGGGATAATCTACATGATATTTTGAGTGTTTGAAACAAAAAATTAATGATGTATCTTCAATAGTTCCCCAATAGCAACTTTTCTGGCATACAAGCTTACTAAAGGAAAAAATTCGTTAATTTTCATCTTGGTCATTTTTGCATGTAGTGTAAAAAAAATGTTATAGCTACAGATTTTAAACTGGCCTATGTCAATGAATAGGACTATGAATAGTGAATATGACTTACCCTATGAATCAGTGAATATGACTTTTTTTAAGTATATTAAAGAGTTTGGGGCAAGTGGGCCACCCCTGGCCCACTTACCCCGCCATTGTGGTGGCCCACTTACCCCAAACGCGGGGCAAGTGGGCCACCCTAATTTTCTTTTAACCTTATCAACATCACAAGTACATGACACTACAAAAAAATACTACGTTTTATACACTTTCGAAATATATAACATTTTGTTTTGTATCATGAACCATTTGGAAATAAATAAAAAAATAGTATGATGGCGTGAATTACGAAAAGATGCAATTTTAAAAATTTTCACAAAAAGGATTGTACCTTGTTACATACTTAAATGAAAATGATGCCATAATGTTTCCTGCATCTATTGGGGTAAATACGTAAAAATATTGTAACAGATTTTTTTTACGTCCATAATTCGGGAAATGCCAGGGGGGGTGGCCCACTTGCCCCAATGGCCCACTTACCCCACCTTACCCTATTGATGATTTTAAATGTTCGGTCGTGACCTGATAGTTCCTACTGCTGAAGACAGAATTTTTTTAGATACGGTAAAAAGTGTCATTTAACCGGGAAGAGAAAATTTTGGAACTGCTTATGAAAGATTAAATTAATTTTACGTGCAATATTTAGCAATTCCAGATAGTTCTAGAATTTTTCTAGATAGAAGAATTGTTCTAGATAGAATAATTGTTCTAGATAGCTCAAGAATTGTTCTAGATATGGAGGAAAGTAGAATTCTAAATAGCTCTAGAATTGTTCGAATTTGATCTTTAACATCACATTATTACTTAAGAAATTAAAGTTTTATATGAATATTTTGATTTCTAATAATATTTTTTACAAACTAACTTTATTGAAATATAATCTAAAAGATTATTAAACCTCTGAGAGATACGCAATTTAGTTGAAATGCAATCTTGTTTTCACTGCATGAAGTTAAAATTTTGAATTTTAACTAAACCTTTCAATTGTTTTATGTTTTATCAATGTATTAAAGAATTATAAACTACTGTTACCTATTTTAAATTTTAAATTTCAGTAAAGTTATAAACTTTAAAAATTATTTGTGTTGCTGGAAAACATTCAGGTGATGAGTAGGTTTATAAGTTTATATCCCTTAGAGTTGAAAATACACGTATTTTTTAAGATGATAAGTGATCATCTTTTAATTTAATACTTCTATGGTGTAATTTTATTTAAGCTTATTTTCAGGCAAAGATTAAGTGTGCGTAACAATAGTAATTATACTATAGTGTAATTCCATGCCAAATTATCCCGGCTGTAGTGTACGAAACGTTTGTAAAAAGTGATTATCACTACAGCTTTTAACAAGAAATGAAATATAGGAATGAAACATCTACACGTATTATAACTAAATAATTTAATGCACTTTATTTAATTTGAGATTTATTTTATTCTTTTAAAAAGCTTTTAATCTCCTCTTAAATTGTGACTACAGTTACCTGGAATTGGCCTATAATATTCTAGTTGATTTGTAAATTTTGTAACATTTAGAAAAAATGGTATATAACTGCATCTTCTATGAATTAAAAAGATGAATTCGTCACATAAGTTTATAATAAGTCTATCAATCTAATTTTGCACAAATCTTGTTTTACGTGTTAATTTTATCGCTACTTAAGAGTTTTTTGTATTTTAGATAAATATATATTGCTCTATCTTCCATCCTATACTTAAAAAAACCTCTAGAGTTAATATTTTTACTTCCCACTGTATTTTCTGTGGTCAAATACAGCTGACATACTTGTTGTGCATTAGCATATGTCAAGCTTGGCCCCTGTAAGGTGCAAATAAGGAAGAACTTCCAAAGACGTCAAATCAATTCTTTTTTCAAGTTCGTGACCTCCTTAGATTGGCGGTCAGAACGACGAGACGCAAGAAATTGGAAACCGTTTTTTTAAGGGTCACATCAACAGTGTGGCGATTACCACACACGCAACCTCAATATTCCATCAACGGCTAGGTGGCGCTGATTTACCGTCCACGTTCCTACCACTATTTCCTATTACATCGTTCATAGTAGTATATAAGCCGAGATAACTCATCTCCTCCCAGAGGATCCTTTTGGGAAGACAATGAGTTATCGAAGTCGCTACAGTGGTGACCCGGACGTGATCGTCACCCACTCCAACGACGCTCCTGCTACAATGCGCTCATCCACGGTTGCTGCTCTCTCGCTGCTAATGCACTCAACGCTGCACGCAACTTCTCAACTCAACGGTGGCACACTCTCTCTCTCTCAACGCAGCACAACGCACAGCGAAGCAACTTGCGCACGGTCCCTTACCACGTTGTTTCTAGGAGGGGAGTGGTGTGGCGATTACCACACACGCAACCTCAATATTCCATCAACGGCTAGGTGGCGCTGATTTACCGTCCACGTTCCTACCACTATTTCCTATTACATCGTTCATAGTAGTATATAAGCCGAGATAACTCATCTCCTCCCAGAGGATCCTTTTGGGAAGACAATGAGTTATCGAAGTCGCTACAACAGCTTTAAAATGAAAATTGACGTAACTTTTGATAAGATGTGTTCAAGTAAGTTTTAGAACCTCTTAGGAATGTCAAAACTAGTTCAAATCGAAACGGTAAATACTTAAATTGGGCTGTTCTACGTACATAAATAAGTGACATATGCCAAATGCTAAATGTATGATTACTTTAGATCACGGTCTTTCTACTAATAGATGTTTTGTTAAACTTAATAACTCTAACTATGAAAGTATGTCTTCTTGGTTTTGCCTTTCGCAAAGGACAATATGTTTTTGCCGTTCCGCTTCTCAAAGCGTGAAATTAAGTATTATAAGGTCGCAAATATTTGTAACGAAAAAAATATGATACTGTTATATTTAATCTTTGATATAATAAAAGGAATCGAAATTTGGGATTGAAGAATTGATGATGGTGAAAATTGTGCAAATGATTAAAAATGTTTCATTTATTAACACAATAAAAATTTCAATGGTGTGTTATAATATTAATATGTACTATAATAATGGTGGTAACTATTAATGGTGGTAATTATTTAGTGGTTCGCATAGTTGGTAGGTTGTATATTAGGTTATACCATTTGAATATATCAACATATGAGTACAGATCCTATGAAGTCCCATAAAGTACCTAATTTTTTTATGAAAAAAAGTATTCAAGGTAATTTGTGTGCAATTGAGATGCACTATTGCATATTTGGATTAGTAGTTCATGAAATTTATTTTCTTGTGATGCGTAACTCATTTTAAATAATTTTAATAATGTAAAGAATATTTTCAAAATCGGATTAAAAAATACGTTTAATAAAATCTATTGATTAGAATTTTTTTTAAGTTTTAATGTTTTCGATAAAAGTAGATATTTGGTAATAGTTAATAAATTATTTGGTAACAAAAGGAAATGCGTTATTTTGTAAAGTAATTTGGGAGAAGAATATAAGTTAAATTCACTTGAATTGCAATATTTTAGACAAAAAAAATGCCAATACCCTAACTTTTGTAAGGCTTTGAAAAATAAATCTACAAATTAAATAGGGTGTTTTGAGTTTAAAAAAATCTAGACTAATTTTTAAATGAACAAAATAAATAAAATGTGATGCAAAACGATTTATAGATTTACCTTTGAATATGAAACAAGAAGAAAATAAAAAAAAATGAAATAGGCTTGGGCTGCCTTTAGGCTTTTAACTAATTAACAAAATATCTTTAAGTTAAAATAAAAATTAAACGTAGTATGATGATATTTCGGAATTTTTTAAATAAGTATTAATACTTTTCAAAAGTTAAATACTTTACCAAAATTAATTATTACTTCATTAAAATTAAATTAATTAATTGAAATTATGGTCTTGCAAAAAAGTTCATTCGTAATTTATATTTTATGAATATAAAATTAAAAATTTTTGCAAAGGAAACAATCTTTTGAAATGTCACGGAAACTTTTAGTCTTCTTGAACCTAATTAGGTAACATTCCAATAAAATGCAATCCAACAAATATATACTTATATGCGTAAAAGTACTAAACTCGAAAACATATGCATCATATATCATTTATTTTTATCAAATAAATTAAATTAAAATTTTAAACTATTTAATTTAATACCTGTTGAAACTAAGAGACAACTCCCATCCAAAATCCCTCAGGCACCCACACTATATTCGAAGTTCTTCACACCATAGAACAAAAATCCTAAAGAGTTCCATTCCAACTTTGCATCCAAGTTTTCTACTTTTAGCCCGCGTGACGTCACCAATTCCCGTTGCGTGCAACAATGGCAAGGACAGACTGACAGATAGGCGCTTCCAATCGGGAGCGATCGAAGGTGTTGCCTGTCCCCGCCCCAATTTTAGGGCAGACGAATTTTTAACAATTGATTTCAGGTAATTAATTGAAACAAGACAATTTGTCGTAGTTTAATGTTCCGAGAGATACGCAATTTGGTTGAAGTGTAACCTTGTTTTCAATGCATGAGATTAAAACATAAAATTTTAACTCAAAATTTATTCTCGTTCAATTGTTTTAAATTATATTTCCGTAGCAGACAATTATATATGAAGGTCCCAAACATTAAATGTAAAAAAATTTAAAAATATATAAGATTTACAATTTTTCAAATATTATGTGATGCTGGAAAAACCTGACGTACTTTTAATTTCCCTAATTATCAATTATTCAAAATTCGTTTTAGTATTCGAATTACTAAGTGTAAAAGAGAGTCAGAATGAAGGTTTCCGTCTAGTTTATTTTTTTTACTAAAATGTTTTTAGAAAGAATGTCGTGGGAAAAGTTTCCAACAGACTTAATTCATTTACTCTTTTCACATTTATCTCATGTTCATTTACTGGGGCCTGTTCACTCACTGGTCAGTCTACCCTAACTTAAAAATGTATATTTAAACTATGATCAATCTCCAACAGTTGCTATTTACCGTGTAACCTTACAGAATGTTTTTATGAGTTAGTTATGTTTGGTTTATGTTTTATCTATTCAAAGTTAAGTTTATTTAAAAGCTAGTATGACTATTTTTTAACGCAATTACTGTTCTCGCAAAAATGGGTACGAATAAGAAAAATGTCAGTATGTTTGTTATTTCATATGAAATTGTATAAACAAACCAGTTTCTAAGGCGAAATCACAATACAAAAACGCACGCAAAAATACACAGTTTAATACATATGAGTTTCCTTTTTTTTTTGGGGGGGGAGAAAAAAATAATTTTAGAAACATATGATGGGTGTAGATGTAAAATTCAGATGCTACAAACTATAACTAATGTATAGAATGTGGCACGTTTATTCGAAGCATTCAATGATATTTAATGTATCTTAGTAACAGGATTTTACTTTTGGATTTTAAAGCAACGCAAACTATTCCATGTAAATTTCTGTAACATATTCATGTAAATTTAATAATCAGAAACTAACAATTTTTCTAACACACATACATTTTTGAAACTTTTTAATTTTAGTATATTTTTATTATTTGATGAATTTTTTATGTACTTACACTGAAATGTACTTCAAAATAAATTTGCTCCAAAATATGTAAAATAAATGCATGTTCAAAATTTAAATATCTTTAAGTAAAAACTTATTTTTAATTTATGTATAGGGTTTACAAATTCCTCTTCATTCCTCTTCCCCTTTATCAATAAAACATTAAATAAGTAGTATAACTAAATTTCACTCACCTTCAAGTTCTAAAAACACCAAGCCAACGTTATTTCTGAAGATTCCACCAACTCAGAACCTAACGGGACCAAACGCACATGTCACCAAGAAGCAAACCACCGGTTGGTCATCAACAGTTCCTGCTAGAGAGAACCCTCCGCATTCCTATGACTCCGTTATGAGAGGCAGGGGTCTGTGGTAGAAAGTTGGTATAATTTCTAGTTCCGCGTTTGACTTCTCTGACCGGTTGAGAATGGTGTATGAGGCTTCGAGAGACTCTTCCTACCTGTGGAAGGAAGGGATGGGCAAGAGGTCACCGGTAGTAGGATTTTACCTGTTCTTTGTTTTTTTCAAAGATGGTTGCAAAGCTGGTTGGCGTTTAATAAGGCAGCTTGCAGACTTGGCATATTTCCTTATGACTTTCTTGATTGGGAGGGGGGGGGGGAGGGGGCGAGTTCGCCGAACGCTGCGACCTTAGGTCTATTGTATTCAACCCCAGGAATGACACAGGCACAAGAGACACACAAAGAAAGAGACGACACAAACACATTGACAAATAACAACATTTAGTGACGGACACAAACATCCGTGCTTCACTTGGATTCGATCCCGATTCAAGCAGCTCCAAAGCCTAGCATCCTAACCATTGCGCCACCGAGGCGGCAGCTTAATTTTCAAAAATATTTAAAATGTTGTAAATTAAAATCTAGAAAAATATAACGAATTATTACTACCATAATATTGTATAATGTAACCAACCAAATTCACTGATTTTTCTAAAACACGAAACTATTCAACTCCTGTTCCTGAAAAATAGGAAGAAAAAACCATCCCTCGAAGGAACCGAAACAAAATATAATCAAAAGATCAACATCCCGAGTGAACATAAAACTTGTTTCTTCCGCGCAGTTTGCTCTCTAGCGAGGAAAGGGCCTTCAGGGTTCAACTTGAACTTGGTTCAGATTTAGGAAGCAGCTCTTACGAGGTGGTTGTTTTTAGTCACATTTTTTCTTCTGCTCCACCAGGTAAAAGGTCATAGGCTGTATATTTTTTTTCTCTAAGGGACGTTGAAATCAGGTCAATTTGGTTTTTATCAAGATTTTTTTTTTGTCGAATGAAAGGATGTTGCTCGCTTTGGTCGGAATGTCACTTTCGAATAGATGAGTTTAGATAAATCGGTGGTTTGTAAAAAAAGTGGTGATGATGATAAGGTAAAAATATTTTGACTTGATGAATTTAAAATGGACAATTCAATAAAATTGAATGAAAAGTTGTTTTAAAATTATCAACATATTGTTTTATGTTACAGTGAAACACATGATTACAAATTTTTCTAATAAAACTTTCCTTATCTATTGTGGAAAATTTGTGTTATATGTAAGACTTCGTTTTCAATTATCGTAAGATTTCGTTTTTATTTAAATTTTCCACATATGGTTTTTAATTTAAAGTCGTATTATTATATTTAATGGCATTTTATTAGAACTGTGTGACTTATAACATCGACTTTTTAATACATTTTTTCCTCCTTAAAGAACGTTGAAATAGGATCAATTTGGTTTTTATCTAATTTTTTTAGTGAACGAAACGATGTTGCACGTTTTGCTCGGAATGTCACTTTCGGATAAAGTGGTGATAAGAAAGAAGGAAAATAGGAAGATTCAATAAAATTGGAGAAGTTGCTTTTAGACAATTGGCTTGTTTCATGTGACGTAGAATTATTCCTGATTCTATTAATGGATTTCATTAAGGGTGCAATTGTTTGATGAATTGCTTTGTTATCTTATTTTTTTACTAAATAACAAAAATCAGCTATAGATTGCAAAGAACAAATTTAAGAGTTTTTTCAGCAGTAGAACTTTTTTTATATTAATAAGAAGAAAGTTTTTGTCTATTTTTTCGTGTTCTAGAATGTTTACATCTATCAATGCTATCATAAAAAAACATTATCAATTATGATTTAATTTATAAAATATCCCATCCATATCCATCCGAATACGTTGTTTCATTGGATATTACATAAAAAATACAGTACTCAAAAATTACCAAAAACTAAAAATCTTAAATTAACTTTTATTTATTTACTTAACCCTTTCAGTCCCAAAAATTTACTACACTACAGAAACATCTGATATTCACAAAATAAGCTTATTTTAGGTCAAATATACGAATTCCATAAGGAAAAAAAATCCATTTAAATTTGTTATATGGTTTTTGAAACAATGCCAAAATTCTTTAACTGTGGAAAACAACAAAATAAAAAATATATATATTACCTAAAAAACACTTCGAGTTATATATTTTAAAGTGTTTGACCATATTATTAAAAAAAAATTAGTAATTATTTAAACCGAAATAGTTTAAATTGTGTTTTAAATATGTGGAACTGAAGTGAACTTATAAAAAATCAGGAGAAACGCTTGTTGACTATTTTCTAAATAAAAAAAAATAGTAGTTCTGACTTCTATTGAGATTAAAGCAAAATTTTGTCTGATAGAACAAAGTGTGAAGAATCGAATGATGTGTCTTTGGATGTCATAGCGGGACATAAACATTTTGAAAAAAATATTGAAAGTGATGATGCCAAATGGCATCACTGGGACTGAAAGGGTTAAATAAACTTTATTTTTAACGACTTAATTTTTAATTTTATTAATTCAATAAATTAGTTCTTAATCTTTCTGTCCCTTTCCCTCCTTTTAACATGAATAAAATCACAAAAAAAAGGAAACTCACGTGTTACTCTTTAACGAGCAACTTACGATTTACCAACATACTACAGTAAATATGAATCTGTATTAAAAAATGAAAATGTACATTAAATATGAACGAAATCACAAATATGTTTAGTGTACTTACGTGTTAATCCCAACGAGCAACTAACGTTTTACCGAGCTTACTACAGTAAATATGAATCTAATTAAAATATAAAAACTACATTAAAATAAGGAAAATCTACAATAAAAATGAAATGAAATAGCCCTCGTGTTGCTCTTGTGCGACGATAATTCCAACCTAACCTAACCTACATTAAAAATGAAAATCCACATTAAAAATGAAAATCTACATTAAAAATGAAAACCCTACAATAAAAACGAAAATCTACATAAAATATGAATGAAACCACTAATAAGTAATTTACGTGTTATTCACGACGAGCTACTTACCATTTACAGAGCCACTTATATGATGAATCGGTCAACCGGATTTAGCGAATACCATTCCTTGAGCGTGGTAGGACTTTAACAAATGATCACGTTTATATTCCGTTTAAGATAATTGGTAGGTAGTCGCAATTGAACCTTTTTGAGAGCTGACTGTGGCATAAGGTTAATTGATTGGATATGTAAGACTTTTGTTTACTAGCGTTTCTACAGATAAAAAACTACATATTTAACTAAGATAAAAATTTAAGGAATTTTAATTCCTAGATCGAAGCAACACAAACAGGTCTGTCGTAGGAAAAATATGTTAAGAATGGTCTTACAAACTACATTATGACTAGAAAAGGTATTTTACATTCGCCTTTTAATACATCTGTGAACTATATACAACACTTTTACAAACTTAAGGGGACGCGGTACCCAAAAATTGGTCAAAGTATCGATTTTTCAGTTCTTACATCTTATTAGTCACAATATCTTTCTGAACATATAGTGAGATTTTCATAATGATATTGCTTGTAGAAAAAAAGTTATAGTTTAAATATTTTCTAGAGTCATTCCTTTAAGTTTGAATACGTATTTCGTCAGCTTTCAAAGAGTTTTCTCTATTTTGCGTTTTTCGATTCTTGTTTTTAAAAAATCCCTAAGACTTTTTGGCTAATAAGGTTAGAATTCTGAATTTTTTAAGCTTTGTTCTTATATATATGTAGTACCCACAATTGTAAATGGAGTATGGTGTGTTAATTATAGTTTTTTTAAAGTTGAATTCAATAATTTGCAATTTTTGTGATTTTCAGTATAAATGCATGTTTCTTCTTAACTGTAGCTCACATTTTAAAATCCATGCACAGCTTTTCAACAAATAGTACTAAAAACAAACTATAAAAGTTTGGTGGAGTTCAAAATGAGGAGTAGCGTTTTAAAAAAGCTCAAAATTTGGACTTTTTTAAATAAATGAAAACCTACTTGTAAAAATCTGTTTTTATTGCTAGAAAATTGCTATTTATAGTGAACACTATACAAAACCACAATAATATACAAGTTTATGTTATTATTTCTAGAAATAATGTTTTGGGTACAGTGTCTCTTTAACTTTTACAATTCAGGTTTCAAACAATTACGGTTTAAAATTAAACGTAAAGCAATGATCGATGTAAGTATTATTATTCCCGAAGAATAATATCGTATTACTCGCAATCGTATTAAAAATGTTCAAAGAGTAGAAATACTTGAATATTTTTGTCAAGTTTTGACTATTGTGTTATAAGGGCAACTGTTAGTTTAATATTTGGTTGAATAGAATTGCCTAGAAACGAAAAATTGAAATGTAATTAATGTTTATGGTTAAAGTGTATGTTTTATCTCAGACTAGCAGTATGGTCCCGCCTTACTGGGAACCCGTTAACTTCGCATTGCTTCCTTTTAGAGGCATGCTTACTTGTGAAAATACACTCAAAACAAAATTAAATTCGTGTTGGCGCATGCGAACTTAAAAAAAGCAAACACTAATAGAGGATGAAGCAGCCTTAGAGCGAGCGCATATCTCAACCAAACTCAATCAATCAAACTAATAGAGGATGGCGTCAAGCCCTCGTTTCGGCCCGGTCCATGTATTTTCAAGTCCTGTTATGGTCCCGCAATCCCACGTGGATGACGTTTTTTTTAAACTAATTATATTAATTAAAAATAACAATCAAATATGAAAAAACTAAGCCTCAGGTGCACATGTAGGTATTAAAAGGAATCTATATTAAAAATTTCGAATTTTTTAGAGCACTCTAAGTAGGTCCTTTGTGATCCACAGACATACACACAGACAGACTCTTTCTTTTATTATCATAGATGACTGAAGTTAACTTATTTATCTACAAGTTTTCAAATCCAATTACAAGTCTTGTATATTGAATTTTACATTAGACTAAAGTAGTTTTTCGTAAGGATAATTATTACAAAATTACGACTTTTTATTCTACAGAAACATTTTAGAACATTCTTTTCAATCAAATACTTTATTACAATTGCCCGAAACAGTATTAACCTCATAGACATAAGCAATAAATTACAATCTATTTTAATCATTGTTAAACACTACGTTCAATTTAATAATTCCAATTTAGATCTTTCATGGAATAACATAAATTTGTTTAGATCACGTACTCCAGTTTAATTCCGCATTGGCTTAGAATGAGTCATCCTATAACAAGATGTAGTTTTAAAACTCTATGTGGCTTCCCTAATCCGATAATTTTGTTGTGTTGGGTTCGTAATAGGCAATAAAGGCGGAGGACAATCGACAATGAAACCTGTAAGAAACCCCAGGTGAATAAACCCATGTATATATTGGATTCTTTTGAAGAGTAAAAACTACTTAAATGTCTCACTTACTTACAAATTGAGTCCGGACCGAAGGTACATATTTAATAGAATTTAGAATAGGGTCATATGGGTCAAAAAATCACAACATCCTATTTTTTTCTAAAGTATAAAAGATAAAAGAGATTTAATTTTACATGGAGTAAGCTTAAATAATTTAGAATTTCTTTAAATAATTACTTTACCTAAAATTTAATTATTATTACTTTTATTTTAATTATTGAGTGACCAGGAATTACCCCGGGTTTTGGGCAATTATGGATCACACATGGGGTAAATATGGGTCACTCATTTTTTTATAGCAATGCATGTCAAAAGTAAATTAATATTCCGAATTAAATCATTTTTAGCACATAAAAAGATTGTTTTAGCACATAAAAGTAATGAAAAAGAAACTTGGCATATTTTTTTTATGCCAAGTTAGAATTCTCTATACATCTTTCTTCATACATGTATAATGAACCATCAAAAGAACTCTATTTTGACAAAAAAAAATTAATGGACTCTATTACAGCAATCAAAACTGAATTATATCGCACAAATAAATATTCTCTCAAAAGTTTTGATTTTAAATAAAGTTGCTCGTAAGTTTAACGCAATGGCAACAGTGAAAATATTGAATAAAAATAGAATTTTCATGCTATTTCAAAGTAGATTTAATTTTTTGTTATTTAAGTTTTAAATAAACTTCTAATTTGAATTTTTTAATGAAATTTGGAATGCAGCCTAATCTGACTTTTTGCCTCAAAATGACGTATACCACTTAGCTAAAAAAAAAAACTTAAAAAATCAAAATATATCACTCACCCAGAATTACCCCAGTGACCAAGAATTACCCTAGTAAACTGGGGGATAAATCACTACACCTTTAAAACTATTTTAAAAAAATAACAATGAAAATAATTTATATAAGAATGAAAAGCTTAGACCGTTTCCTATTGAAAAATAGCACCAACAAAATAGTTAGTTCAAAGATGTTTCTCCAGTATAGACCTTAAAAAAAAAACATGTTTTTCAAAGACAATCTTTTTTGAAGATGTTTTTGTAGTAGTGTAAAAAGTATTTTTTTTCTATTATTCGCTGCAGAGTTACATTGTTTTTGCACTTGATATAAGAAAATATAATGTATAAGGATGACTTGGCATAATTTATTTGTTTTGTAAAAACCATTTTTATTTCTTAAAACGTAGTGACCATTATTTACCCCAGAAAGAGAGTGACCCATAATTCCCCCATATGTGACCCTACTTTTTCGTTGATACTTATTTACGAATAAGAAACTAGCGTCAATAATGCCTTGGCGATTTTACTAAACGTGCCATATGGCACCGGAACGAATGCTAGATTTGACCCACGCAATTTAACATAATTATTCTTCGAACTACAAATAAATTTTAAAAAAACGATAAAGATTATTAATTTAATTTGCTGAAGAAAAGTGCCAATTTTGGCTTTTAAAAGTTTATATTGCAACTAAATGCAGTTTTTTGCGATTTTTTCTTAAGTGTATAAAATCCAAAGTGGGAATGGTTCTATAAGGAACAATATGTTACAAATTTACTTGTT
This sequence comes from Hylyphantes graminicola, assembly GCA_023701765.1. Classification (NCBI taxonomy): domain Eukaryota; kingdom Metazoa; phylum Arthropoda; class Arachnida; order Araneae; family Linyphiidae; genus Hylyphantes; species Hylyphantes graminicola. The sequence continues at coordinate 70,788,538 of CM043119.1, forward strand.
TATCGACGAGATTTTTTGTGTGTATTTATGTAACAGGAAATTACCTTTTTTTTTGGTTCTTGATATATATATTTAGAGAGTCATACAGAAAAGAGCCACAAAATAAACTTTCTCCTAACATTATTTAATTTGGCGATGATCGTGGCCGATAAAATAAGTAAAATCCTTGTACAAAAAATTAAATTTTTAAGACATGGTAAAGGCATATTTTTTACGTATAAATATGTTGTGTATTGTGTAAAATTAGATATTTCCATTATTGTTTATCAATGATCGCTAGTCTAACGTTGAAAGTTTGTCAAATTAAATGTCATGTTGATTGAACGTTAGAGATTTTTACTTGTATAACTATTACTTTACAAGTCTAATAAATCAATGACAGACATACGTTTCGCTAATTACTTAATTATACTAACATCAAATGTGACATAGTTTAAATGTTGTTATCTATTTTAGAACATGTTCCGATATTGCTTCCTACATAAATTTTTTGTTAACAAATTGAACTTCTTTCTAACAAGCCAACATATTGAATACCAATTCAAGGAAAATATCAACAAAAACTGCCTCTCACGTATAACAGAATATTTAACAATGGAAATATTAAGAGGCATTTATGTGACATTTTATGAAAGAATTGAATTGTGTTTATGTATATTTTTCATTGTTATATGACCCTAGTTATCCTGTGATCTTCCGCCAACTTCCTACAAGTGGTCAAATGTAATTCAATTTTATTTAGCTTTATTTCATGCAAATAAAAAATGTACTATATCATAGGCCACGACAATTTATCTTAAGGGGTCTCAGAAGTCTTAAAAATGTGCAAAGAATGTACCACAAAGCATAGTTTGCAATTTCATATAATTTTTTAACTACTCAATATATAAGTATAATTTTTTATGTGTAATTCTATAAGATTTATTTATTATAAAACAAATTTTAAAATTTATTACACTTTAGCCAAAACTGAAATAAATGATAACAAACATAAAACTATTTACTAAATTTGAAAACATTTGGATTAGGCTAGCGCGCAACATTTTGTGGCCAAAATTGAAGAAATGACCAAGAATATGACTTTATATTGTACAAATATGTACAAACAAAGACCTATTCCTCTTCAAAATAAAGATAAAACAATTATTAATAATCCAAATGTTTTCAAATAGTTTTATGTTTGTTATCATTTATTTAAATTTTGGCTAAAGTTTCATAAATTTTAAAATTGTCTAATAATAGATAAATCTTATAGAATTACATATAAAAAAATATACTTATATATTGAGTAGTTAAAAAAATATATGAAATTGCAAACTATATTTTGTAGTACATTCTTTGCACATTTTTAAGACTCCAAAGACCCCTCAGTAATGTTTAATAATTGCATGTTATAGCTCTTTTTGACCTATTTGCTGCTCTTTAATCTATGATTTGGCGACAAATTGGCATCTTGGCAAAGAAACCTCAGTAACAATTGAGTTCCAAAACAACATTTTAAATGCATATATGACACCAAGCAATGCATCGGAGTATTGCTAAGGATGTTTTTTGTGCCTACAGCAAGTAGGTATCCTTGAATTGTCAGCATAGAATAAACGGTTGGTAATGAAAACTAGACTATCTCTCTCTCTTCACAATTGATATCATTTATAAGTTCCGCTTGACTGATAACAAAATGGCCGCTTAATTAGGGCTTTGTTTTCAATAAGAATTTATAAAGGTCGAACTTTCTTTAAAGTATACAAGCACTTGGTCTTGAACGTCAAAATATATTAACGTTGAATAGTTGTAAATAATAGAGTTCTCTTCGAAAAATATTTTATTTATTTTTAGATTTAATTAGCTTTAATTGTGTTTTGAACCGTTTTATTATGCTTTATCGAATCATTAGAATTAAATTTAACATATAGTTTGGAAATGAATTTCTCTACGTATTAAAGCAAAAAATTATTGTTTTGCTAATGTGAGACGAACTTTAAGAAAATTCACACCTACAAAAAAAAAATAAAGCAATTTCGTTGAAAGTCCGAGATACTCAATATTTAATTCGCAGTTTTAGAATAGTTTAAACAATATACTTTCATTGTATTTCAAAGCATTAAGTAAGACCTTTTTTAGGCCTTTTTTATATATAACGAAATAATATCTTGTTGTTAGTATTTAAAAATATCATAAGAATGAAAGAAAAATTACCCTTACGTTAAGATTCATATGCAGAAAGTCCTCAAAATAACTCAGAAATCATTCAAGCTGTCAATAACACTGGTCAACAATGAAAATGCGAATGAGATGAAAGTACCCAATTATGAACGACTTCGACGTGCTAAACACGAATATCATCTTAAAAAATGAAAGTTAGCTCTTGTTTTTGAGTTACGGTCGTTTTTTCATTGCATAAGATATAGCGAAATGCAGGAGCGCACCAAAGGCAAAATTAATTAAAGTCAATTTTGTTTACAGAAAACCTCCTAATTTGAGGCTCATTCTGATTTTATTTCATATTATCAACCTGGGGGTGGGAGGAAATGATAACTTTCAAGATTTTTGTAACCATATTAGCAGCTAAATAACCCTTCTAAGCAATGTAATTGTTCTCATCTAAAGAGGTGCAGAATAAAAAGCAATAAATTCCGTGTATTTCGTACTTGGTTGTTTTAGAAGCAGAATATCAAAAATTAGTGTTAGTAATAAATCTATAACGGTAATGCCTTGTAAATGCATTAACAGAGCTAATAACTTCTGTTATATTAGGGGGAAAATACAATTTTTTTGCAAAAAAAGAGCCTCACTGCAAAGGTAAAGAAAGCTTATCATTTGTTATTTGGTTACAAGATAGGAGACCAGGATTAATTTCTGGGCTCCTCACGTATGTAGTTAAACTTGTGTAGCAAATTTCTCACTGGGCAAATTTCATCTGGGACAACAGATAGTGCCGTATGCTGGGAAGAAAAACGAATGCCATTTAATGGAACAAAACGGAATGTCATTTAAATCAGATTAATGACTTATTTCTGCATCATCTAAACAGTTAAATCAGGTGTTTTTTAGAAAGAGATAAAAGTTAAATAGCCTAACATTCCTTCAACTCGGCGTCCGGTCCAACACGACACTATTTACTAAAAAGTCTCCACTATTTTTAAATTTTTTTTTTAGTTTTAATGAGGAAAATAGCCATGAGTCTGCTAATTATGCTAACTTCTAAAAACAACCATGGAGAAATGTGAGATTTTTATTAATCTTTTTTCCCTGCACCTCTTAAAGTGAGAACAATTATGTTGCGTAGTGGGGTATTAAGCTGCGAGCTGCGAGTGTATGTGAAAAATCTTGTAAATTATCATTTCTTATCATCCCCATGTTGATAATATAAAATAAAACCTGTATACGAGCAAAAATTAGGAGGGTTTCTGTAAACAAAATTGACTTTAATTATTTTTGTGTTTGGTACACCCGTGCATTTCGCCGCATCCTATGCAATGAAAAGAAACAACCGTAACTCCAAAACAAGAGCTAATTTTCATTTGTTAAGGTGATATTCGAGTTTAGCACGTTGAAATCATTCAGAATTAGGTACTTTCATCCGATTCGCAGAAAACTTTTCAATTTTTGTTGTCCAGTGTAATAAGTTTTTTAATTCTCTGAAAAATGGAGATTTTTAAATCCATGTAAAGATATTACTTGTTCTACTAAGCGGTAATAATGGTTTGAATAATGTGCTATGAAAAATTTGCTTTATTTCTTTTATTAGATCTTAAAGGAGGGGGGAGGGAGGCTTCAGAGTTTTCGTAAACCATCTACTTCCATAAATAGAATAAAACAAACACATTTTAATACAACGTACTTTATTACAAAAAATTAAAATTTTAAGCAATTGGCATTTTTCAAGTCTTGAGTGTCAACAGTTTCAGCCGGTATTGTTTCTACAGTGGTGGAAATTGATTTATGAACTAACATACTTTTCACCAGATATCGCTTTGTATTAAGTGCTAACAATTCAAATTTTATGTGTTGGATATTCAGAGCACAATAAAGGAATTTCACACATAATTTTTTTCAAAAAATGATATTAAATAAAAATATATCTAATTTTAGTTTTTAAGCATGTCAAATGATGGAAATTGATTTATGAACTAATATTTATTTTGATTCCAGGTACCAAATATTTTAACTAGTTTTTCATTTGAACTTCAGGGGAGCTTACTATCAGGGTTTATAAATAAGATTAAGGCCAAATTTGCTGAAATTTATCTGTTTTATTCCAATTTTACTAAATAGGAAAGCTTGCGGAACTGCCTGAAGCCAAAAAGGTAAAAAATGACCATCTATAATAATAAAAGAAAGAGTCTGTCTGTGTGTATGTCTGTGGATCGCAAAAGACCTACTTAGACTGCTCTAAAAAATTCGAAATTTTTAATATAGATTCCTTTTAATACCTACGTGTGCACCTGAGGCTAAGATTTTTCATATTTGATTGACATTTTTAATTAATATAATTAGTTTTAAAAAAAACGTCATCACGTGGGATTGCGGGACCATAACAGGGCTTGAAAATACATGGTCCGGGCCGAAACGGGGGCTTGACGCCATCCACTATTAGTTTGATTGAGATATGCGCTCGCCCTAGGGCTGCTTCATCCTCTATTAGTTTGATTGAGGTATGCGCTCGCCCTAGGGCTGCTTCATCCTCTATTAGTGTTTGCTCTTTTAGGTGCGCTTGAGCCAACACGAATTCAATTTTGTTTTAATTTTGAGTGTATTTTCACAAGGGGTAAGTATGCCTCTAAAAGGAAGCAATGCGAAGTTAACGGGTTCCCAGTAAGGCGGGACCATACTGCTAGTTATATAATATTGTAACAAATCTGTGAGAGAAATTAGCATATTAATTAAAAGATCAATAAATATAATTCATAAATATTTGAAGAATCATTCTGACTTCGGCAAAAACCATCATTAAAAAAGATGTTACTCTCGTGGGACGAGGGACAAAAGCAGGATTATTGGACTTGTATCCCAAAAAGTTACCATTTGTGTCAGCATATGTGCATTACAGGGCGAATTTGTTATGAACTATCACTTCTTGTAACTCCCAAAAGAGTAGGACGAATATTGATATCGTCGTCGAACTTGAAATGTTCCAAAATGAAGGCTGGTCCAAAGCTTACTCTTCACCATAAGAACAGGCTATTAAAATATAGTCCTAACTACATGAAAATGGATTGGGTGGGGGTGGAGGGAGAGAAATGGGAAAAAAGTGACATTTGCTGATGAAAAAAAGTTCAATTTGGATGGACGTGATGTTTAAAATGTTATTGAAAGGATCTTCCGAAATAACCAAGATCTGTCTTCAGCAGAAATGTTAGTGGTAGAAGTTTGATGGTTTGGGCCCCGATATCTTATGATTGAAGAAACAAGGTTATGTTTCTGAAGGGCTGACAAACATCACTTCATTGCAGATTAGTTCTACAAAATTCTTTAATTCCTTTTTGCATGGCAAAACTATGCTTTTGAATGGATTTTTATGCATGATAATGCAAGTATCCACATTTTAAACGAAATGGAAGACTGGTTAAATGAACTAAGTGTTGTTCATTTAGATCATCCTGCCAATAGCCATGACTTAAACCCCAAGAATATTGTCTGAGATCAATTGGTTTGAATAATTTACTCAAATGGAGTATGGTTTTAATGAAGTGTGCATCAGTTATGGAATAGAAGGACTTAATCATTAAAAACTGCAAATTCCTTGACCAAAATTTGACCTTAAGTTTTGTGCCGTCTATGAAAAACAAAATCAAGGAAGCATTAGCGACAAAAAATAGTTTTAGCAATTATTAATTGAGATTGAATGTTAAAGTTCATAAATCAATTTCCCTATGCTAAAACTAAAATATCAGCAAAATAAATTGTTAACGAATTTATATAAAATTTTATTTACGTGTATAATTTATAATGCAAAGCCTGTATAGTATATAAAATTTAAATCGAAAAAAATGCAATTAATAAAGAAATACTGTTAAAAAACTGTCAGTTCATAAATCAATTTCCACCACTGTACATTTGGTCCTGTTGGGAATATATTTGTTTCAGTTAATAAATATCCGTTAATATTATATAACGGGCTGTGGGGAGCCCTGTGGTCAGAGTCTTGATCTCCGAATCGAAAGGTCCCGCGAACGAGTCCGGGTCGCTGAAGACCCACCGAGATTTTGCAAAGTACGTGTTCGTTAAATCTGTTGGGTCCGAAAGTCCTGTGGGCGGTCATTTCGAATTTTCTCACGGGTACAGGTCCCTGGAGACTATTTCCCTCCCCCTCAGGGAAATGTCTAAATTGTGGAGGTGGCGCGTGATAGATGGCAGCATCTGTCACTTGTGTGTGTGTGTGTGTGTATGTTGTGTCTGTCTTACTTGACGAAGGTTTTTAAGCGGATCTCTGACCAAGCAGCGCAAATGCCTAAAAATATATATGTACACCAACCAATTATATAATAATAAAGTTCAAGGTTGGTTGGTTGGTAGACATATATTTTCAGGCTTGTGTGCTTGGTCGCAAGGACCCGCATATAAACCATCGTCAAGTAGGACAACACAAGACACACACAAACACATATGACAGATGTTGCCATCTGTCGCCACCTCCGCAATTTAGACATGTCCCTGAAGGGGAGGGAAATTTTCTCGAGGGACCTGTACTCATGGGAAACTGCGCAATGACCGCCCACAGGACTTTCGGACCCAACAGATTTTACGAGCACGTACTCCGCATATACTCGACAAACACAAACATCCATGCCTGAACGGGATTCGAACCCGGACCCAGCAGCTCCAGAGGCCAATGCCTTAACCACTACGCCGCTGGATCGGCAAGTTCAAGGTTTTTCTAACTTGAACATTCGATTGCTTGATTCAATGCATACATTTCAAGGGTCAATCTAGGAAAGTAGTCAATTTGCGTCACGACCTATTTTTTAATATAATGTTTATAAAGTACTGTCAGTGCGGGTAACTTTGGTCCAAAATCCCAACTTTTTTGACAAAAAAAGAAAAATTTAACTACAAAAACGAATTAAACACTTAAAAAATATTATGCATTCGAAGTATTGTATTTTTGAGAATAATTTCTAAGCAGTTTTGTTAAATTTTTAAAATTAATAAAAAATTGGTGTTAGTTTAAAAAATTAGAACACGTTTAGGATCCGGGAGGGTAACTTCAGCTGACTAAAACTATTTTTCTTACTTAGTAACGCTTTTTTTTTTTTTTTTTGGTTTTGAATCCTAGCAAAAGCCATCACATTATATGCTTATTTCTTATTGAAAAAGTTTTTGAAGCATTCAAAATTCAGATAGGTAACGTAATGTAACAAGCGATGCTTATTTGCAAAGATGTCGTATTCGTTTTATAGTGCCATAACAAATGTACTTATAAAAAGTTAACACTTTTGACCACTTGTTACTATCTCTGTGGGCAGGGTCTGATCTGGGAAATCTCAGACTATACACTCTCAAAAATGAATGCTCAAAAACAACGAATTTTTTTTAAATTTTTTACGATTCCGTTTACTGGCAAATGCTTCGAGTTTTCCTTTCCTCAAATTTGAATCGTCATTTTTATGAGGATTTGAATGTCGTCTAATCTAAAGAAGCATTTCGTCATTTTTGAGCATGTCAGTACAACAATGAGATTCAGTTTCCTCAAAATCAAGATACAGAATCGTCAAATCAAGATCGTAAAAGTGAGGATTTGCGTTTACTCAAAAGTCACGTGATAGTTTGACGAAACAATCCTCAAAATTAACGAAATGAGGCGAGAGGATTCATGAATCGTCAGAAATGATAGTGTTATTTCTGTGTAGTTACAACCCATTTTGGGGGGGCCCTTTACGGAAAAATTTGCGTATGATTTCCAGTAAATGATGCTATATGACTGATGTATCAAATCTTTGCTACAATTTTATAGGCTTCCTCCCTCATCATCGATCAAAACAATCACGTTTGGTCAATATCATATCACAATTTAGCAAAAAAATCCAAGTGGAGTATCATAATTTTTTTAGTTTACTGGATATTTTGGGGATTTACAGCATTGAGCATAATATAAACTGAAATTTAGGGGCCCCTAAAATTTGGGGTCCTTAGGCCCTGTCCTAACGGGCCTTGTTGTAGAACAGGCCCAGTCCGTGGGTCAAAGCCCCTAAAACTCTTCCGCTTCGCACTGATTAGATCTCCACCTGAGCAAAGATAACGTCCATACCTAGGGATTTCTCAGGGAAACCGTGCCAGTAGGAGGCTTCGCACATCATTAATTTACTTGGTCTCCACGCGGATTAATCATGAGTTAAGAAGAGGATAGTGGTGTTTAAGTAAAATGAAGCCATCAGAAAGTCGCCAAGTAAGCCCAAACAAATGGCTCACTCAATGATAGCCCAATGCCTCATGAGTCCGAGTTTATGGGTTCGAGCCAAGGCAGAGTCGTCAGATTTTCTGTGTTGGAAAATCTTGGATGCGTATGTCATGTATATGATTATGTGGCATGTTAAAGATCCCTTGAGTACCCATTGGGACTGGATTCTCTCGGCATACTTTAACATTCACAGAGAGCTCAGATTCATTGTAATCTGAGCTTCAAAATTGATAGCGAGAGTCGTTTAGATATGGTTCCACAGAAGGAGTGCCATCAGTTCTGGGGAATATGCCGAGTCTGCCAATCCTTAGCCGCCAATAAACAGCCCCACTGAAAATAAGCCGCAAAGAAAGAAAAAATATTGATAAATAATAATTTTATTCTTTAAAAAAGCTTTGATTTAGAATTTAAAAATGACTGTTTGCGTAGTTGTAGGCAGTGACGCGAGCCCTGAATTTACACAAAATGGTAGTGATTAACTTCACATGTAAGAGAAATTGTTTGTAATTATAGTTGAGAAGCAGAAATCGCCAAGTCGATGTAATAAACGCGTACTAACTCCACTAGAATGCTCCAGGCTCCACTAACTCCAGAATGGCGCCAAATATTTCGCCGAGAGCGTTTGCTTGGGCTTACTACAATTCGATCAATGGCTTCACTAGGCAAAACGGTTTTTGAATTGTTTTTTTCCCAACAGCATCTTCCCTTTAACTCTATGGGATTAATCGAAAACAACACTACTAGCACGATACTCTTCATTACGAGAAAAACAACGTTTTGTGCTCTGCTAAGCAAGCATTTCCCACTAAGTTGTCATCTTAATGCATATACAAAAAAAATATATGGATATTTCTTACGCAAGGATGGATTAGAAATTAGCTATTTTTACATTTTCATAGAACGGTGCTAATTTATTTTCTAATTAAATGACTTATGATTTGATTACTATAAATTGCGTTTTTCTTCTGTTACAGTTGAATTCCAATTATTTGAAGCGTTGCTGATTATCTGAATTTCAGAAAAAATATCTATCTAAAAATACCTATCTGTTAATGCTCGTTTTTTTGGATGTTATACCTTGCAATTTTTTTTAGATTGACCAAAAAAATTTGCTATTCATTACAATCAAAAAGCCGAACAGTAACAAACAGGCCGAATAAAAAAGTTTTTATGTCGCATACAAACTTTTATACTATAACTTTACCTGGTTTTATTTTATTTAATCATCGGGTATTTATGTATATTATCTTTTGAATGTATTGTGCAGCATAAACTTACAATAATTATAATTCAGCATAGCTTCTGAAAGAAATCAGCATTCCAACAAAAGTTAACTCTTTCAGTCCCAATGACAATTTGGCATCATCATTTTAGAAATTTGTTTCTGATCTTTTATAGCCATTTATAATATCAAAAAGCACATCATTCGATTCTTCAAACGTTTTTCTATTTGAAAATATTTGTTATTAAAATACCGCAACAAATTATGAATTTTAAAGCTTTCTAAAATTTGATATTGTTACAGTGTATTGAAATTACTAGCATAAAACACTTGATGAAGTATGTTGGTAACAAGAAACGCACTTTCTGTTCTTGTGTGTGAGTTTGAGTTAAACATAATAATAATTGCATTTAATTTAATTTCATTTAGTCTGTTCGAAAGGAGCTTAAATGATGTGTCAATAGCTGTTGACGCATTAATTAATATTGATCGTAGTTAAAACTTTCTATTGAGATACATGACTAAACGGGGACAAAGAAATCAATATAAATAGTTCTAGTTTTGTTGATTAATAAAATTTAATAAAATTTATTTAAAAATGTGGGAACCTAAATCTGTTGTTTTCTGCAATCGATACATTTCACGAAAACTTTTCGAATGCTGCCTTTATTTAAGATATTGAAAAAATAAAATTTTATGATCCTAAATGCTTTTATGAGTTGAGAATTCATTGAGTATTTGAATGCTCATTGACAAGACCCCCACCCCTTAAAAATATGGTACGCCGGGCAACTCACCAGTTTAACCCTTTAATGCATGAATTCTTTTTCATCCCGAAAAAATATATTTGTATATTTAATACTCATTAATTATGGAAAAAATACTGAAAAGAATAACTGCATTGGATTTGAAATCATTTCAGTTTTTTTTTAATTTTTGCCATCTGGTAAAAACCAACTACAAAATTCCAATTTTGATAAGAATGACTAGAGAAAACTACTAAATATATTTTAAAATAACCCTCTTGAACTATAATTAATTTTTCAAAGCAATTTATTTGTATATTTAGTACTAATATTATTATACAACTTATATTATTATGAATGCTGCCAAAAACGTAATCTCAAAACAGACAGCAGTTCATGACTTCACTCTTTAAATTTAAAATACACTTTTACTACGATCATTTAGGAGGGTTATTGGTAACTAAAACTTCAAAATGGAATGTAAAAGAAGAAAAAACACAGATTTGTCGAGGGGGAGCTCTACCTTAAGGGGAGATCATAGTTAAAAATGACCAAAAAATTTATTCTTGAAACCAGTATTTTCTGATAGATGGAAGCCCGATCTATCGAATGAGACCAATTTTGTGTCGATTGGTTAATTATTTCTTATAAAAAATTAAAACTATAAAAATAACACATGCGTGACGCCCCCTTTGAATTACTAATTGTATGCTTGTATTATTTATGTATTACATTATAAAATATGAATTTTTTTGTGTTGATATTTGAAAACTATTCACTGGCTCAATGCAAAAAAAAAAAAAAAAATTCTTGACGATTTACATGAAATTCGGCTTACAAGAAATGTTTCGGTGGTCATTTCGAGTTCGTGTTAATGGGATCGACTGTATTTTTCTTTCGTGTTTTTCTCAAGAGTATAATTTTATACACATAGGTACACACTTTTCTCCAAATCTATTGAATATTTTTTAATAAATTTTTGTGTGTGTTATAAAAACATTTTAGATCTATTTAAGTCACCTATCTTACAAATTAAAAAAAATATATCTTATTATTTTACACTTTTCTTCGTTGAAAATCAGAATTTTTATGAACGTAGAACATAATGTTTTTAAAATAAAAATTTTAAAAATATTTTTGGCAAAAAATAGGTGATTTAAATAGATCTAAAATAGTTTTATAACACACACACAAATTATTAAGAAGTATTTAATAGATTTGGAGAAAAGTGTACCGAAAAAATACTTGTATTTTTGAATATTCGTAATTGTATGTTTCAAAAGCTGTCTTTTTTCGAAAAAAAATTAAAAAATCAAATTCTTAGTTGTAAATATAATAATAAAAGTACAATTTATTCTTTGGTACATTTTTTTATTGTACCATAATTTTTAAATGATTTAGAGCCTTTCGAAATCAATACTAAGAATTGCTCACTTTGCTGTCGCTAACTATGATCCCCCCTTAATAGAATAAAGTGGATTATGTTACTTGTTGCCATATGGCAACAGTATGCAATAGAGGGTTAAAAAACAATCTAATAACTAATATTTTGGTCCCTTGTTACCAGCCACTGGTGTAGCGTGTAGTGTCATCTTCTAGCTCTGTATTTTCGGCTCTATTTACAGCGACCTTCCATCAAGTTTTTTTCCCGCTCGTTAAGGGTCCCCTAGATAAGAATAGGAGAGGGGCCCATTTTAAAGGGACTTTGGAGGTCAGCTAACATTTTTTTTGAAGGTAACTAGTGCGCAATGAACTGAAGTCACGTTGGCGCTAGACTATCTCAGGAGAAAAACGTGACCGAAGCAACGCGAAGGATCGATTGGTCTTATTCTGTGTTGGAGTTTTTGATTTCGAAGGAGTCTGTAGCACAAAAACCCTTTAAAAGGGGGACCGGAGCCTCCATTGCAGCCCATGTTAAAATGATCATTTTATGTACCTTTTTCTTAGGAACTACTTGTTGGATAAATTTCAAATTTTGCTCAGTTAAAATTCAAACAAGTTTTACATATTGTGTCCTGTGCCTTTAGAAGTAAACATAATATTTTTTAATTTATGACTTTTCAAAAATGCGTTACCACATTTTCATAAAAAATCAATAAAATTATTTTAAAAAAAAATGTAACTAATATTTCTTTGCATATGACATACAGTGTAAAAGTAGGGGAGAGGAGGGAGGATTGGGACGGTGGGAGGGGTGGGACAGCTGAAATTATGGCAAAATAAATGACCTAATTTTATTTCCAGTTTCACAACCAGATAGCATATGTATAGCTTCTTGTTGTTACCTATTTATAGTTTATCCAGATTGAAATTCCAGTTTACATTTGGATAAAGTTTATTTTCACGCCTCCAGAGAAAGTTTTAAATCTATTTTTAGTTTTATTTCTTGACTCAGGTAATTTCTAATACAAACGTTATATAGTGTAACAGTACTCTTAAAGATACAATGTATACTTTTCAGCAGTTTAGTCAAGCTGAAAGTCAGCATGGTTTATGTAAGAAGTTATTTTTTAGAAGCATTATGTAGAGGGAGGAATGGGACACACTGAAAGAGGGAGGAATGGGACATGTCCATTCCTCTGCCTTCCAGTCCATTCTTCCTTCCTCCTGTACATACGGCCATTTCCTAACGCAGAACCTAGGAATCCATTGAATAAAAGTAAAGGAAAGAAAAAAGACAAATAAGAATATTAGCAGATACCCCCGAGAAGAAGGAAATTGAAGAAGCTGAAGCTGCCAGACTAGGGAAAAAAAGGTGCCAACTAAAAATGTATGTGCCAGCCTAAAATTTAAAAATTCCAAAGAAAATTGCCGTTCAAAGAAATGAATCCAGTGATAGCGAAGAGTCATTATTTTCATTACACGACAGTTCAGATGATGACATGGATATAGAACAAAAGATTGACTGGATGAAAGACAATCCTAACGTAGGCAAATATGATTTTGTGCTTGTCAAATTCCTCACCAAACGATTAAATGTTTTCTACGTTTCAATAATTAAGAGTATTGAGAATGCTGAAAGTTACAATGCAAAATTTTTGAGAAAGTACATGAAAGGAAATTTTAATTTTCCTCATCAGAATGACTATAGAAAAAAAAAGAAAAAACCGATATTATCATAAAATTGCTGCCACCACAATTGATTGGTGGGACCAGTAGAGTGCAGTCTTGCTTTTCTTTTGATGTTAACCTCTCTCATTAAGATATTCGATCATTTTTCTATAATTTTCAAATGTGTCCCATCCCTCCCATACTCATGTCCCACTCCTCCCACTCAAGAGGGAGGAATGGGACAAAATTCTTGTAATTTGAATTTCTCAACAGTAATAAAATTGTTCAACATTTAAATGGTGTGTATTTTTTAAAAATAATTTAAAACATGTAAGTTTATTATTTAACCATTTGCATCTAAAAATAGGCAGGGGATAATGAATAAAAAAATATTTATGCGAAAATGTCCCAATCCTTCCTCCTCTCCCCTACTTAATGTGCATGCAAAAAAATCTAAACAAAATATTCAGTATTTACTGAGAAAATGTAGATGTGTCCTAAAATATGCATTTTGAGAAAATGGCGTTTGAAGTATCATTTTTAGCAGTCTTCCATGTGGAAAATATTTTTAAAAAATAATTTCAAATACTACTAATTGGCATAATTCCTACCAAATTATACCATTTTGAAGGTAACAATTACAATACACTGCTCAAAACAATTAGGGGAGCAACATGTTTTAAACCCTTTCGCTCCCAATGATTCCATTTGGAATCATCAACTTGTGATTTTTTTCTGACTAAGTTAAATTCGCAACTTATGTATCGTAATGAAAATATGAAAAATATGGTAAAATAAATTTCACTTTAAAACAGTTTTAGAAAATAAATTGACCCTAAATTTTTCATGCTTGCAATTTTTAGATGTTTAAAAACATATTTCAACTATTTTTAACAAAAAAAGTTTGGAAAAAATTATTGTTATAATTTATTAAAAAGCTATTAACCCATTTCCCTCCTTTAAATTTAAGTATTAAAAACTTAAGATTTTTTTCTCCTGTTTTTTACTATTTCATTTCGAATGCATAGTGAACCTATTTAACAAATTTCAGATTTATAGGATAAAAATTAAAAAGTTGGGAGTGAAGTTAAAGTTGGAATTAAAAAGTGCTCCCCTAATTGTTTTGAGCAGTGTATTATCCCATTATGAAAATCCCCAAGTGTGCTTTTTGGTAAATTTTCGAGTCTGGTTTGATGCCAGTTGATTCCATGGTCCCTGTCCCAAGGGACACAGAGAGCTGTTGCTAATATTGATTGGTTTGTTTAAATTACCTCACCAACGAACCAATCAGTCTGCGTTCAGTCTGTGCGCCTCTTAACATACAAGAAGTGGAGTATTGTTATAGCTAAGATATGCTATGGAGTATTGATTATAAATGCCTTAAAATATATGCATAGGTAAAGTTTTTTTTAAATTATCGTAAGATAACAATTTTATTCGATAAAACACTTATCAGAAGTGAAAAATAATAAGGAAGCCGGATATATTTTACATAGTAAAGTCGCTAAATAATGAACTGTCTAAAATGAACAAAAAATTTGGAGGATTTTTAACTCGGAAACAAAATTCAAATTATCATGACATATTTATGTTAAGCTACGCATCTATTTTAAAGATCAGGAAGTTTCACATTTAATCATCATTATTCAAATATCCTATTTTTGCATAACAAAGACCATGAATGATGTGAGCAAATAAATTTAAAGTTCAAAGTTCCGAGATTTTGACAGAGATGCTGAGAAAAAATGACTATTAAAGACAGCAGACCAATGTGTCTACATTTTTGCTCACCTCTATATAAAGATAAAAAAATCCAACGTTAGGCCCTACCCTTATTAATATTCGAGGTTACTGTTCGCTAGTGCCTCTTTTCTAAGGTGCGGTTAAAGACTGGGAAGACCACAATTTCAACCGGTTTCTAAGCGTTAGATATTGAGTTAATTTTAACAAGCACCTACAATGTTGTCATACGCTTTAAAAAGCACTCACAGTAAAGAGTTAATTCTAACTATGTGCACTGTAAAAAAAAATCCTATAATTTATTATCATAGTGTGATGGTCAGACGTAGAAGACGCTTCAATCGGTGATTTTCTTATCTATGAAATATTTTTCCTATATGTCATCAAAGCTAAACTCTAAACTCCTCGGCGAAACAGCCCATTAGTGGGCCAAGGCCTGCCATGCCCATTTCAGCTTTCAAGACCTAGAACTCTGGTGTTCCGGTAAGGTGGTCAGCCTCACTTGGGACCCCCATTGCTTAGTTCCCAAGCATGCTTGGTATCCATTTTATCAACCCACTCAAGAGATAAAAGGATGTATCAACCTCGCCCAATCCGGGATTCGATCCCCGGACTTGTGGCGTGGCAATGCGAAGCACTACCACCAAGCCACTGGGCTTCCTATATGTTTTCAGGCATGTACTAGAAAACCATGCAAATACATACCGTTGAAAGAATCACCTAACTACTAAGCAAGTACGGTAGATAGAGTTAAAAAAAATCTACTTTTCCCTCGAAGTTAACAGGGGAAATAACTTTTTTTTCTTTTATCTGATACGCCTATAGCGCCTCCCAAATGTTCTAGATCGATCACTTAACCTGTTCTCAGACGTAAACTCGAAAATAAAAGCCTTTAAAAATAACATCACGTGTATGTTAAGACACGTAAGAGGGCAGCCTTAAACCTTGGTGCATTTTTTTTAGCTTCACATCACAAAGGCAGTGTTTGTATGCTTCAATTAGGGTTTTAAGCCTGCCTTCTGTGATGAATCTTTTTGTGTTCAATTACTGACATTTACAACAAGCAAAGAACAAATAATGAAAAGACATGCATAGTTTATCAAATGTTCATGCATAGTTCACCAAAAGTTCATGAAAGAAATCTACGATTTACAAAAAGAACACGTTATTTTTTATCATTATTTTTAAGCGTTATAGCGTTTAAGCGTTTTTATTAAGACGCGTATTTGGAAAAACGTTACTTTTTGTTACTATTTAAAAAATTAATAATAATAAGTATTTGTTAAACTCGCACACACAGAACAGTTTGATATTGAGTATGCATTTTAAATAAGGGAAACCTTCTAGTTAATTAATTTTGATCGTCAACATTAAGGAGAGCAAAACATTAAACGCACTTAACATTACAGGAGAAAAATACACTGCAGAATGTTCGTTTTACATTTTTTTAATAACTAAAGTAGTTAGTGACATATAGCATACACTTGGATATCAATAAATTTTCAAAAATAAACACTTCAGAATTTCCGTTTTACTTTTATAATAACTAAAATACTCTCTTAAAACAAAAGAGTGAAATCCACTTCTATAGGAGAAGTGCATTTTCGACACTGGAAAGGAGTGAAATTAACTCCTAAGCAGCTCGTAATCGCCCTAAATCGCACCTAATCGCCTTAAAATCACTCGTTTGTTGTTAAGATTGTTGGAGGTTTAACAAAACAAAAGAGTGCAAAATCAGGAATTTTCTGTGATTTGTTTAAAAATGGAAACCAAAAAATTTGTGTCGCTTGCAAACTTATGGAAAGAAGCACAATTCACAACAAAAATGTTCATGAGTTGTCATTTTAAGGGGAGCACTGGACCGCGGGTCTCCAAACTCAAGTGCCTGAGTGTCAATCCAAAGGGAAAAAAACTATTTTCTCTTCTACATTTCTCCGGCTGTATTGAATATTTTTACAAACTTTTTTTTAATAATATGTGTCGATAACTTACACTATTAAGACAAACGAGCGATTTTAACTCAGTATGAGTTAATTTCACTCCTCCAGTCTTGAAAATGCACTTCCCCGAAAGGAGTGGATCCTTTGTGTGTTAAACCCCCGACAGGATCACTCCAAACGAGTGATTTTAACTCAGCCTGAGTTAATATTCACTCCTTTCCAGTGTCGAAAATGCACTTCTACTGGAGTGGATTTCACTCTTTTGTTTTAAGAGTGTACAGGTCTATCTATCCCACTTTTTGAAATTGCTTCGAATATTTTGAGTAAAATTACTTATTGAAAATTAAAAAAAAAAAAAAATCGTAAAAATTATAAAACGTGGGAAGGTCAGGACCTGTAAATCAGCTACATTTCTCACACAAAAAAAATCCGCTTTAATATTCAATACAGCCGCAAAAATGTGGCAAAGAAAATATTCCCCCTCCCTCCATAGGATTAACACTGATGCACTTTGCTTTGGAGACCCCCGGACCAGCGTGCCCATTCCCCCTTAAATACTTCAATTGAATTTGAGTTAATCAATCAGAAAAATATAGATCGTGGTATTTTTAATCGAAATTATTAAAGTCCTTAAAAGTATTATTTATCTATAGATAATTAACCCTCATTGTTTTGAGTATAAGATAGGTCGGTCTTATAAGTAGTACTTATAATCTTACCTTGATCTTATAAAAATAATCTAAAAATTCAATTTAAAAAATAGTGGAACAATTAATTAATTTTATAAGTACTTTGAAACTTTAATTTAGAGACTAACCCATACAGTTAATGTATTGTCCATTAATCATTATTTTTAATCCATAATTTTTTTTATATTTTGTTTGCAATTCTCCCTTTTCTGTATGATTTAGATCTAAGCATATAACTTCATCGTACTTTGATTCAAACAATATTCTCATGAGACATCAAACACTAATTAAAATCGTTAAATTCATTTAATGAATCAAAAAATTTCTATTAAGACCCAAAAGCACAAAAAAAAACACTTTTCGATTTAAAAAAAAAAAAAAAAATATCTTAATAATGGACCCACAGAAAACAAGGCTAACTCAATTTATAAATAAACCCTCTACTTTCGATGTACTTTCTCGACATAAAATGGTCATTTGTTTGTAACACTAGAAAACACAAAGAGTTCTCATTGCTCCAGTTATGTCGCTTCTCGTGCGTAATTTCTTTTCCCATCATGCTTTGTCATGGATAATCAAACAATTCCCGGCATCCCCAGATTAAAAATAACAGATGTAATAGCTTAGTCTTTCAAATCCCCAGGGAAGTCAACTATCTTACTATATCTCATTATAGTAAACGCGCTGATTCGTTTAAAATACTGTGTATTAACAATACGTCATTAGCTATTCATCCCTTTTCGCAGTTTTTGAGATCGTTGACTTTGAGTGTAATCAAGTACATACTGCGCCGAAAGAAAAAATATTTTAATAAGGAATTAATCAGCATTTTTATTTGATTTTTTAAAATAATGTAGAAAACTTCCCCTTTAATTCATTGATTATCTTGTTTAGCGGGGGCATAGCTCAGTGGTAGAGCATTCGACTGCAACCTTGTTTAGTTTTACCTATAATACAATTAGTAACTGGTAAGTTAACTTAGTATACTCATGATTCACGACCAACAAAATATTTCTGTACGAAATACACGTACAGGGTGGTTATAAAATAACGCTCGCTATTCGGAGTGGTCTGTAGCTTGAATGAATAATCCATCTGCAAAAAACGTTAAGACACTTACTAATCAAGAAGGGGGAAAAAGAATGAAATAAAAAAACTCGTCTCTTGACCAGGGTTCTAAATTACGAGGCTTAATTAGCTGTGCTGGCCGTAAATGGCCATAATTGATGACGCCTCGTTATTTAGATTCTGGTCAAGAGACGAGTTTGTTTTTTATGATTATTCTTTTTTATGATTATTTTTTAGAATTCTGTCTTTTTTATGATTCCATTCTCCCCCCCCCCCCCTTCTTGATTAGTAAGTGTCTCAATTCTTGATGCATTTGGATTATTCATTCAAGCTACAGACACCACTCCGAATAGCGAGCGTTATTTTATAACCGTACCCTGTATTTTTTACCTGAATTAATCTGGTAGGTTTAATAGTTGCCTGGCATCAACCAACAAATTGTTATTGATACAACACTAAAATTAATTGTTGGTTCTTAGAGATATATTAGGAAATATATTTTCAGATTTGTTTGCTTGGTCAGAGACCCGCGTATAAACCTTCGTCAAGTAAGACGGACACAACACACACATAAATCGATTGCCACTCCCGCAATTTAGACATGACCCTCAAGGGGATGGAAATAGTCTCCAGGGACCTGTACCCGTGGGAAACTACGTCGCCCATGACCACCCACAGACTTTCGGACTCGATCGCGGGACCTCCTGAGACCGAGAACGAAGCTTTAACCACTAAGCTATCCACGACCCTTATTAACCTGGTACGTTTAATAGTTGCTTGGCATCAACCAACAAATTGTTATTGATATGACATGACACTAAGATTTATTGTTTTGTCAATTCAAGGTTAAACGAGAAATAAACTTTTTATTTCGAACCTATCTCCCAATGCACATGCCAGACATCAACAAAGCCATCTTGGTATCTTGAGACACGCGTCCTCATACGCCCTTCGATCTCTTGCCAGTTAATTTCTAGAACAATCGAAGATAGCATCTTTGGAACATTAAAAAAAATCTTGTTAGTGCGGGTATTTGATGGTTTCTAAGGCTGTACTTAGGGGTTGGTTGGTAGACGTATGAAAAACTTAGTGGAAGAACGTACTAAGTGATAAAAAGGGAAAGCGAGAGAAAAGGCTTTAAAGTTTTTCGTTTGTGCTTATATACGTTATAAACGGCAGGTACAAAAGGTAAAAAATTTCCAAACTCAAAGTTTATGAAAACGGGAAAACTTATTATCGTTAACCCTTTCAGTCCCAAAAATTTACTACACCACAGAAACATCTGATATTCACAAAATAAGCTTATTTTAGGTCAAATATACGAATTTCATAAGGAAAAAAAATTCATTTAAATTTTTTATATGGTTTTTGAAACAATGCCAAAATTCTTTAACTGTGGAAAACAACACAATAAAATATATATATATTACCTAAAAACGCTTCGAGGACACTTTTAAGGTATCTGACCATATTATTAAAAAAAATTTAGTAATTATTTTAACCGATATAGTTTAAATTGTGTTTTAAATATGTGGAACTGAAGTGAACTTATCAAAAATCAGGAGAAACGCTTGTTGACTATTTTCTAAATAAAAAAAAATAGTAGTTCTGACTTCTATTGAGATTAAAGTAAAATTTTGTCTGATAGAACAAAGTGTGAAGAATCGAATGATGTGTGTTTGGATGTCATAGCGGGACATAAACATTTTGAAAAAAAAAATTGAAAGTGATGATGCCAAATGGCATCACTGGGACTGAAAGGGTTAAAGAAGTTAGTAATGTGTTCATTGACAAAAAATCTATTTTTTTTTAAATGTCACTTAGCACGTTTTTCCACTAAGCTCTTCATATATATTCATGTTTGCTTGCTTGGTCAGAGACCCGCTTATAAACCTTAGTCAAGGAAGACAGACACAACACACATAAGTGGATCTATCAAATTTTTAGACACAGAGGCCAACTAGCGGATACCAAGAATTGACTTGTCGCCCCCAGAGATATTTATTTGGTTTCGGAACTTGGGAGACTTTGTGACGACGACGGATTTAACGTGCACCAGTCAACATTAGCGTACACGGGAGTCTACGAAGGGCAGCGGGGCTCGAACTCGTAACCTCTGTGATGCCAGTCAAGACCTTACCGACCAGGCTATCCCGACAGTATTTGATGGTTCCTAGGGGTTCTTTGTGGGTGCACAAAGGGTTACTTCTAACTGAGATCTTGTCCCTACTGAGAAGAAATTGAAGTGAAGGTGTGTGAAGGCAGTGAACCTTATTTCGAGGCAGCCAAAAGTAAATATAATTTTTGCCGCCTCGGTGGCTGAATGGTTAGTGTACTAGCCTTTGGAGCTGCTGAGGTCGGGTTCGAATCCCGGTCAGGCATGGATGTTTGTGACTGTCAATAAATGTTGTTATTTGTCTATGTGTTATTCATTTCTTTGTGACTGTAAAAATTTCTTTCTGTGTCTGTCCCACTTGACGAAAGCTTATAAGCGGTTCTCTGAACAAGCACACAAGCTGGAGTATAGCTGAACAAGCACACAAGCTGGACTCCTGCTAAATTGTATTTAGCAGGAGTTAGAGGTAAACAACACGATTGGTTTAAATCCTACCTGAGCAACAGAAAACAATTCGTAAGAATAAACGACTTTGATAGCAATAGTTTAATTATTCAAAAAGGCGTGCCACAAGGATCAATTTTAGGTCCATTATTATTCATAATTTTTATAAATGATTTATGCAATTTACCTCTTTTTGGAAAGATAATAACCTACGCCGATGATACGGTCTTAATTTACTCTGCCAAAACTCATAATTTAGTAAATGAAATGATAAAATCTGACTTAACTAAAATTAAAAATTGGTTTTTAGAAAATGACTTGGTCATAAATAGTGACAAGACAAAATATATAAATTTTAATCTGATGCCTGATTATGCAAATGACTACATTATCAAGTACCATATTTTTTGTAATGAAACTGATCCTACCTGTAACTGCCCTGTCATTTCGAAAGTTCAAACTATAAAATATCTTGGTTCAGTTGTACACCAATCTTTTAAATGGAATCATCATGTAAAAAAAGTTAATGACAAATTAAGATTCTTTGTTTATGCTTTCTATCATTTGAAAAGAGTTCTTAGTATATCTTTTTTGAAACAATTATATTTTTCTTGGATTCAGTCAATAATTCAATATGGTATACTTTCTTGGGGAGGTGACTATTTTAATAATATTAAGCCTTTATTAAATACTCAAAATAGACTGATCAAAATGATAACTTTCGGAACTGAAATAAACGGAAATCTCTTTTTAAGTGTTAGAAAATTGTACATTCATAATATACTTCTTTACTTATATAAAAATAGATCTGTTTGTAAAATAAAAGACCCAGTAAATTACAGTTTCAGGAATAAACCTATTTATGACATTCCAAAATTAAATAAAGAAATATTTCGGAAAAGCTTTTCATATTTAGCACCCAAAATTTTTAATTCATTACCAGAAAATATACAAAATGCAGTCAATTTAACAAATTTTAAACGAAACCTTAAAATGTACATTTTAAACTCCGATGAAGAATCTTTGTTAAACTCTAATTTAAACTAAATTAATTATTGTCAGTTACATTTTTATGAATTTTTTTAATTTTTGTAAATAATGTAAAATGTTAAAACTTTGTTTTCTTTAATTTGTTTCTATTTAATACAGCCGCTATGTGCCTTTTGTTTTAATTTTCTATAAGTTTGACCGACCTCTTTCTGTTTTGTCACAATTATACTGTTTTATATTTTTGTTGCCACGCAAGTGCCGTGCTTCTTTGTTTTATGTTTAAAATTTTGTATTTCCACAATTATGTATTTTTTGAGTCGTCCTGACGGGCCTTGGGGCCCCTGGACGGCCAACATCATGTGCTCAAATAAAGTTCTCCTTCTAAAGTTCTTCTTCTATATATATGTATCATACCATGCCATAAATATTATTTTTGGGGGGCATGTCCAGGGGTATAGGGTAGATACATATATATTTCGGTCTGTGCGCTTTATCAGAGACCCACTTATACATACAGGGTGTCCGTAAAAGAATGAAAGAGTTTTAATGACATATTACAGGAGTTTATTTTATACTAAATATAACAAATAATACATGAAATTGAAAGAAAACTAACCTAGTTTTTCCTGTAAGTGATCAATGTGTGCACTTTTAGTGATACGGCACACATCCAAACGAAAATGCAATTATTCTCAAACTATGTTGCAAGTCCGGAGTAAAATGGAAGCAACAGCCCGTGCAACTGTGAAAACGATGCAGCGGTACAAGCGCATGCGCCTATCTGAAACAGTTAAAGTTATTCTTTATTCGTCACCATAAACCACAACTGTCGAGAGATTACAGCTGATACTATTACAATTTGAAACTGGGACATTCTTTTTCGGACACCCTGCATAAGCCTTCGTCAAGTAAGACAGACACAGAACGATTTTTACTGTTACAGAGAAAGGAAAGTACACACACGGCGAAGGTGGGAATCGAACCCGCACCCGTTACAGCTAGCGGACTGATAGCGCTATGATCCAAACCACTCGGCAATCCGGGCCCCGGGGACTTGTTGGCTCAATCGGTATAGCGTGGACACGCTATCAGCACAGATAGGAAAACATGTGTTAGGCATTGGTTCGATCCCGGCGGCAGTTACTGCTTTTCTAGAAGAAAATAAGCAGCAAAAACCCAACTACAGTCCTTGCCAACCTAATTTGGGTAAAAACAAAGGGTGAACAGGCAGAGGGAAAAGCGCGGTCGGTCCGTAAGTTGAAAACTCTTGTAAATTAATGTTTACATACAAAATGATCTGAATGCAATTTAACCAAAATACACTTTTCATTCTGATAAAACTGCCAAATTTTCTCAAAAAGATATTCAAATCTTTTTTATCTTAAATGAAATTAATGTTTTAAACATGTTGATGGATTCACAAATAATTTATGGAACTCTACAAACGCGGAAGGATCATCTCCATAGCATATTGCTATTTACCCAACTTAGGTTGACAAGGAGTGTAAAATACCCGAGTATACCGGAGTCCCAACACCGTTAGCTTGCGATGTCGCTCGAAGTTGTCACCCACACCCAGGTTTTATGAATATATATTTATTCAACAGAGAAAATATGTAAGAATTTGTGTTGCAATAATTTTCGTGGCGACATCTACTGTTTCATTTGTTAACTATAACGAATACGAGAAAATTCAGTTAAAAATTTTGGTGGCGTCATCTATGTCTGTAGCAGAAAACTGTTTTAACAATTTATGAAGGGAAATCAATTTTCTTTTTAATAAAGAAACCTTCTTCAATTTTCTTTTTAATAAAGAAAATGTTTTTGGGTTGAGATTGCGTAGTTGTGGGAGGTTCAAGAAGAATACACACAGGTATAAATAATTTCACTTTAATTACGATATTTAGTAGTTACACATTTTAAAAATACTAAGTTAAAAGCAAGTTAAAACCAAGCTAAAAATACTGCAAGTAAGTTGAAGGAACAGAAGCACACTTGAAGGCGGTTCACAGCATTCTTACAAAATCAAACTGCACAAGTTGAGTTGTCTACAGAACTAGAAAACAGCACAGGCAGAACTAAGCAGACACTAGAGCTACATAAGAATATATTCTTGCCTAAACATTCCGCCGGCCGTGAAGAAATTAAACAAATTTTTTCAATAGTTAATTTAAAGTCATTACAAAAGCAATTATTTAAAATATTCATAGTACAACAAAATTAGCAAATTACACAAACAATAAAACACAATAATTTTTTTTAACATTCAAAAGGCAATAAACATATCTTCGAAATTGGTCTTTTAAAATTTCCTTTCTTAGTTTTGACCAGGACGACTCTGACCAATCCATCAGAACCTGGAAATACCTCTGTAATTCTACCCATTAACCAGGTGTTTACAGGAAGGTTGTCTTCCTTTATAAGAACCATATCCCCAATTTTAACATTTTTCTTTGTAATCAACCATTTATTTCTTTGCTGCAAGTTGTTTAAGTAGCTATTTCGCCACTTTTTCCAAATGGTTTGAACCATTTTTGTTAATTGTTGCCAAATTTTTAACCTGTTATCATTAACCTCTAGCAAACTAGGCTCAGCTATCGAAGTTATTGGTCGACCTATAAGGAAATGACCAGGCGTCAAGACCTCCAAATCATCCATATCTGCCGAAAGGGGGGTAAGAGGCCGAGAATTCAACATTCCCTCAATTTGAGTAACAATAGTTAGAAATTCCTCGTAATTCAGTTTTGCCTCCCCAACCACGCGTTTTAAGTGAAATTTAAAGGACTTGACCCCCGCTTCCCACAAGCCTCCGAAGTTGGGACTCTTGGGAGGAAGAAATTTCCAGTTGATATTTTCCGACGATATGTATCGATCTAGATTTTCATCACGGTTTTGAACTATCTTGTACAACCTTTTCAGCTCATTATCTGCTCCCACGAAGTTCGTACCATTATCACTATACAGAGTTTTAGCTTTACCTCGCCGTGCAAAGAATCGCTTTAAACAAGCAATGAATGCATTCGAGGTTAAATCGCATACTAACTCCAGATGAACAGCTTTGGTACTTAAACAGATAAAAATGCAAACATAAACCTTATGGTAAACACCTTTTCTTTGACCTCTGTATTTAATATAGAACGGACCACAAAAATCAACACCAGTACAATAGAAAACAGGTTGTACAGTTATCCTATCTTTAGGCAAGTCCCCCATTATTTGTTGGGAAGTTGATGGTTTAGCTTTAAAGCAATTTACACATTTATGTACAATCATTCTACAAATATTTCTTCCGTTTAAAGGCCAAAATTCCTGTCGAACACAATACAACAAATTTTGAGGACCAACATGCAATAACTTTTTATGAAAACTTTCAATTATAATTTTGGTTAATTTATGTTTAGCTGGCAGAATCAGGGGATATTTCTTATCATAACTTAAATTACATTTAGACAACCGACCACCCACTCTTAACATATTGTACTCATCCAAAAACGGATTTAAATTTCTTATTTTTCCCGAAGGTGGTTTCCCTTTTTTTATATTTACCAGATCTTCTTTAAATTCCACATCTTGGACCAACCTTACAATATGTATCTTGGCATTGGATAGTTCTTGCGTAGAAAGAGGCCCGAAATGCAGCACTCCTTGTTGCTTCTTCCCTCTGCAATTATTGACGAACCTAAAAACAAACCCAAGAACCCGCACAACTTTATCAAAGCAATTTGAAATACCCAAAATGTCCCCCAAAAAGTCTGAATCTTCGTTCACCAACATGACAGTCTTAGTTTCCTGTTCAAGATACTCAACATCACTTGAGTGCAGATCGAGTCGAACTGGAGTGCTGCCGATCTCTGACTGGATGAAGGATGGCCCATGCCACCACAGATTGTTGTGCACCAGTCTGCTAGGCTCCAGTCCACGAGAAACCAAATCTGCTGGGTTGTCTTCGGAAGACACATGATGCCATTGGCTTGTCTCAGTCATTCGTTGAATTGTGGCCACCCTTGTCGCCACAAAAGTTTTCAGTTCAGATGGGGACTTCTGCATCCAAGCCAACACTATGGTACTGTCGGTGTAGTAGCTAGTCGCATCTGGTGAAATTTCCAAAGGTCTTTGTATTTTCTGCATAAGCTTGGCAAGTAATACCGCCGCGCACAATTCCAATCTTGGTATCGTTACGGTTTTCATCGGAGCCAACCGACTTTTGCTGCACACCAATTTCGATGCTGTCCTCCCTGATGCATCTACACTGACGGCATATATGGCCGCCCCGTACGCCTTTTCTGATGCATCGGCGAATCCAACGAGCCTGACTTGTTTAAGTAGATGTGTCGACTCACATTTATGTTATTCACTTCGGTTAAAGATTCCTGGAAATGCCGCCATTCCATGGCCTCTCTTGGAGGCAGTTCATCATCCCAACCAACTTGTAAACGCCAAAGATTTTGAAGAAACACTTTTGCGGTCGTCACACTTGGAGCAATTATTCCTAATGGATCAAATATGGAGGAGACTCTTGCAAGAACTGTTCTTTTTGTTATCTTGTTTGGCACTTGGTGCGGTAATGAAAAGCCAAAACAATCTTCCTGAGCGTTCCAAATCAACCCCAAAGCCTTTGTCTGACCCGAAGTGTCGAAGTTGTAGGACTCGCCCTGATCCACCGTTGACATGAGATCAGGATGGTTAGCACACCATTTATGAAGTTGCATTCCACAGGACCCCAACAACCTGATCAACTCCTTCTGTAGTTTTTTAACAGATACCAAATTGTCACTTCCTGTTAACACGTCGTCCATGTAGAACGAGCTCTGGATTACCTGGGAAGCAACTGGATACGCTTTCTTGCCATCTATACCCAGCTGTTGGAGGCACCTCATCGCCAGGTATGGTGCGCTTGTAGTACCATATGTTACGGTACAAAGCCTGTAGGTCTTGACTTCTTCGTTTCTGCTATTCTTCCACAAAATTCTTTGAAGATCGCGTTGTGACTCTTCCAGTTTTATCATTCTATACATCATTTTTATGTCTGCAGTAAAGGCAAACCGATGAGTTCTGAATTTCAAAATTATTGAAAACAAATCATCTTGAATTACGCCTCCATTTATTTGCAACGAATTCAATGATTCCCCCGACGATGTTGCCTGACTTGCATTAAACACGACTCTCAGTTTCGTCGACTGCTTATCTGGCCGATATACAGCATGATGGGGAAGATAACACGCAACTTCAGGTTCACTAGTTTCAACAACCTCTTCCATGTGCCCTAACAATTCATAATCTTTCATGAAATTTTGATATAATGCCAAAAGTTGCGGATTTTTGTCCAATCGATTCCAGGTTGAATTTAGCCGGCCTAACGCAATCGATTTTGACTCCCCCAAAAGACATGGGTCCTTTTTTAGCGGCATTTGCACTATAAACCTTCCGTTAGCATCCCTTTTATGGGTTTTTAAAAAATGTTCGTTACATTGACTTTCTTCTATACTTTTAAAACGTTCAATTTCCTGCACATGTTCTATTTCCCAAAATTTTTCTATTTGTTTCGAAATATCATCATGCTGGCATACTAAATTACAAAGGGCGTTATTTTGATTTTTGGGATACCTAATACTACCGCTCACCACAAATCCAAATTTTGTGTTTTGTAGAATCAAGTTAGTTCCCGGAACGACCACCCTTTCAGTGCTAAGCAGGTCAAAAAATACCTCCGCACCCAAGAGACAATCTATCCTCTTTGGGACATTGAAATCTCTATCCGCCAAGCTCACATTCTCTGGCAGATCAAGAGCCAAATCCAATTTACGTGTTGGAGTAGCATGCATAATTTTCTTTACAATAAAAAATTCTAAACTACGATTGTAATCTCCCAATTTATTTGAAATTACTGCAGTTGTTGAATACTTAACGTTAATTGTCCCCTCTGATAACCCAGAGACCGACACATTAACCTTTTCCTTTTTTGTTTTAAGAATTTCTGCAAAGTTATAATCAACGCATGAAATTTGTGACCCACTGTCAAGCAAAGTTCGCGCTGGGTGGAGATTCCCATAATAATCTCTAAAATACACAACTGCAGTTCCCAAAAAAACATTACGTTCTGCCGAATGAGCTGCTCCAACAAAACCCGGGTTTACCACTGGATCAGAACTCGATGACCCCCCAAGATCATTAGCCACTACAACCCCTCCCGGCTCGTGGTCTTTGTTAGTGTTTGAAAAGTTTTTGTCATTATGTCTCCTTTCCCGTTCATAGCACAATAGATACGAATGTTTTCCCGCGCTATGACAATCCTTTAATGAGCAAACACAACTCGTGTTTTTACACTCATGGTTTTTTGAGTAAGGGTTAAGACACAAAAAGCACAATTTAAGTTTTTTAACAATATTTTTCCGTTCTTTTACATTAAGTTTAAGAAACTGAGGACATCTAAAAATCCCATGATTTTGTTTACACATTTGACAATTTCTATCATTTTTATTTACACCCGAAACCATGGAATTTATCTTTATTTTATTCACACGTTTTTCAGTTAAGCTACACCCCTCGCCGGGAAGAGTTCTAGCATGATCTTTTAAGAATTCCAATAATTCCTTTAAAGTTGGCAAAGTATCCTTTAGTAATCGTTTCCACCATGTTCTGGTGTTTTCATCCAATTTTTGAGCTAGCATATACGTAAATATAACGTCAGAAAACCCTTCCACTTTCTGGTTTAGAATTTCTAGTGAGCGTACACACTCATTAGTTACGTCAACAAGATTTAATATTGCTTCAGACGATTCATTCTTAATAGTTACCAAGTTAAGAAATCTTTTTAAGTGCGCATAAACCTGTTCCCTAGTATTGGAATATCGGTCTTCTAACAATGACCAGGCCAAATCATAGTTTGAATCTACCAACGAAATCGACTGGACAATTCGATAAGCTTCATCTCTTAAGGACGATTTTAGGTATGATAGCTTCATAGAACTCGTTAAGCTCTGGTTGTTATGTACAGTTGCTGTAAACAAATCCCGAAAAGCCAACCACTCATGTATATTTCCCGAGAAACTAGGCAAATGAATTTGCGGTAGCTTTACAAAGTCGTTACTTAAAACTGGAGACTTGCTGCTTAACTTTAACGACTGTTTTAGACTTAAGGCATAACTTACTTCGTCTAACGATTCGTTGACACTCTCCTGCTCTAAAGCAAATTTATCCAATTCCTCTTCTTTACACAAGTTATAGATGCCAGCAAATAACAATTTTGTTTCATTTTTGATTTCCAGATATTTTTCCTTGATAACACTTAAATCACTCTGAAGTAATTCTTCACTAAATAACTTCGTTTTTAATTTTGTTAGTTGAGTCTTCAGAACTCGCTTTTGGGTTAAAACTTCTTTCAGAGACGTCATTTTCCTACCAGTTAATTGAAGTCACCATAGACGCTGTTTTTCTTCGACGGACCAAATGTTTGTGGGTTGAGATTGCGTAGTTGTGGGAGGTTCAAGAAGAATACACACAGGTATAAATAATTTCACTTTAATTACGATATTTAGTAGTTACACATTTTAAAAATACTAAGTTAAAAGCAAGTTAAAACCAAGCTAAAAATACTGCAAGTAAGTTGAAGGAACAGAAGCACACTTGAAGGCGGTTCACAGCATTCTTACAAAATCAAACTGCACAAGTTGAGTTGTCTACAGAACTAGAAAACAGCACAGGCAGAACTAAGCAGACACTAGAGCTACATAAGAATATATTCTTGCCTAAACACCGGACCTTAATTGTTGATAAATTCTGGTAAAAATGCTAAATAAATTCGGACTTTAAAGTACATAGTTTTACCGTCCTTATTCTTGTTCATTTATTTGGTGGCTCAGTTTATCAAACTGAAAGTTTGAAGCTGTGTCAGTTCGCTAAAAATGCACTAGAAAATATATATTAGCTCTTGAAATCATATTTGAAAAGCACTATTATTCGTTACATTATAAATGTAACATGGATATACTTAAAAAAAAAATTATATTTTGTGTGTTTAAATGTAAGTTATTTCTGCTCTGATATCATTAACTCTGAAAATAAAAAAAAATGTATGAGTTTAATCATTTTTCAAATATTTTCAAGTATATTCATGCACACATAAACTTAAAACAGTTAATTGAAAAAATAATAATTAAAAGCGGCTCGAAAACGTATGGTTTTTCAGTTACTATAGATACCCAATCACACAAAGGTATACTTTAATTTAATTGTTACTTCATACTTTTCCTTGCGGCCGGGATGGCCGAGTGGTTTGGACTATTACGCCAGCAGGTCTGCGTGCTGTAACGGGTGCGGGTTCGATTCCTGCTTTCGCCCTGGGTGTACTTTCTCTGTGACAATAAAATTTTTTCTGTTCAATCTTAATTGAGCCAATAGTCCTAGTGTAGCTCTAGTACGACGATAATTCAAACCTAATCTAACTTAATTGACAAGGCTTACATAGGTGGGTCTCTGATCAAGCACATAAGCCGGAATATATATGTACCTCCCTACACTACCTGTTCTATTTAAAAACATCATTATTGGAACAAGTTTAATTTCTTATACAATATTAACAGAATGTTTTGATAAAAACTGAACAAAGCTTCCCTCTCAATCAAGAACGCTTTGATCAAACGAAACGAATAAGAAATTATCTGCTTGTGCTGTCATCTATAAACGAAATGTAAAACTAATCTGAAGATTCAAGCAAAATCCTATACGTACGTTCTTATATAATCTAAACATACTTTTCATACAAAGATATGCTAAAAAAGTATGTATTGATAAGAAATTTAAAAAAAAAATCCATGTTTATAGTTACTTAGGAACACGCCCTAAACTCTAAAAATACACATTTTGTATGTGCTATAGATGCATAAAAAAAGGCCGTATCGCTTATTTGTAGTTAACAGACTATTTTAACATTGTTTTTAATGCAAAATGCCTTTAAAATTAGCTATTAAAACAACTTTTTAAAAAGTTTGAATAAATTTAAATAATTGTTTTAAGAACTCTAATATCGTATTGGCCCTCGTTTAACTTCATTTTTCTATAGAAGTAAGTGGCTGATACCTGTAATCTGTAATTAAAGGCTAAAAACAGTTATTTGTATCTTCTTCTGTCGGACCAGGTGAATTTCGGAACTAATTAACATGTTAATTGTTTTGTGGGGCGGTTTTGAAAAATGTCCCAAATAGGGACGCTAGGTCGTAAGAGGTTAATTAAAAATATATATTTAATTAAAGGTAAAGGCTTTTTTATGCACTCTATAATGTCGCTTTTATGTTGCTCGTTTGGGATCGGTTTTAGCTAATATTTCCAAGAATATTAACGGATATTTGCGGATATAGTCACTATATATAGTCACAGTTCTTAATGGGGAATGGGCGCGCTGGATCACGGGTCTCCTAAGAAAAGTGCCTCAGTGTTTATCCAATGGAGAACAAAATATTTTCTCTGCCAGTATTGAATTTTTTTATGTAGTAAATGTAGCTGATTTACAGGTCCCGGCAATCCCGGCAAGGATTTTTAAAAAAAAATTGAATAAATTATTTCACAGTAGTATTCAAAAAAAGTATTCGAAGTAATTTAAATAAAAAAAAGTGGGATAATAGAGACCTGTAAGTTATCACACATTTATCACATAAAAAATCCTCTTGTAAAAATATTCAAAGGTGCCGGAGAAATGTGACAGAGAAAATAGTTTTTTCTTCATTGGTCTAACACTGATGCACTTTGCTTTGGAGACCCTCGGTCCAGCGCGCCTATTTTCCCTTATCTCTATACTAAAGAGTAAAAGATGAAATTGATGATGCAGTAAAAAATTACAAAGTTTAATGATGTCCGTTTCCCACACTTCCTATTTGTTCTGTTTGTTTCTAATTTTGTTAGGACAAACATTGTTCATGTTGTTGTTCGGAAACGAATGATAGATCACATGCGAACCTTGGTTATGGACATTGTGATTCGACTCACGTACTTAAAAACATGACAAGTGTCGTGTTTTCAAAAATATGTAAACTTGAAGGCTAAGATTGTGAAGGTTTGGGGATGTGACTTACTAGTTCTACTTGTGTTCTTCCTTGTTTAGAAAAATTAACTAAAATTCTTTCATTTTGAACTCTAGAGTCAAACAAACACTTACAGTGGTGGCCAAAAGTGTGGACACTTTTTGAAAGTTTCATATTTTTCAACTTTGTGTGATTACAGAATATATTAATTGTATATCAAATTAAACAATTGTATATCAAATTAAAAGTAATTTAATCTTTATGAGGACCACTGTGCGAAGATCGCTGAAGCCATCGATGAGACCTTTGGTCCCATATAATCTGTATCCATGGACACAACATCATCATCATCAAAGTAATTTCATGTAGAATTAAAAATAAATACAGTATTATAATATCTGTATTAGGAATAAGTTATGCAACTAATAGTCTAATCTGTCTTAGTTTTGCAAGTCATTGAACCACCAACTTGGATTGCAATTTCAGCATAAGAGAATCCATTGATTGTGCTTGCTTGTTCAACTAAAATGAGCATAACTTTATTTGTAATACAGATACATTAACTCTATTTTTTTAATGAAATTCTACATTAAATTACCTTCAACTTAATATTTAAATGTTTGTAGTTAAGAGATATTTAATAGATGAAAGAACACAATTAACAGATGAAACACATGAAACTTTAAAAAAGTGTCCACACTTTTGGCCACTACTGTATAAACACTTATGTTGATCGGGCAAGCATGAACTCGTTATCTGGGGCCTGATAGCCTGGTCGGTAAGGTCTTGGACTGGCATCCCTAAGGTTGCGAGTTTGAGTACCGCTGTCTTCCGAAGACCCCCGTGTACGCTAATGGTGACTGGTGCACGTTAAATCCGGCATGGTCACAAAGACCTTCACGTTCCCAAACCAAATCAATACCTCTGGGGGTGGCAAGTCAATTCTGGGGATCCACTAGTTGGTCTCTATCTCTAAAAATTAAATGGATCCACTTATGTGTGTGTGTTGTGTCTGTCTAACTTAACGAATATTTATAAGCGGGTCTCTGACCAAGCACACAAACATGAATATATATGTCTACCAACCAACCCGTTATCTTCAAACAAATATGTTTTTCATTCGGCATTATCGTCAAGGCTAGCTCATCATCTTTTAGTGCAATACATTCAGTTATGAATGGAGCATTTATCATTGCCATTTCATAGTTTAACGCTTCTTTATCCAGTTTGGTTAAGGAACGGCATTAAACTAACGCAATATATTGGTTAAATATTCAAAAAAAAAAATGAAACTGAATATTAAAATCTAAATTTTAACAGTCATTAATATTCATAACATGGGTTTCCCTTTATATATTTCAGTTTGGTTCAAAATTCAATAAGAACTTACCATTGACATCAAAGTTAAAGTATTAGATTGGTAGATCACGTGACCGCCAATGCTAACGACGGGCGGCGAATGGAGACCAGAATGTGAGGGCAATGGGGCCAGTGTTTTCACTACATTAAGAAGAAAAATATTAAGAAAAAACACCATTTAGTTCTAAAATTACAAAAAAATATTATAAAAATGCTAGGAAAACGTTTCACGTTTTTTTTTTTAAAGTCACTGAAAATATTCCAAAATGCAGCTAGTATTTTTATGGTACTATTTTTCGAAGTTTTAGAATTTGATAGTATTTTTTTTCGATGGCACCTCAGTATTTTTCTCCTTAATGTGGTGGCAACACTGGCCCCATTGCTCTCCCATCTGGTCTCCATGCGCCGCCATTGGAGGTCACGTGATCTGTCAATCTAATACTTTAACTGTGATATCTATGAAACTGACGAAAAATCAATACTTTTGTCAATCTAATACCTTAACTATGATATCTATGAAACTGACACAAAAATATTAGAAACTTATTAGTACATATATTTAACAAACCTCATGAACGAATTTGATTTCAGCATTGAGTTTTAATCATATTAAATTATCTTAGGTCTAGTTTTGTTCAAAATTTAATCCAATGAGAAGTAAAGCAAAAATTACTAAAAAAGTATACAACAAATACTTTCTAATAACGAAATATTTAAAGCTTAAATTTAAAATCGATTGAGTTTGAAATTTACAAAAAAAAAAACCCTACTCTGATCCATATTTGAATCTGGGGCAAGAGTTTGCAAATTCGGTAGTTAACTTCAATCTAACTTTGTTGCCGTCATTATTCCAAAGCACCAATTTTCAGCCTAAAAGTACACTTTTCTCTTTTCTATTTTACTAGAAGGGTTGATATTTTCTGTGATGTCATATACATATCTATTTATCACAGTGAATCTCAAGTTGGACGATAAAACATTCATAATTTTAAGTTATTAACCTAAGTAGAAATTTGCGCATTTCTTAAATGAGAAAAATTTTCTTATTTTTACTCACTTAATATTTTTTTGGAATATTTTTGGTTCACTGTGTTAAGTAGACGTGCATACGACCTCACAGAAAACTTCAACCCTTCTAGTAAAATAGAAAAGTGTACCTTAAGGCAGAAAATTTGTGTTTTAAAATAATAATTGCATTTAAAGCTGGCAACAAAGTTATATTGAAATTAACTACCAAATTTGAAAACTCCGGCCCCAGATTCCAATGTGCATCATAACATTATTTTCGTAAAGGCATGATTCAGTAATTAAAGTTACAATGATAATTCGCTATTTTGAGTCGGCGTTATGTTCCCTGTTACCTTAATCATGCCGACCTGGCGGCATAACGGTTAGGGTGCTAGCTTTTGGAACTTCTGGGTTCGTCTTCGAATCCCGATAAGGTATTTATGTTTGTGTTTGTCGAGTATATGAGGAGTACGTGCTCGTTAAATCTGTTGGGTCCGAAAGCCCTGTAGGCGGTCATTGCGCAGTTTCCCACGGGTACAGGACCTGTACTACAGGTCCCTGGAAACTATTTCTCTCCCCTTCAGGGACATATCCAAGTTGCGGAGGTTGCGATAGATGGCAGCATCTGTCACGTATGTGTGTTGTGTCTGTCGTACTTGATGAAGGTTTATAAGCGGGTCCCTGACCAAGTACAAAAGCCTGAAAATGTATGTATAACAACAAACTAACTACCCTAATCATTAATTGACTGTCTACGATATCCGCTTCTCTTAAGGTAGGCGAATACCCAAAATTCTAAAAAAAATTCTATTACTTTAATTTTTCCAAATTTGGCATAGTGATTTCAACTATAATGGACAACGCTTTTGGGGCAATTTTTTTATTTAAATATAATTGATTTATTTTAAACGGTGTTTTTCAACTTAAAAAGGGGGTTACGCCAACACTTCTAGCATAAACAGTTTTACATTAATTTACCTGAAATTTTTCACAGATGCAATTTCAATATATATCTGTGCCATGAACCTCTAACATCTGGTGTAAATATATAATTAAAAAAAAATGTCCAAGTGTAAGTTAATCGAAAAAAATCCTTTTTTGGTGGTTAATTTATAACATTTTTCTTAATAACTTTTTTTCTTGTAATTTGTATGTAACTCTAGATGGTCAGTGCATGTATTAGTTCAAAACGAAGAATTTAACACATAATAAATGTTCATAGGATGAAAATTCAATGTGGTAGACTTGTTGGCGTAAACCTCTTTTTTCAGGTGAAAAACACCGTTTAAACTAAATAAATTATATTTAAATAAAAACAAAGGCCTAAATAGTATTATTCATTATATTTGAAACAACTATGCCAAATTTAAAAAAGATTAAAGCAATAGTAAAAATTTTAGAATTTTGGGAAATTTTGGGTATTCGCCTACCTTAAGTCCGGTTAGTTTTGAATATTGGCTTCAAGAAAACCAACTTACCAATCATTGGAAAAACGTGTAAAGGTTATGCCTCCGCAAATACCATTGTGTCTTTTAAACCCATGACCCTTCCTCCTTGTACAATCGATACAAGGTTCATCAATCTTGACCGTTCTAATTAGAATGTAAATTGGCTTAAAAACAATAATTAACCGGGATCGGCGTTATTTTTCATCCGCCAAGTTAATCATTCATTAGTATAAAGATATTTGTTGTTGTTGCAAGGTTTCTAATAACATGGTTGCAAGTCGTGGGCATTAATCAGGCATAATAATGATTTATGAATTAATTAGTAAGTCATTATTATGGATAACGGGATTATTGTTGTTTTGGGTTAGTTTTAGTATCATGAGTGCCAAGTTCTTTTAGCACTTTTAGCATGTTAACAAATGATTCGATTACTTTTAGTATCTTGAGTGTCAAGTTCTTTCAGCATATTAACAAACAGTTTGATTAGTTTTAATATTATGACTGACATATTCACTTAACAAATTAATATTGTTTGTTTCGACATATTTGTATGGTATGGTATGATACATATATATTCCAGCTTGTGTGCTTGTTCAGAGAACCGCTTATAAGCTTTCGTCAAGTGGGACAGACACAGAAAGATATTTTACAGTCACAAAGAAACGAATAACACATAGACAAATAACAACATTTATTGATTGTCACAAACATCCATGCCTGACCGGGATTCGAACCCGATCCCAGCAGCTCCAAAGGCTAGTACACTAACCATTCAGCCACCAGGGCGGCTCATATTTGTTAATAGGAGTAAGTGGAGCGTTGGGTTAAAGCGTCATGCCACGGAGAATACCTTCTAGGGTTCTGTTTCTTAGCCGTCCCATGAACGGAAAGGTCTCACCAAAAAAAATACGACAAAACATAACCTATTTCTCATAAGACTGGTGCACATTAAATCTGTCGTGGTCTGAAGTCCCGATGGCGCGTACGATGTAAGTAAGGGGGCAGCTCAAGTGTCGGTTTCTTAGACCTTTAGTTTTTTTTTAAAAAAAATTCGCCTTTTTCTTAAACCGTGGGTACTATTTTATTATTTTATATGTTATCATAAAAAAAAGGTGATCACACTCAACCTATCACTTCGATTTGTCCCTGTTCCTTTTGTACTACAGTCATTATTTTAAAGAAGCGATTCGAACCCAAACGGGTCTGAAAACGTGACCGATTTCACCATATAGGAATAAATTTGTGCATTGTTATAAATTAGTAATTATGGCAAATTTTTAATTTGAAAAAAAAATTAAGATCGATAAAACTTAATATAGGAACGAAAACGCAAGTGAGTTATAATATTGCAGTTTCAACATTATTAATTGATTTCCATTTTTTTTTCATTTAAAATATTCACTTTATTTATAATACTTGATAATATCGGGATCAGATTTACTTAACCCGATTCAAAGTCAATAAAAATGTAAATAAATTTAAGAATACTGAAGCAGTAGTGGGAAGTTTGTCTCTATATAATATAAAATTGTAATTGTCGGACGCTTGAAAGCCACGTGACTTACGCGGCTTCAGCCAATCAGAAACGTCAAAAATGCTGAAAGTAATCTTAAGAGTTTGACGTCATTGCATCGACCAATCAAATCGTTTTTCACTGACGATGAATAGTTTATGTTTACTCGGCACTCGAACTTTTTAAATGTTCTGAGTTTTGAGACGTAATTCCATTTATTACATTCCAAGAGAGATAAAACGAAGGGTTTACTGTACTTAATAAAAATTGGTATTTTGAGCGAATAATGGTACAGCTATAATGTAGTGGAATGCTTAGTGATTGCAGACTTTTGGTGAAATTGAAAATGTAATGAAGGTTTGCTATACTTACCGAATTGTATGAAATATGAAGTGGAATGTTTAGCATATTTGTGCATTTTCGCTGTTTGGCAACGAAATTTAAAACTCCAAATCGAGACCGGAAATTTTATATTAGATCTTCCTAACTAAGAAAGAATAAAGTAAATTTAAATTTCACAAGTAACTTATTTTGCTTTGCATGTTGCATCGGCTGCTTAATGGATATTTCTAATGATGGGGAACATAAATGTTTCCATTCAACAAAATCTGCGATTTCATAGCGATAGACAAAGAAGTCGCAAACGTGAAAGAAATCGAAGAAGCTACGCTAACATGTTCTATTCAATGCAAATTGTATCGATGAGCATTCCTGCATTGGCAGTATCCTCATATTAGTCTTGCATGTTTGCTTGCGGGGCAAGCAATGAGGAATTGTGTAGCAATTCTCGGGGCTTGGCGAGTGGTAGCGAGCAGGGCTTTGCCCCCCTCGTACTTTATAAAAAAAATTTAATCACTGTAGAATTTTCAATCACTGTCTGTTTGTCCATCTGTTTGTCCACTGTCTGTTTGTCTGCTGTCCATCTTTCGTCAGGTATGCTGCCGGTGAGCAGGTAAACTGCAGTAATTGCAACAATGAATTGTACCATTTTTGCTGTGAAATAATTTTTGCAAAGTATGTTTTCTTAAAGGTTAGGGAAATTGACTGCTTGCAACAATGGTCCAAGTCATTATGGATGCGAAGTTACTACAGTTTACTTGCCCATGGCAGTATGATAGATTGGTTGGTTGGTTTGACATATATTTTCAGGCTTGTGTGCTTGGTCGCAAGGACCCGCTTATAAGCCATCGTCAAGTAGGACAACACAAGACACACACATACACATATGACAGATGTTGCCATCTGTCGCCACCTCCACAATTTAGACATGTCCCTGAAGGGGAGGGAAATTTTCTCCAGGAACCTGTACCCATGGTGAACTGCGCAATGACCGACCACAGGACTTTCGGACCCAACAGATTTTACGAGCACGTACTCCGCATATACTCGGTAGATCTTCAGTGGCGACCGGGTCTCGAACTCTCAACCTTCGGATCTCAAGCTGAGACCCTTTGACCACTAGGCTCCCTACAGCCCTTATGATAGATAGTGTAGTGTAGTGTAATCGTTTTCGGCTGCCTATTTCTAGCCTCCGTTAGGAGCTTTAACACAGCCAATAACGCCTCGCAATTTAGAACCCTGGTCAAGTGACGAGGTCGACACCTGAGCGGGCACCCAACGGAACTTTGAGCGACGTGCGCTGACGCCTTCGAGACTTTGGACTCCACAGGTTTAACGAGCACGTCTTTCCCAGTGTACTCGGGCCCATCCGTCACGAGTTGGATTTTATACCCCCGCTCTCCTGAGAAGGTTGAATCCTGAGGCGGATGCCTAAACCACTCGGCCACGGACAGGCCTATGGTAGATAAGAAATCCATTTGACAAGAGAATGATAAAATGCTATTTACAAAATCGTTATCAAAGGGTTAATTGTAAACCAAACTCTCCAATATCATCTATGAGACAGATGTTTCTGATATTTTATCTCAAGACGCGCGCCACAATTTGTTTTAAATACAGAAAAGGTCTGATAGCAGTGTTGTTAAACACAAATCAGACTACTAAATAAATAGTTTTAATCACTTAACATGTCAAAAGAAACTCAAGACCTAAATGCTAATGTCACAACATTTTGAAGAGTTCTGAAATAATCTAACAAGTTTCTAAGAAGGAAATGATAAAGAAAGTGTGATCCTTTTTTTCCGATAACTTATCAAAAAGTTTAAAAATAAATGCTGCAAAAAAAAAAAACTATTGGTATGACTTACGACTAGAAACTCGTGTAACTAAATTACAAGTCCATATCTATAAGTTGGAGCTGTAGAGTGGTTTCAGACACACAGTCTGACAGACCGGATCAATGTTCAAAAGAATTTTTTTTAGATTTATAGTTAGGTTAGTTTTGAATTATCGTCGCACTAGAGCTACACGAGGGCAATTGGCGACGGCCGTCGTATTTTCGAACCATTGCAGAGTGACGAGCTGACACCTGAGTAGGCACACAACGCAACCGTTAAGGTTGACATCGTACGCAGCGTCAGGACTAAGGATATTTAACGTGCATCCCTTGCACGGTGTATTATTCGACGGGCATATTTGGCTGCACGGGCCGTTTATAGGTCGGCAGTTATTTTGACGATTCCCGGACCCGAACCTGGGACCTTCCGCATGCAATTCGAATGCCAAACCGACTGGGCTCCCCCGCCCCCACATTAACAAATGATTTGATTATTTTCAGTATCATGACAGTCATGTCCGTTTCCAGAAGATCTGACACACATGTATAATGAGTGC
Organism: Hylyphantes graminicola; assembly: GCA_023701765.1. Taxonomy (NCBI): domain Eukaryota; kingdom Metazoa; phylum Arthropoda; class Arachnida; order Araneae; family Linyphiidae; genus Hylyphantes; species Hylyphantes graminicola. The sequence goes on from CM043119.1 coordinate 70,829,016, forward strand.
ATATGTATTGATTTTACGTACTTTTAGTAGTTAACTCATGACATAGGAACGCAATTAAAAGCATTTATCTTGTTAAAAAAACATAAAATTTACGGTTTTTGACAATTTTCGTCGTGACAATTGCGCGAGCGGAAGATAAATTAATAAAAAAAAAAAAAAAGTGCAGTTTTCATGTCTTTACCAATGGCAACTTTTCCACACTATAGCGATTCAAAATAAAATAAAAAGTATTTTTCGGCCCACCCTAATAATTATATCTGTCGTAGTCTGAAATCCCAATGACGAGTACGATGTAGGTACAAAGTGAGCCAATACGAAGTAATGAAGTTTACTTGATTTCGACAGTATCGCGACAAATACACTGCTCAAAACAATTAGGGGAGCACTTTTTAATTCCAACTTTAACTTCACTCCCAACTTTTTAATTTTTATCCTATAAATCTGAAATTTGTTAAATAGGTTTACTATGCATTCGAAATGAAATAGAAAAAAACAGGAGAAAAAAATCTTAAGTTTTTAATACTTAAATTTAAAGGCGGAAAATGGAATAATAACTTTTTAATAAATTATAACAATAATTTTTTCAAAACTTTTTTTGTTAAAACTAGTTGAAATATATTTTTAAACATCTAAAAAATGCAAGCATGAAAAATTTAGGGTCAATTTATTTTCTAAAACTGTTTTAAAGTGAAATTTATTTTACCATATTTTTCATATTTTCATTAATACACTGTAAAAACAAGGGAGTATTATTACACTTGTTTTGGGTTTATGAAATGCTAAATAAGGTGTAAATATACACGACTTGTGGTGTCAGCACGAAAATAGGTGTTATCATTCACTCCAAATGGTTTTTATTGAAACTTTTAAAAAAATTGGTGCTAACATACACCAAGAATGGTTTAATTGTAGCCTTTCAACGACATTTTGAAAACGAAGCACCAAATTCAGTGTTACGGATCAATACAATCCAGCAATTCTATGGTTGTAACGTGAAAATTCGAGCTGTGATTTGATAATTTAATCGTGATGTGCATGGTTTGAGTCTTGCTTTAAAAATTGCTAGATAGAAAACTTATTTCAGTGTACAGTTATTACTTTTAAATGATTGTCTGTTTACACTCAGTTAGCCCTAAATAAAAGCATGAGTTTGATTTTGATGATGATAAATCGTGTTTTTTTTTCTGAAAATGCAAAGTAAGCGGAACAATTAGATTTATTATTTATAGGTAACTGAATTACTGCTAAATAATTTAATTAAAACTTCAATATTAACAATTCTGGTTGTAACGAGAAGATTAGGGTTGTGTTTATATTTTTGTGCGCTAGTATATATGATTAAAATATATTAAAATGATAAGTATAATTACAGTATTTTCCCATAAGTCATTTAGCTCATTGATATCTGAATTATTTCAGTAATTAACTTTTCGATTATGATATCACCATTACACTTTCATAAATGATATTTTATTTACGTTTTGTTTTAAAAAACTATAAAATAATTAAACTAAGTATAATTGCACAATTTTACAGCTATATAGATAGTTGAGTAACAAATTAAACAATATCTGGCCACCCTATTGATATCTTTAATTCGCGTTAAATATTCCTAAGCATTAATTTTGTTTGAGTTATGTTTTTGTATAATATGTGTACATTTTCATTTTATCTTTTGTAATATGGATAAAGGTATCTTCGTTGATCAACTCAAGTCGCAAATCAACTCAAGTTACAAAATTAGCTATTTTTTAACATTACAAATGTGTTGTTCAGGATTTCTAAGAAATCAGTTTACACCAAAAAGTGTTTTTTAAAAATAACCATTTTATCCTTTTGATTCTAAAATTAGTACCAGAACACCCAGTTAGGTCGTTAGGTGTTTAAGTACACCAAATACTGGTGGCGTTTTATCAAACCAATAATGGTGGCAACAGAGTAGCCACCAAATGTGGTGTTTCTAACACACCAGTCAATTTTCGGTGTTTCATTACACCGATTTACTAGTGGTGTTCACTTACACCCCTTTTGGTGGCTACTTTGTTGCCACCATTTTTGGTGTAAAGATACACCAAAATTATTTACAGTGTATTAAAAAAAATATTAGATTCTTCAAAATACGTTATTCTTCCATATAATGATGTATCTAACGATACATAAGCTGCGAATTTAACTTAGTCCGAAAAAAATCACAAGCTGATGATTCCCAATGGAATCATTGGGAGCGAAAGGGTTTAAAGCATGTGCTCCCCTAATTGTTTTGAGCAGTGTACTTATGGTGGATATCCGGGATATGCGAACTACACTGCTCAAAACAATTAGGGGAATGCATGGTTTAAAACTTTTCACCCCCAATGATTAAATTAGGAATCCCCAGCTAGCGATTTTTTTTCTTACTAAGTTTAAGCTCGCACTTTTTAGTCTTATGTCTCGTTAGATGGAAGAATCATGTACTTTGAAGAACTGAATCATGTTTGTTTTAATTAAATAAAATGTGAAAAACATGGTAAAATAAAATTCATTCCCAAAAACTGAAATAAATTGGCAATAAATTCGTCACTCTTGCATTCTTAGATGAGAAAAAATTGATTTTAACTTTTTTCCTCAAATAAAGCTTTGTAAAATTGTTGTTATAATTTATTCAAAAGTTATTAATCCAATTTTTTCTCCTCACGTTTTATTTAAAAAAAATTAATAACCACTTCCCTGTTCTTTACCATTTCATTCTGGATGCATAACGAATCTATTTCACAAATTTTAAAATTTTTAAAATAAAAACTAAAACATTGTAGCTAAAAGGGTTGACAAAAGTACTCAAAGTGCTCCTCTAATTGTTTTGAGCAGTGTGAATATAGAACTGCGGTAAAAGTAGAACCCACAACCAGAAACACCATTCAAACCTCATAAAAAAGGGGTACAAGTACAAAATAAACTACTTTACAAGCGAACCAGAAAATTCACCAAGTCATCGCTAATGATTTAATCATAACCCAAATTCCAATATATTATCTACAAGACAGGTGTTTCTAATCTTCGTTTATCTCAAGACACGCGCAAAAATTTGTTTTAAATATATTGAAAAGGACAGATAGTAGTGTTGTCAAACAAATCAGAAAACTAAATAAATAGTTTTGATCACCTAATCTGTCAAAAGAAAGTCAAGACTTAAGATAAATGTTAATATCGCAACATTTTGAAGAATTTTTTAACATTATCTATTAAGTTTCTTGAAGTGATAAAGTATGAACCCTTTTTAAGATAGCTAATCAAAAAATAAAAAAAAGAATGCAGCAAATAAAGAATACTAGGGGGTGTAACACTTTTTAATAATGGCGCAATAAATTAAAACATTTAAATGTAATTATGTATCGAATAATACTCATAGAAGGTATATAACTTGATACTAACATGTTATATGACAGCTAACAATTTGCGCATGCGGGATTTTCTAAACAAACTTATTATGACGTCGAACAGGCTAAAAAAACTCATGTAACATATGTTTGGTTTTTTTTAACCAGGTGTCCAAGGAAGTAGAGCAGTATTAACGGGATTTCATTTTCAGTATAGCGTATACTTTTATATTTTTATCACAACATTAGTAAGTAAAGTTATTCATTACTTTAAAGCAATTCAAAAATATTCACAGCATTAGTGTGGGTATATTGAAATATGCTATGGAGAAGATCCTTCCGCGGATGTAAAGAGTTCCATAATTATTTGTGAATCCATCCAGGAAACGGGATTAAAACATTAATTTCGTTTAAGGCCTAACAGATTAAAAAAAAATTTCAGAAAAATTCATTCGCAATTTTATCAGAATGAAAAGTGTATTTTGGTTTAATTGTACTGAGATCACTTTGCATGTAAATATTACCTTAAAGAGTTTCCAAATTAACGAACCAATCACGCTTTTCCCCCTGCCTTTTTACTATTTGTTTTTACCCAAGTTAGGTTGGCACAGAGTGTAAATGGAGCAAAAAATAACACCTGAAAAATAAAGTATTCAAATTCCAATGCCATATTCTCGCCACATTCTTTGTATTCATTTTTAATTGCTTAGAAGCCATAACACAGAGTTCATAAGCAAACATGACCCTTTATGTAAAAGAAGTTTTAGCTATATTTGTTTATAGTTTTTAAGCAAAACAGGTTCAGTGGAAAGTGTGCATGGCACCCGCTAAGTTGGGAAATCCAGCGTACAAATTTCATAAAAGGATGGTAAACTCACGAGAACTTTCTCCACAAGTAACAACAGAACCGGAGAAAATTTAACCATAAAAATATACATTAACAGAGATAAAAAGGTAAATTATATTCGACCTTGAGAACAAAGAATTGTGGCAGTCACGGCATAAACTTATTGCGTTTTTCCAACAGTTTAAAAAACCACAACATATTAATATAATCGGTTTTAACGTTCCAGTTATAACATCCCGGTTATAGCGTCATTCGAGGGATGTTTATGGCGAGTAACGTTAAAAACAAGGTTTAAATTAATTCTAGTAAATCATATAAAATACGTATTATAGGCTCATATTCTTAATTAAAGTTATATCTATTGAATAAATTCTACTCATCTGAGCAAAAAGTAGCAGTTTAAGGTAGACGAATACCCAAAATCCTAAAATTTTTACCATTACTTTAATCTTTTCCAAATTTGGCATAGTGATTTCAAATATAATGAACAATGTTTTTAGGCAATTTTTTCGTTTAAATATAATTGATATATTTTAAACGATGTTTTTCAACTAAAAAAAAGGGGATTTATGCTAACACTTCTAGCATAAAAAGTTTTACATTAATTTACCTGAAACATTTTACAGATGCTATTACAATATATATCTGTGCTATAACCCTCTAACATCTGGTGTAAATATAGTAGGTTTTAAAAAAATGTTCAAGTGTATCGAAAAAATCTTTTTTTTTTTTTTAGTTAATTCATAGAATTTTTCTTAATAACTTCTTTTCTTGTAATTTGTATGTAACTCTAGAGGATCATTGCATGTATCAGTTCAAAACGAATAATTTAACACATAATTAATGTTTATAGGAGGAAAATTCACTGTGGTAGACTTGTTAGCGTAAACCCCTTTTTTTAGTTGAAAAACACCGTTTAAAATACATAAATTACATTTAAATTAAAAAAAATGCATAAATAGCATTGTTATATTTGAAATCGCTATGCCAAATTTGGAAAAGATTAAAGTAATAGTAAACATTTTAGAATTTTGGGTACTCGTCTACCTTAATTTCGCCTTCTCCGGTCCCTTATTTTTAAATGTAGATAAATTTTCAATTTGGTGACTTTTTGGCATTATATACGAATTGTCATTGTAAACGATGCCATTTCTACCGAGTTTGATTGCTTCGCATTGTTTCACATTGATTGGCAAACTTAAAGTACATTGTAAAAATTCCCTCTTATTCATCATCACAGTGTGAGAGTAAAAGTGCTGCCAACAACTTGTGATGTGCATTTATATGATGAACTAGCAGTATGGTCCCGCCTTACTGGGAACCCGTTAACTTCGCATTGCTTCCTTTCAGAGCATGCTTACTTGTGAAAATACACTCAAAATCAAAACAAAATTAAATTCGTGTTGGTGCACGCGCACTTAAAAAAGCAAACACTAATAGAGGATGAAGCAGCCCTAGGGCGAGCGCACGTCTCAACCAAACTCAATCAATCAAACTCAAAGAGGATGGCGTCAAGCCCCCGTTTCGGCCAGGTCCATATATTTTCAAGCCCTGTTATGGTCCCGCAATCCCACGTGGATGACGTTTTTTTAAAACTAATTATAGTAATTAAAAATTACAATCAAATATGAAAAAACTAAGCCTCAGATGCACACGTAGGTATTAAAAGGAATCTATATTAAAAATTTCTAATTTTTTGGAGCAGTCTAAGTAGGTCTTTTGCGATCCACAGACATGCACACAGACAGACTCTTTCTTTGATTATTATAGATTGTGTGGTACCGGCAAAAACTGTGGCTTCACTGGCAGCAATTGGATGCAACCATACTCTCTATTTAAGCGCTATGGGAGTAAGTTATTTATGTGATACGCGGTGAAAACAAATGCCTAAACATTATGACGTACAAATATGCTGCTATTTAATAGGAATGTTACTTTTATCTGTCTTAAAATGTACTTTAAACTGTCTAAAAAATTTACTTTTCCAAACCAAATTTTATTTTGCCTATTACTTACTTGAGTCTGTTTTATACAATACTTGAAAGTAGTTTGAAAAAACGGCACTTGGAAAATGAGTAATGAAGTGAGTTTGAAATGAGTGTCTTTATACTCATATGAGTAACGACAGACGTTGAGAACAAAAATAGAATAATTTTATGGGTGCCGACCCAGCGGCGTAAGGGTTAGGATGCAAGCCTTTGGAGCTGCAGGGTTCGGGATCGAATCCCTGTAGGGCATGGATGATTGTGTTCGTCAATAAATGTTGTTATTTGTCTATGTGTTTGTGGCGCCATTCTTTGTGTCTCTTGTGACTGCCTCTTCTGGCGAGCGGGATAACGGGCTATAAAGCCTATGCTCTTCCCTTCTAGAGGGCGCACTCACAGTCATTTGTCGATTTTGTGGGATGTGAATTATAGAACCCCTTGCTGCGTGAAGCTCCTCTATATTGTGTAAATAAAAGTACTGCTTTTTTTAAATAAAAGTACTGCTTTCTTTACTTCGCCTAAAAATGGAAGTCCTTACTTGATTCATAAATGTACTTAAACTTAACTATCAAAGCAAAACGAAGTGTAGTGTCAAAAAACAATTTATATCTCGGAGATTTAAGATAATCAGTGACCGTACGGTTGAAATGAGTTGAATTATCGTCGCCCTAGAGCTACTGCAGGGCTATTGGCGACGGGCATCATAATATAGAAACACAGTCACGTGACGAGAATACACATGAATAGGCACTCAACACAACTTTTATGCCGCAACATATCGTAACGGCATCGGAACTTTGGAGCACATTTAAAGTGCACTCTCTGTACGCGGGGTATTATATTATTTGTCGTATTTTTGGCAGCACAGACAGTTTATAGGTCAGCAGTTATTTTAGCAATGCCCGAACCTTGGACTTTCCACAAGCAATGGACTGGGCTCCCGCAGCATAAGTGTAGAAAAAAATTCCTGTCGCTAAATGCATGTGAAAGTAACTCTGAACACCACGTCACTGCAACAGCTGTTTTAATGAATTCACTATTGATGATAATAAAAAAATAAGAAAAAGTTTCTGACAATTGTTTATTAATTTGTAGTTAAACTTTCTGTAAAGGATGCGTGTTGGGAATATTAAAAATAGAACCAGTTGTAAAACAATGAGGTTTAATTAGCTTTGCTTATTTGTTTAATAAGTCTCGTTTTCAGTTTTACTGATAAATATTGTTTCAGTAAATAGAGTTATGACGCCAAACCCATAAGAAAGTTTATTATCGGTGTTAATAATTGTTTCTCATTTAGAATGCACTGTTCATTTTATGTTAACAGTTTATTTGCATGTTTTTTCTACTTAAACTTTCTCCTACTTTAAAATCTATTTATCATTAAACAATACATTGGGAATCAACAACATAGCAAGTATGTATTTTATTATGCAGCGTGCATGATGAATGCTGATTATTGCAGGTGTAAGTGAGTAGTATGAATATTTAACAAACACTTAAGAGTTTCATCCAGGGCAGAGTCTGATTATCCACTCCATATTAGGGGAAGGTTAGTTGGTTGTTTGGTATACATATATTCTCAGGCTTGAGTGCTTGCTCAGAGAGCCGCTTATACCTTCGTCAAGTAAGACCGTCAACACACACACACTCACACTCACATGCACACATATACGTGACCGATGCTGCCATCCATCAAGCGCCACCTCCACAATTTAGACAGGTCCCTGAAGGGGAGGGAAATAGTCTCCAGGAACCTGTACCCGTGGGAAACCGCCCACAGGACTTTCGGAACCAACATATTTAACGAGCACGTACTCCGCATGTACTCGGTGAGTTTTTAGCGACCAGATCTCGATCGCGGAACCTTCCGATCCGTAGATCGAGACCACTAACCACAGGGTGCCTCACAGCCCTAGGGGCAGGTGTTGAGGTATTCATTGTAGTTCATTCCATCGAACTTAATCGAATGCAAACTTGTAACAACCACCGAAATTAACGACAACCAGACTTATTTTGCATTCTACTATACATTATGACATTTCAAGTATTTAATGTTTAGGACCAAATAGGTATTATGTATTTAACTTTAGTATTAGTATTTTTTCATGTTGTTATTGACGGCATTTGGTTAATGCGAAATTTTTTATTTGAAAAGGATAATAAAATTAAATTTATTAAAATTGCATTTTATTTTTAATATAGTGAAAAAGGAAACTATTTACCTAAATAATACGTAAATTCGTATACGGATATATATAGAAGGAAAGAAACACTTTTTGCTGCTAGAAGCTTAATCTTTTTTCGTTATTTTAAACTTAACAACTCTTACATTAAGAAATCTATAGCATGTGAAGTATATTCTTACATCTTTTTAAAGTAATAACTCGACATATAAAATAGCAATTTTTATAATATGTTAAATTGTTTCGAATAATGCGTATTTATTTCACTTTTTTAGTTTAGTTTTCCATTTTTTTAAATGTCACATAACCTTTTCAGAATTTTTTAACTTTATGGGAAGGATGCTATTTTTAATTTGACAACAGCGTTCTCCGGGCCCAAATATTCTCGTCAATATATGAACACAAAATTCAATATTAAAGAACCACAATTATAATTTTAATTATAATTTATTATTATCCTTTAACCCTTTCAGTCCCAAAAATTTACTACACTACAGAAACATCTGATATTCACAAGATAAGCTTATTTTAGGTCAAATATACGAATTCTACAAGAAAAAATTTCATTAAAATTTTTTATATGGTTTTTGAAACAATGCCAAAATTTTTTAACTGTGGAAAACAACACAATAAAAATATATATATTACCTAAAAACCCTTCGATTTATATATTTTAAGGTATCTGACCATATTATTAAAAAAATGTAGTAATTTTTTAACCGAAATAGTTTAAATTGTAGTTTAAATATGTGGAACTGAAGTGAACTTATCAAAAATCAGGTGAAACGCTTGTTGGCTATTTTCTAAATAAAAAAAAGTAGTTCTGACTTCGATTGAGATTAATATAAAATATTGTCTAATATAACAAAGTATGAAGAATCGAATGATGTGTGTTTGGATGTCATAACGGGACATAAGCATTTTGAAAAAAATATTGAAAGTGATGATGCCAAATGGCATCACTGGGACTGAAAGGGTTAAAATGAACTATACCGACAACCCCGTCCGACTGTCATGCCGACCCGCAGAGCAGCAGTTACGATGCTAGCCTATGGAGCTTCTGGGTTCGGGCTCGATTCCTGATAGGGCATGGATGTATGCAGAGCACGTGCTCGTTAAATCTGTTGGGTCCGAAAGTCCTGTAGGCTGTCATTGTGCAGTTTTCCGCGGGTGCAGGTCCCTGGAGACTATTTCTCTCTACTTCAGGGACATGCCTAAATTGTGGAGGTGGTGCGCGATAGATGACAGCATTTGTCACGTATGTGCATGCTGTGTCTCTTACTTGACGAAAGTTTATAAGCGGGTCTCTGACCAATCACACAAGCCTGAGAATACATGTCTACCAACCAACCGACAACCCCGTCCGATTGTCGTTAGAAATAATCCTTTTCCAAAGGTCAATAGAATTTACATAATAAAAATTCCTACCCAAAACATTAACAAGATCCCGAGCCCCAAATGCTTTTTTTTTTTTATTCTAAAAAACCTGACCTTCTGTACCCAGTTGTTCTGGAAACATTTACAACTACCAAATAGAATAGAATTAATCGAAGTTTTCTTTTTTTTTCTTCTCCAGCACTCAACTCCGTCGGCTGGGGGCTTTTTGTGTGTGTTAAAACCCGTTCTGTGAAAAGTGAAATTGGAGGGTGGAAATGTTTTCGGTTTTCCCGATCATTCCGTAAGAAAAAAGCAAATAGAAAGCGAAATCGTTCTGAAAAGATTTGAAGATGAGAGGGTTGTTCCCAACCACATACTTATACCTCAGAGTTAGAAAGGTGCAATTCCAAAGTATGTTTTAAAAAACGGTATGACTTTGATTATCAGGTTCTTGGACACAACAAGGTTTTCAATATTTGTTATCATAATTTTGGACAGAACACTCAATGATTGGATAATGGTTTTAACTCTTAGTTACACTAGATTGAAGCATTATCACAGTCCAATTAAAAGGAAGAGAATAATGGGCATGTTTCAGGTCTTGAGTGATAACAGAAATGCTGAATGACATTAAATTCGCTCTCGAGCATCGATTAGTGAATCCATGTCACGTGGGAACGGTGCTCCAGTTTTAGTACCAATCGAAGGAAAAACAGCAAAGAAAACTAGAGCGAAATGTGTTGCCTGAAACAAGCCAATTGATGGTCACAAATCAAAAATCTAATATCTAGAGTAAAATATCTAGTCCAATATCTAGAGATAAAGAGTAAATATAGAAGCTTGGAAAGAATTCCAGAAGCCAGTGAGTTAAACAACGTAAATTCCATGATTCATCTCAAGACACATGATAGATTACATATTCCCCAAAGTCACACTCAATTAAAAATTTCAGTTTTAATTTTATTTTCATTTAAAATTTCAAAAAGACAAATTCAAATATTATTAATGCTGCATGAGTGGACATTTGTCTTTAAGAGTTGTAACATCGGACAAATGTCATTTTTCTATTTCTATGAAATTATTTTAAGCATCTGAATCACCTGGTGCTTAAATGACATATTATGTGGTTGTGTAGTGTAATCGTTTCCGGCTGCCTAATTCTAGCCTCCATTAGGAGCTTTACAAGCCATTAACGCTTCGTAATTTAGAACCCTGGTCAAGTGACGAGGTCGGGCATCCAACGGAACTTCGAGCGACATCGTATCATATTTTGTGTAAATGTGAAAGCGAACTTGCACCACTTTAGCTGTATAAATTCCTTTGTTTTTTTTACCATAACATTAATTTTCTAAATTCCTGAATTGATGATTTAGGCATACAAAGGTCAGCATGAAAAAATTATTTTCGGAGTATGTCGAAACATTAAATTTAACAAGCTGGATTTATCTGAGTTGTTTCGGTGTTATGCTGACATATATTTTAATTTTAAACACTTACAGCATAAATAATATCTGATGAAAAACCAAATATTTTAAATTCAATTAACTCAACCTGATAAACATTCACCATATATATTCACCATAGTTATAAAAATATTATTTACTTTCATTACATTTCCAAATTGCTATGTGCATTATAATAAATATATAGTTGATTCATTAAAATAGCCCCCCCCCTCCCCATTTGTATTTTAACCAAGTTTAAATAAAATTTAATACTGGGGATAGTAATATTTATTTTTTCAAAAATGATTATGTGTTTATATTGTATTATTTATGGATTTGCAATTTCAGATAGTTGTAAAATTAACCTTGTAAGTTAGAGAACATTAAATTTATAGGGCTTGTTGTTGTAAGTTGACTCTTGTTGTAAGAAAGTTATGCAATACAGTAAATATATAAAGACAAATTTCCATTCCGTTACTTCAATTAAATATTTATATGAATATGTTTTGACAATAATTATAACACTTTAGAGACTGAACAAACGCTACTATCTCAAGTAAATGCATTGAAACACAAACATGTTCATTACATTTTGAAAGAGGGGGTTACAAACCCAAAAGTTAAAATCCTATACTATATTTTTAAATACTAGGGGGCTACGCCCCCTGCTCGCTATCGCTCGCCAACCCCCGGAATTGCTGCGCAATTCCATTGGCCGCTTCGCGGCCGGCAGGGGGCTTCGCCCCCTGCTCGCTACCTTTCGACAACCCCCGAGAATTGCTACGCAATTTCTCTTTGTTTGCTCCACAAAGAAACATGCAAGACTATTAAAAGGATACTGCCAATGCAGGAATGCTCATCTGTAAGATCTGGTCGCCAAATCGGGCGATACGCGCGCCAAGATTGGCTTGCACAGAAAAAGAGGTAAACACCTGGTTGCGGTTAAAGATGGTGAACTTTTAACAAATACAGTTTAGTTTTGAGAATTTTGAGACCGGTAGGGGGCTTCGCCCGCTGCCCAATCTCTCTCAGCTCCCAAGCTTGCACCCTTGGATTACTGTGCAATCTCATCGTAGGGGCTTCGCCTCTAGGCTCGCAAGCGAGTAATAACTCGGCTCGCACCCTTCAATTGCTGCGCAATCTCATCGTAGGGGCTTCGCCCCTAGGCTCGCAAGCTAGTAGATTGCGCACTGGTACCTCCTCGAGGCCGTAAAGAAAAACCAAACACTAAAATAAAAAGCAAACCAAACTTTACCCACGTTACATTTCAATTTCAATTTCTACTTCAATGCCTTAAAAACCGCTAGTGAATAGACATGGCTGGCCACCATACACTTTGTGGACCGATACTGGACCTTAAATACCTATTGAGGGTCTGGTAAAAAATTGGATTTTGTAGACATAAAATGTAGGTAAATTCCTACTTAGGTCTGGTAAAAAATTTAGTCACTTTTTAATGAGTGATTCGAATAATTATTTCCAAGCCCGGACCGGAAGATGGTTTTAATTAAAAAAATTAATGAATTACAGGTAAAATCCTACTTTTTGGTCAAAACTTTTCAACATTAATTAGCCGTCAGAAGTATTTTGCACGCAATATTAGTGTAATAAATAAATGGGGTTGCTTCACGGAGGATCTGGCAACAGCTTCACAGTCTCGCCTTCATTTTCTCGAATTACTTTTGTTTTGCAGACCAAAGTTATTTATATTCAGGTTAGTGTGCTTGGTCACCGAAAAAAACCTGAATATATCTCGACCAACCAACCTACCAAAACAAAAGTAATTCAAGAAAAATGAAAACAAGACTGCGAAGCTATTGCCAGATCCTCCATGATACATTTATCGTCGGTCAAATGACTAAATTACGAATGTGCTATACACAGGGACGAAAAAACTTTTTACTGTTAAGCTCAGGGTGTAAAATAAGCACGACAGCTAATCTCTAGAATTGGTATACATTCGTGGTTGTACCAGACTACATTCTTAGATTTTGTATTACAAATTTTCTGCAGCTTACACCTTTATTAAAGCAGATACGACAGTATAACTCGCACCAATACCTAAGCTATGATGCCAACAACTCACCGTCGAAAAGATTTGGTATACTTCTTGTAGTCGACAACAAAGACATAAGAAAAGATTCACTTCAGTTTTAGAACAATACACGGCTGGCCACTATCTCTCTATTAATTACTATGAACCAAAACCAACCACTTCTCAAAATAATCATCAGTGCCGTGAGCGTAACAACTTAGAAAAATAAAATCAGTTAAAACACACACTCTGAAAATAAAAGAAACGTAAACATTTAAAAAACGCCTTGAAAAGTTTCAAAAGAAACAACTTATTTAAAAAATAACGCTCTGTTTGTTTTTGTTTCCGATTATGGTGTTGCCATTCGTTAAACAAATGGTAAGAAATTATTCGCCATAGTTTGTCCTCGTCTCGTCTGGAACGACCCATCACTACAGCGACTCAATAATGACAAAAAATATATAATTCATACTATTGTAAAGCACATATAACAGTTACAACTGTAAAAAAATATATAAGTTTTCATTTTTGGTATCATTTAAAGTGAAATTACACCAATAAAACATTTTTCGAACACTATGTTTGGTTTGGTTGAAAACTTATAAATTTTGGTAGGCAAAATGAAATTTTTGGCTTTTTTATTATTTTTTAATTAAAAAACTAATTTGAATATTTTAAAAATATTTTGTGGAGATAAAATTTGGACCATTTTCTACGTTCCAAAAAAAATTGGAGTTGTACTATAAGAATTGTGTCGTAGAGATTAAAAAATCATGACTGTAATTCCAAAAAAAAAAAAAAAAAAAAAAATTCAGTACCCATAACTTACGAACCGGCTATATATTGGGTATATATATGCAATTAGCAATTTGTTCATAATAAGAAGTCTACAAAATACTAAAAATTCAGAAAAATCGTAGAAGCCAATTTTTTTTATTTCAATTTAGGCTAAATACGCCTTTTTTGCCCTTTTACAAACTATTTTTTATTAAAAAAACTAATTTGAATTTTAAAAAAATGCCTTGCAGACAAAAAACCTATACTCTTTTCTACATTCAGTAAAAAAATGGGAGAAAATTGGTGAAAATTGTGCCGCACAGATCAAAAAGCATGACTGTAATTAACAAAAAATAAAATAAAAAAACCCATAACTTACAAACCGGATATATATTGGACATACATGCATTAGCAATTTGTTCATGCATAAGAAGTCTACAAAATACTAAAAATTCAGAAAAATCGTAGAAGCCAATTTTTTTTTATTTCAATGTAGGCTAAAAACGCCTTTTTTGCCCTTTTACAAACTATTTTTTATTAAAAAAACTAATTTGAATTTTAAAAAAATGCTTTGCAGACAAAAAACCTATACTCTTTTCTACATTCAGTAAAAAAATGGGAGAAAATTGGTGAAAATTGTGCCGTACAGATCAAAAAGCATGACAGTAAATAACAAAAAATAAAATAAAAAAAACCCATAACTTACAAACCGAATATATATTGAACATACATGTAATTAGTAATTTGTTCATACATAAGAAGTTTACAAAATACCAAAAATTCAGAAAAATCGTAGAAGCCAATTTTTTTTTTCGATTTTAGTCAAAAAAAGCCCTTTTTTAATTTTTAATTAAAAAACTAATTGGATTTTTTTTTAATTATTTTGTGGACATGACACTTAAACCAATTGAGACCTTCAGTAAAAAAATTGGAGTTGTACTCCAAAAATTGCGCCGTACAGATCAAAAAAGCTTACTTTTTTTTTAATATAGAGAGATAGGCGAAGGTTGAATTTTATAATTAGGAGAAAAAAATTCAACTTAAAATTTAAGTGAAATAAAATTCTTCTTAAAATGTACGAGAAATAATATTGCACTTAAACTTTAAGTTGAAATAAAATACATTTTAAAATTCAAGAGAAATAAAATTCATCTTGAAATTCACGAGAAATAAAATTCAACTTATAATTTAATAGAAATAAAATTTAATCATATATGGTCGACATTTTTCAACTTGTTTTCCAAGAAAAATAATACTATTGTCATCGCTCATTTTTGATATTTTAAGGAAAAAGAATTTCATTACGGGGAAAAGTTACTAATTTAATGTATCACAGTTGCCTATTATACTTTTTATAATTATGCCACACATATTTTCATGGCAATGTAATTCAACGAAATTTTAAAGGAAACTTATTTTCAAGTAGACAGTTTATTGTGTGTCATTTTGCGAAATACTATTCAATCAAAGCTAAAATTAGACGTTATCTTTTAATTTAAAAGGAAAACTCATTAGTTATTATATTGATACAACTAGACACCTTATTTCATAAAGCGTCATTTTAGCTGAATGAGAGTTTTTGAAAGAACGTTTTTATTTGGTTCACGCTATTTTTTCAATCAATTTCATTTGACCATTTCTTATAAATTTCCAATCGAACAAGTAGCAAAAGTATAGGTCAAATTACCTATTTATCGGAAGCTAATTTTTGTAATTAAAGGTTAAACAACCTATATAGATAACTAAATTTAGGATAATTTAAAACAAACTTGGCTATTAATGGAAAGATTTTTTAAGATATCCATAAAGTAATAGTTAAATTCTACTCACCATGCGCACATTTTTTTTTCAAATACCCTAAAACAATACTCAGAACAAAGGCTTTATTTTTTTGGCAATGAAAAAAAAATACTTTTGTTATTATTAAAAAGTACGTACTCTATACAAACAAGTTTCGTTTGTGGTCCAAATCTGAGAAGAACCACTGCCAGTTATCCAATTAATTATTGAAACTCGTGTTTTATAGTTTGGAAGTAAGGCACGCGGACCAGAACACCATCTCGGCTAACGTTTTTTTTTCTTTTCTAGTTGACTCCCTAGATATTGGTTCTACTATGACTTATGACTTTCTTGGTGGGGGGCAAGATCGCCAAGCACTGCGACTTTAAGTCTATTGTACTAAGCCCCAGAAATGAAACAAGCACAAGAGGCACACAAAGAAAGAGACGACACAAACACATAGACAAATAACAACATTTATTGACAGTCACAAACATCCATGCCTGACCGGGATTCGAACCCGACCCCAGCAGCTCCTGTGCCACCGGGGCGGCTTGGTTCTACTAAGGGGACGGGACAACTTTGTAGAAATGGCAACTCATGTTCACCAAGAATATTTGTTTTGTTTGTTAATGCATGGAGGGGTAAATTGCATTGGAAGGAGAAAAGAAGAGCTTCGCTATGATAAAATATATAACTTAAAGTAAAACTCTGTGTTTCTCTATGTTTTGTTTTTTTAAAGTAAGTAGGGTAGGGTAGGGTATTTTACATATATATTCCGACTTCTGTGCTTGCTCAGTGAGCCGCTTATAAGTCTTCGTCAAGTAAGACAGACACAGAAAGATTTTTTACTGTCACAAAGAGAGGAAAATACACCCAGGGCGAGGGCGGGAATCGAACCCGCGCCCGTTACAGCACGCAGACTGCTGGCCTGCGATGCTTACCACTCGGCCATCCGGGCCCCTTTAAAGTAAGTTTTCTATATTCTATAATTTTATTCTTTTTTTTTTTTTAATTATATGCTTTTCAATTTATGCTCAGTTAGCAAAAGTTCTTGGGCGGGAGGGGGGGGGGTCACCAATATGCAGGGGGGGGGGACCATGGGCCACCACTGTGGTACGATACGGTAAGCTCGGCCAATCACATTATATTCATGTGGAACAATTTCGATAACAAACAATTGAGTGAGTCAAATCAACACTTAAAAGAACTAGTAGACGAAAACACAACGTTCCTCTCCTTTTCTACGTTGGACACCCAAATAAATCAGAGATATATTTACGTTTTTTGAGTTATTCTTGGCATTCTCAGTTGTTCTCCTTGTGCCTGATTTAATCGGAATCATTTTTGAGTTGCGGAATCGTTTCATTCAGCCAAAACATGCTCTGGGCTTTCAATCACCCTTTGATGTTTCACAAGGACAAGCTTCATTTGCTGACACCTTTCTCCAAACTGTCATCGAATTTTTCTTTGTTGAATCCTTGATCTTAAGAACCCCTCTTGTCATTTGGATTTGTTATGCTTATTCTGATTCTTGCAAATCAGGAATGTTTTCCTCTTTTGTGTCGATCGGAAAGTTATTTTATGGCAATCTAGCATTCGCGGAAGTGGTGAAAACTCGTGCGCACGTTTAGAAATACACGTGACACTTTTCCTACTATTGATACTTACCTATTTGAATAGCATAGTGAAAGAACGTGCAAAGTGACAAAAAGGTGAAAACGAGAAAATTGGTTATAAAGTTTTTAGTTTGCACTTAAATTCGTTAAAAAATGTACTTGCAAACGGTAAAAAATTTGCTTAACTTTGAGTTTATGAAATAGGGAAAACATGTTATATCTTTAGAGGATGGAATAACATGTTCATTGACACAAAAATCTCAATTTTTTCAAAAATGTCACTTAGCACGTTCCCGCTAATAAACCTTCTTCAAGTAAGACATACAGAACACACACACATAAGTCACAGATGCTGCCATCTATCGCCACCTCCACAATTTAGATAGGTCCCTTAAGGAGAGGGAAATAGCCTCCAGGTACCTGTACCAGTGAGAAATCCTGTATGCCAGATACCCTTTTTGCATAATTGAAAATAAAACATTGAAAACCAGTATATCAAAATTGTGCAATTTATTTACCAAATTTAGTATCTTATGTATCAAGTTTCTCGTTAAAAATGGATTTCGTGTTATTTTATTCCGTTAACAAAGATTTGTTAAAATTGTGTTAAGGGTTTTATTTTCCTCAATTTCACACTTCAGAACAATATTGGCAAAGTAGTTATTGACCAATGTATTTCTCCTCAATGAGAGTGCATACAGACCTGGTCTACCAATCAAAATCCTCCTCAGATAGACAGAAGCTAAGCAATCAACGGTTGCCAATGTTTTGGTGAAAATCAATGTTTTGTCAATACAAATTAGTTACATAAATAAAGTTAATTTTAAGGGTAATTAAGGTATCTCTTCTCCCTTTAAAAATAGCTCCAGTTATGAGACCTAAGCAACAAACCAACTCCTGTCAGTTCCTGGGAACTGGTGAAAAAAAAAATTATGAATTCTTGGGAAGCCGCTCCACATGGATGTATTTTTTGTACATCTATTAGAAACTGCTTTCATTTCGTTATTTAGATGAGTAATTTTGGTTCTTATATCTTGAAATACGTCAACTGTTTCAACCAAAGCATAACCTTTCAAATCAAGCAACTCGTTTTGGACAAAAATTTTCTTTCAAATTATGCGCAGACATTTCATTAGAGCTCTGACGTCAGCAGTACCATCTTTTCTGTTCATTGAATGGCATGTAGGACATTGAAAGGGAAAAACCCTTTACTTTTGATTTCTTTTTTTCTGAATACAAAGAAAGTGCCCCCTATAATTTTAGAGTAGTGCATGCGCTTTACATATTTTCGTCGAATCCTTGAACTTCGTTGAATGACATGTGTCAATCAAACGCATAAGACGCATTGAAGGAATTCATTGGCCTTCGGAACACTTTGAAATCCGTGCGAAATGCGTTTTTGCATTGTCAGTTGTCAATTAATGCAAAATAATGGTTCACCGAAGAAGATTTATTAAGTGTCAGAATTCTATCGCCAAGATTGTCGGCTTTTTTGCTTTTAACTAGATTTAAATAATAATTTCATTGCAATTTTGAAGGCTTAGCCTTGAATAAAAGCATTTTTCATTTCACTATATTCACAACGAAGCAGGATAAAACTGCATAATGGAAAACGTGCAATAAAAATGGTTGTAATTACTTTTTAATTTCGCGTTATTATGCAAGATTTACCCGAAAAAATGTGAACAACTTATTACTTTTAAACAATCCAATATTTTTAATTAATTCTTGAAATGCACAGGTATTCTTTTGACAAAAACGTTAAGTAATAAAAAATAAATGTATCTGCATGATTCTGCATTTTTTAAAATGATAATTTGAGTTTATAACCTTTTTGCGCTTGCATAAATTATTTTAAATTTGGAAAAGTAAATCATAGCACAATGCTTATTTACAGTTTAACCCTTTATGTGTGACTTTTTTTTTGAAGATTTTGAAAAATATCAACTAAGGAAATGTGAAATAGATTAAAATAAAATAATTCCATATAAGTTTTGAAAGCATGTTTTTAAGGTAAAGCATTTCATATTTCTATATAATCATACAGCATAATTATCAAAAAAGTCAACATCCTAACCTAAACAACGTACCTAAATACAATTTAAATAAGCAAAACTACCTGGAATCAAACTTAAATCAATTTTTACTGAATTTAAGTATATTCTACAGAAATATATGCTTTTATTAGTGATTAATAATTTTCAGCCTGTATTGAGTTTCAGATGCCAATTCTCATACACATCGAAAAAGGTCAAGCAGATTGTTCCCATTCCTCAAGAAAATTAAACAGATGTCTTACACCCTTATTCTGGAGAAACTACATGCAAAGTGTGATGTTTTATTATTTAACTGACCCTGCCATCATGACCCGTAGAGCAATGTCAAGAAGTACATTTATGCTACCTAACTCCTCTTAATAGGTGTTTGTATCATTATGATGTTGAATGACCCTGTAGTCACGACTCTTATTTTGGGGTCACATTTCATCCTCTTCATAAATGTTTGTTCAGAGAAACTTTGTGCAGTACGACTTGACTCTTTTGAGTTTGATTTCCATGTAAAATTGTTGGTAGTTAAGTCAAATGTGTTAAGAAGTAGTTATCACTCAACTTTTAATATGAAATGAAGCAAAAGTTAGCGGAATATTTGATTTACACTTACTGCAACTAAATAATATGTTTTTTTTTTTCAAATTTAAAAAAAAACTTTTATAAACATGTGACTCACACTACATCTCCATTAAAATCTCCAGTTAGATGCAACTTGCCTAGGTTGCAACTTGCCTAGATGCAACTTGCCAAACAAAAATAACTGTCAAAAAATTTACATGTTTCACACTCTACAGTTCCGCAATGGTAATGTTAATGATAGCAGGTAATGTTAAGTCAATTGCAGAAGAGGCGATTTTCCAGATTAAGGGGACGCGGTACCCAAAACATTATTTCTTGATATAGGGGAGAGAACGGTAATTGCGTCCCTTTAAATAAAAGTGAATGCCACAAGCATAATACGACACTTAAATTATGTTTTTTATTGATATTTATAAATAAACAAATATTAAACAGAATACCATATAGTTAAACATGAAAAGAATAACATTTGTGCTTAAAAATTGAAAACAAGAAAATATTACATTGAGCGCCATTACCCGAACGTGTTGGGTAATGCCGCTCACGGCGACGGGCTCATTATTAAAATCCTTTATACAACATATTTCGCAACTGATTAAAGTAGTTTTACTATTCGCAATAGTTACAAACATATTTTTTTGCTTTATCCATCTCCACGACAATCTTAGTGGCTCTGAGTCTTGAAGAGCCTGTTATTGGTGATGTTTCAGAAAATGATTCTCCACCTGAAGAAGACTACCTCTATTCCAGTTAGGATAGATTGTAAATGGAAAAGATATCAGGTTTATTGAACTTGTGTATGAAAATATTTATTTACAGTTTTGATTAGTTATAATTCGACTCTTCCAACAGTTGAGGTAATGCCACCCATCCGAGCGTCATTACCCGATCGCGCCATATTTCATTTCGTGCGTTCTGAATAGGCACACAATGTATTTAATGAAATAAATTTAGTTACATTAGATAACAGGATTATTATGCTTCGTAACTATACAATGATCATACTGTTACTAGTAATCAAAGTTGATCTATTTCAAAGTTAGCTGCAGAAGTTTTTTAGATGAAAATACGCTATATTTTGTTTACTAACTTTAACTATGTATTTTTGCTTTTCCAGGCGCCATTATCACACTGAACATTGCACTTACATTCGGCTAGCTGGCAGTAGAGTTTAATTAACTGAAGGATTGCCAAGTTTGTCACAACTTAGCTGATCGCGATCACCATCTGAGCGGTATTACCCGTCTCTCCCCTTATAACATAAACTTGTAAATTATAGTGGTTTTATATAATTTTTCCTCTAAATCAGCATTTTCTAGCAATGAAAACAAGGATTTACAAGTAGTTCTCCATTTATTTTTTAAAAAAAGTCACAATTTTGAACTTTTTTCCTCCACTAAACTTTTATTGTTTGTTTTAAGTACTATTTTTTCAAGAATTGTGCGTGGATTTTAAATAGTGAGCTACAGTTAAAATTTAACATTCATTTAGGGTAAGGCGGGGTAAGCGGGCCCCCTTTTTGGCATAATTCGACTTTAGACCCTCATACCACTGGATACAATCGGCCTAACAACTTATTTTTTTGTGGTCCATTCTCTCGCAGTTATTACTGTACCCATGGAAATCTTAAAACAAATTGGCAAATAATAAATTTCAAAAAATATTTTTTATTTTTGGTCGTCGGAGTGGCCCACTTGCCCCACAAGTAGGGGTAAGCGGGCATCCCCCCCCCCCCAAATATATTTTTACACATAACTGGTACAGATATGGTGGGGCAAGTGGAATAATCTATATGATTTTTTGAGTGTTTGAAAAAAAAAGGTAATGATGTATCTTTAATAGCTCCCCCATAGCAACTATTTCTGGTATGCAAGCTTACTAAAAGAAAAAATACGTTAATTTTCATCTTGTCATTTTTGCATGTCGTGTAAAAAAAATGTTAGGGCTACAGATTTTAAACTGGACTAGGTCAATGAATAGTACTATGAATAGTGAATATGACTAACCCTAAGAATCAGTGAATATGACTTTTTTAAAGTATATTTAAGATTTGGGGCAAGTGGGACACCCCTGGCCCACTTACCCCGCCATTGTGGTGGCCCACTTACCCCAAACGCGGGGCAGAGTAGGTGACAGACAGACGGACTGAACTTTTATAAAACCTTCCACTTCTTACGTAATATACGCAGTGTGGAAGCTAAACACTTAAAGGTCAAGTTTTTATTCGGAAATGAAGGTGTCAATGGTATTCACAAATTCGTCGTCAATAAGTCTTCCAATCTTTCTAAATTTCACGGAGTTTAATTCTGCTAGAATCTTTCCGAATGTGTCTAAAAAAATTATTCCTTCTCAAAAGGTCACCCTTCTCTGAGGTTATTGTTTAGGACAAAAACACCAGAAATTGTTTATTTTGATCTTTATATGTATGAGGAACCAACATATTGAAACAACGAAGTCAATTTTATCTTAAAAGATGTTTTAGATTAAACTGTGTAGGAAAAGTCTTAAACTAAGATGCAAGTTTGTAAAAATAAAAATGTAAAAAAGTAAAAAAATTAATTTGTTTAAAAATGTGTCATAAGGACAAAAAAAAGGAAAAGTCTGTTTATTTATTTTATTTCATGTTTGTTGATTTTAAAAAAAATATTGTTTCTACAAATGTATTATAATCTGTCGTTAGTGATATATTATTTCAAATAAAAAGTACGCCTGAATTTTTATCGTACATAGCGACATATTAGTAAGTCCTTCATTAAACTAAATTTCATCTTGATAACACTGGAAATTCTACAATTAAAAAATTGAAAAATTGTCCCTCTTAATTCTTCAATACTTACTTTATTATGCGGCCATTATTTACACTTTTACAGATAAATAAATATTTTTAGCAAAGTATAACAGTGTACCAATATTAAAAATATATTTTCTTCTCTCTTCTAATTTAACTCTTTGTAACAGTGGCATTAAACAAATTGCAAATTAGTTAAACAGAATGGTTTATATATTCATAGTAACTAACTTAGTGTTATACATAATAAAACCAAGTTTCTTAGGGGAGAGACGGGTAATGGGGCTCAGAGGGCAATCGCGCTCTCCCAAGCTGTGATAAACTGGGCAATCCTTTAGTTAATTGAATTCGACTTGCACGTGCAATGCTCAGTGTGATAATGGTGGCTGGAGAAGCAAAAATACATAGTCTTTCGTCAGTAAACAAAATATAGCGTATTTTCATCTAAAATAACTTCTGCAGCTAACTTTGAAGTTGGTCAACTTTGATTGCCAGTAACAGTATGATCATTATATAGTTACAAAGCATAGTAATCATGTTATCTAATGTAACTAAATTTGTTTCATTAAATACATTGTGTGCCTATTCAGAACGCACGAAATGAAATATGGCGCGATCGGGTAATGACGCTCGGATGGGTGGCATTACCTCAACTGTTGGAAGAGTCGAATTATAACTAATCGAAACTGTTTATAAATATTTTCATACACAAGTTGAATAAACCTGATATCTTTTCCATTTACAATTATTTTATCCTAACTGGTATAAAGGTCCTCTTCTTCAGCTTTAGTGTCATTTTCTGAAACATCACCAATAACAGGCTCTTCAAGACTCCAGAGCCACTAATATTGCTGTGGACATGGATGAAGCAAAAAACTATGTTTGAAACTATTGCAAATTGTAAAATTACTTTAATCAGTTGCGAAATATGTTGTATAAAGGATTTGAACAATGAGCCCGTCGCGGTGAGCAGCAATAACCAACACGTTCGGGTAATGGCGCTCAATGTAATATTTTCTTGTTTTTAATTTTTCATCCCAAATGTTATTGTTTTAATGTTTAACGATATGGTATTCTGTTTAATATTTGTTTATTTATAAATATCAATAAAAAAACATAATTTAAGTGTCGTATTATGCTTGTGGCATTCACTTTTCCTTAAGTGGACGCAATTACCCTTCTCTCCCTTATATATAATGAATCACCATCTGTTATTCAAGGAGACACGGTCCCCAAAACATTATTTCTAGAAATAATGACACAAACTTGTAAATTATAGTGGTTCTATACAATGTTCGCTCTAAATAAACATTTTGGAGCAATAAAAACAAATACTTACAAGTAGTTTTTGATTTGCTTGAAAAAAGTCAAAATTTTGAACTTTTTTAAAACTCCTTCAATTTTAAGAATAACCCTGCAAAACTTTGTTTTGAATACTATTTGTTCAAGAGCTGTGCATGGATTTTTAAATGTGAGCTACAGTTAAAAAGTAACGTGCATTTATACTGAAAATCACAAAAAAAAATACAAATTATTTAATTTAACATTTAAAAAAATAACTATACATAGTAGACCTTGTTCCATGAACAATTTTAAGCAACATATATATAAGAACACAGGTTAAAAATTTCAAAATTCTAACTTGATTAGCAAAAAAGCCTTAGCGATTTATTAAACACAAGAATTGAAAAACGCGAAACAGAGAAAAAAGGTTGAATGCAGACGAAATACATATTCAAACTTATTTATAAGTTTTTGAGTACCGCTTCCCCTAAATTAAGACCAATCAATTTAACTTTAATATTATTTGTGGAGTAAAAAATATTAGCTGGTGCTAAATATAAAAAATAACTTCTGACATTGAAATTATTTCTCAACTCGAAAACTACCGCACTATAAACTAAATTAATGTCCAAAAGGTTAAAAAGGTCCTATCCAGACAGCAATGCATTTATAAGGACTCATCAATAGAACAACACCAAGGCTACAACGCCTTCAAAACGCACCCTTTTTATCGAAAAATAAAAAGAAGACCCCCAGCGATTTTCTGCAGTTTGCGAAACTTTCCCTCAAAGCGTGGCTGAAAAAACGTATGAGTTCTCTCTTTTTTTGTGTGTGTAATTCATCAACAGGCAAGGTTTGCGCTTCCAGAAGCAATGAGGAGTGTCGTAAGTTGGGCTGCTACTAAAAGATCAGGGCCGACAGACACAAAAGGGTTGAGATTAATGGGTATTTTTATTGGAAAACAATTTTGAAGGGTTTTATGACATTTCTTTCGGGTTGGGAATTTTTAAGCAAAGCCTACAAACACTTTATTTTTGTCTACTAATTATTACAATAATTTCAATTTAAAAAAAGGTGCTTTACATATTCATGTAGCTGTTTTTAGTGCATTTCAACTGAGGATTTCATTTTACTTTTTGCTTATGTTTACCAAATTTGTCGAAAGAAAGAAAAACCTCCAATGAGTAAACTGACGCACAGCGATACTCATTCGTGCGTCTCTATCATAAAAAATGCTACAAATTCTTATGTTAAGTTTTTTTAAATCAAATTTGAAAAAATAAATCCTTTGTAATATTTTTGGGTGACAATGGTATAATAAAATAAGGTTGACTCAACATTATTTTTAACATTTTGTTGAGTTTCAAAATTAATTATTACAGTTAACTTGAATGTGAAATTATATTTTTAACTTTAAGCCCCCCCCCCCCCCAACAAAAAAAATATTGCGGGGTATTCGTCCCATATAGGGGAGAGAAGGGGAATGGCGCCACCTTAAGGGAAATTGAATTTTCATGCAGAATTGTGTTGCAATTAATGTAAATTGTAATGATTATAGCATACTACAGTTCATAACCTATCTTGTAGTGATTTTTTAAAATTTAAATTTTTAATAGAAACTGAATAAAATTGTATTTTTCTAAAGCTCGCACAGTGGCGGGATTACCCCGGTATCTGGGGTAATGCCGCCACACCACTGGGGTTATGCCGCCACACCAATAAACAAAGCAAATAATCTATAAATAATGGAAAATTACATAATAAAGCAATACATATAGAACTAAAATAGTTTCAATTAACTTTGGAATGGTAAAATTATACAGGGTACAGCTCTTTTATTAACTTTCTGTGTGCAACTAACTATGCAGGTTTTTTTTAAAGCTTCGTTGGTCTATTTGACCAGTTCAGTTATTCTTTTTCGGATACGTGGCATCTCTAACGAAAACTAATAGGTTGTAGGGCCAATATATGAAATTTCTATTTTATGGATTATGCCGATACCTTTTGCATGTGGCGGCATAACCCCAGAGTGATGTGGCGGCATTACCCCAGTAAGACAAAATGGCATAGACGGTTGTTTAAAGAAAGGTAGTTAGCCTAGTGTCCAAACTAACGACGTGATAAAATAGCCAAATAATTACTCTTTTAAATGATATATAACTGATTTATCTAACTTAGAGATAGCAGTCACTTATCGCTTAATTTCAGAAGGCTCAAGATTAGATGCAAATCACTAAAAACCGTATTTTTTAAATAACTTTACACCAACTCATCGCACGGCCATTAGCGTCTATACTACAAATTACTTTGTTTCCTGCTACAGGTCAGCGCTCACAGCCCCCCTCCCACACACACCGCTGGCGAGATACAAGGGGTGGCGGCATTACCCGAGGTGGCGGGATTCCCCTGCTCTCCCCTACCATATATTTCCAATTTAATATTCATTTCTAATTTTATATATTTCTAATTCATCCCATATATTTCTTTCTAATATATTTCTAACTTTTCGGTTCTTTTTAATGTAAAAGGTTGCCAACTATGGGACTAGAACTTTAAGAAGGCTACCGACAAATTGGCAACTTTTGATTATTAAGTCATTAAAATCCACCAATAAGCAAAAACGTGGTCGTAAACATACACAAATTCGATTGATTACAAACAATTGTGTTACTTTTAGATTATTTTTCCTACAGCAAAAGCATCTTTCGTAAAATAATTTAAACAGAAACTTCCCTTAGAAACCGAATACGCGTAACAAATACATCTATCTGGTGTTATATCATTTTATGTCAAAACTAAAAAAAAAACTGAAAATACTTCTTGATCTTTAAACTTATCATTGTTGTTTACAAATGCAGGAAGATCCTAAAAACACCTTAAACAAATATATCCAAACAAATGAGGAAAGTTCACCTGTACTAAGGAATCATAAAGTTCATCAAAGATAATATCAGAGAAAGGTAAAAAGTATACAATATGAAAGATAAGAAGAGAGTTAGAAGAAAGTCAAGTCGAATGACCGAGGAAAAATAAAAGAAAAAATGTTCACTACAATTTTTAGTTAAATCAATTCGATTTTTAAAAAAAATATACTATATATTGTTTCACAGCCGTGAGTCATTTTTTACTGTTTATTTTGTAAACATTAAGCTATATTTTTATATATATAATGCGTAGTTAGCTGCATTAGGTCTGATTTATTTGATTAAAATGTTGTCAGTTTTTTGTTCTGTAAGCATTAACAATCTTAAGTCAACCAGGCCGTGAAATTAGAAGGAACGAAGTTTAACAAATAATTTCAAAACAAATAGATCTTTCTTACTTTTTTAATGACAATATGTTTCATATTTTATAAAAATAACCTATTCAATCTCAAAAATAAAATATTATCTGCAGTTATATACAAATAGTTAAAAAATATATTGAATATATTGAATTAACCAATTGCATTGGTTAAAACTAGTTGTAATTAGCCAAAACTTGAATTAGATAAAACTATAGTTAGATAAAACTAGAATTAACTGCGAATGCTTTTCATTTATTATGATCGTTAATTTTATAATCTTATATTGACAATGGAGTCCTTAAAAGACCTCGATGTACGGTTCTTAATGGAGTGTCTTCCAATATCCAAACGC
Organism: Hylyphantes graminicola; assembly: GCA_023701765.1. Lineage (NCBI taxonomy): Eukaryota > Metazoa > Arthropoda > Arachnida > Araneae > Linyphiidae > Hylyphantes > Hylyphantes graminicola. The sequence goes on from CM043119.1 coordinate 70,856,756, forward strand.
TTTCAGCCCAATAATTAACTAAACTAATCCAAACCTATCATCCTAAATCGTGATATTTTCCGTTATTTCTAGTTTTATCTAATATAAGTGTTATACACTGCTCAAAACAATTAGGGGAGCACTTTGCGTACTTTTGTTAACCATTTCAGTTTCCGCGTTATGTTTTTCATTCTAAAAATCTAAAATTTGTGAAATAGATTCAATATGCATCCAGAATGAAATGGCAAAAAAAATTCGGAAAATATTAATTTTTTTAACTAAAATTTAATGGGGGAAAATTGGAATCAAAAATTAAGAATAAATTATAACAAGCATTTTTTTTATCAAATTTTATTTCCAAAAAAGAGTTACAATCAATTTTTAAACATCTGAGAATGCAAGCGTGAAGAATTTAGGGTCAATTTATTTCATAATTATTTTTTTGGGGGGAGTGAATTTTATTTTACCATGTTTTCATATTTTCATTTGATTAAAACAAACATTATTTACATCCTCAAAAGACATGATTCTTCGATCTAACGATAAATTAGTGAAAACTCAACTTAGTGAGAAAAAAATGGCAAGCTCATAATTCCAAATGGAAACATTGGGGTTGAAAGAGTTTAAACCATGCGCTCCCCTAATTGTTGTGAGCAGTGTAGTTAAAACTAGATTAAACCAATCTATTTCGTCAAAACTAGTATTAACTGGCAATAACTGGTTTTAGCTAGTGGAAACTAGTTTTAACTAATGTCATCAGTTAAAACTAGTTTTAACTACTAAATTCTAGTTCTAGCTGATTTCGGGTTTTAACGGTAACAATTATATTAAACTATAATTACTTCGAATAAAATTGATAGGTATGTGAAAAAAAGTTTAGGGTTTTTCTTAAAATCTATTTTATTTCCTTCTTGTTAATAAACAAAATTATGATATGATAATCTAATCAACAATGATCAATAGAATTGCTTATTCCTTTGAAAGGTTAAACCTACACTCTACCAAGAGTAACATCGGGCACTTAAGGTGAGAGCCTTTGTCCATTAACCAGTCTTCCGATAATGCGTGCACTCACGCCCAAAGCATAAATTTTATTGCGATAAAGCTTCTCAAACGGTTGAAATATATTCAGGGTATGGTAATCGGCATTTCAATTAATGTGTTAGAAAAGTTGTTCAGAGTTCAAGCATTAGGTGACAAATGTTAGGCATTTTTATCTGATTGCGGACGTAAGAGCTAACTTATTTATTATGTCACAGAATGCATGTCCTAAAATATCAAAGTTTTTAAGGGTTTTTTTATGGATGGCGTGCAGTTTTTAAAAAGAGCAAAAGTCATGCTTTTTGTTTTATTCCATCTTGCTTTTTTATTATTATTTACAATTCAACAGGTGATAAAGACATTATCTTAACGCCGTAAAAAGTTCAAAATAATAAAAAATAAAAAAAAAATAGAGAAAATCTATACAAAACACATTCGGCAAACAACACAAGAAATTAGTTCATATTGAACTACCAGCAATAACCAACCGATGACAATAAATGTACAAAACCGTGCCTGATAATCAGGTATCCTGAAACAACGTCGATTTAAAATAATTACATTTTAAATTTAATTAAATTTTAAAATTTGGATTATACATTTATAATCATCTACAACATAAATATAACCTTGGTTTTTTTTAATTATGAGTTAAAAGTTTAAATGTTATTCTCATGCAGTGAAAACAATTAGACACGTCAGCTAATTTGCATAGAGAGAATTCAGAATCTGAATCATCGATGCTCATTAATTGAATTAATAAACAAGAATGTGGATGTACCTTAATATTATTTGGAACATGTATTCATTGATTGAATTCATATGAGACAAAATGTCTGGTTGGTCCTGATACTTACAATAACAAGATGAATTTTATTCCAAACCCTTAATTGCTTCAAATGCTTTTATAAGAATAAATACTAAATAGTTAACAATAAAAAGCTACTACGCCGTTCTATCCCATCATTTTTAATGAATTTTCGATGCTTAAAATTATAACTTTGAGTTTGATATTTTAACTGCTTATTTCATTTTCTCTCGAGAAAAATGTGGAATAGCATACACAGCAATACCATATTCGACCTAGTGCAAAAATGTGAGGCTTACTGCGAGGAACCAACAACAAATTATGATGGATTCTGTACATTGTAAAAGAATTTGTTTTTATGGGAAAATTGGTCAGCCGGTATGCTAAAAAAATGATTTAAAGTTTATCGGGAAAATCTGTTTAATTTAATTCTTTTTATCTTAAAATTCGAAATAAACAGATTTTCACTGTAAATAATACTGAATTTTTTTGGCACATCACCTATCAGTTTTTTAACATGAAAACATAGAAATATTGATTTAAAAAAAGTATAAAGTAAGAGTAAAATTATGTTAAATTTATAATTTTTAAAATTAACTTTAAAAATAACAGATAATTTAGTTGTCTACTAAAATTAAGACTAAACAAATTTTCTTTCTGTAAATTATGCGGATTTTTCTACCACAACCGGTTTTCGGTTTTTTAAAATGACAACAGATTTTTTGCAATACAGTTTAAGTTCAGTTCCTTAAGTCAACTCCTAATGACGTCTCCAAAGGTAGACATTTTCAGACACCGTCATTAAAACCCGCGATCAAGACACTGATCGTGACGTCACGTTTGAGAAAATTCCCGCCTCTTTTCTTTTTATTGTTATTTTTCTCATTTGATCAGCGAAAGTTTCCAAGGTGGCTTTTTATGTGTTTTCCTCCAGAAATAAA